>JAQQZR010000002.1:15932650-15955140 GCA_030068235.1 Notoglanidium macrostoma
AAACAGCCACACACGCTCGCATTCACACCTATGGGCAATTTAGAGTAGCCAGTTGACCTAATCTGCATATCTTTGGATTGTGGGAGGAAACCGGAGCACTTGGAGGAAACCCACGCATGCACGGGGAGAACATCAACCCGGGGATCGAACCCAGGACCTTCTTGCTGTGAGGTGACAGTGCTAACCACCGCACCACCGTGTTTTATTGGAATAAAATGTATACTTGTAAGTAAACTTACAACAATAACTTTACAACTAGTGTATATGTAGCATGAGGACAGGAGTTTCCAATTTTATGGTCATTGAATATATTATATGGTATATATAATATATGTTAAAAATATATATATTATATATGATGTTATACCACATTAATTAACAACAGCTGCAAGGTTTATTTTAATATCTTCATTCTAATTCTATTCTAAGTATAGCAGAAACTCCACATAAATGAATGACCAATTTTTTATTAGAATTCTTGACATGGAGAAGTTTTCTGTAAGGAGTTGTTTATTAAGCCTTTTCAGTCTCCTGTGTCAGAAATAAAGCTGTACGTTTCAGTTTCCCAGCATGGTGGAGGACAGAAGGATTTGTGTTTTCTCTGTAACATGACAAGTTGTTGTATTATAAACTTCAAGGAAAAAAAAACAGATGTGGTGAGAGAACTCCTGTTTATGGCTTCTGTAAAGTAAGTGATAAATAAACATTTCACTCTAATCATAAATGGATATAAAGCATGATGTGTCATTCTTTACTAAATTCAGAATTGTAATAATTGGAAAATTGCTGTGGTAAACAATAAATAAAACCCTTAGTAATCACAGGAAGTACATCACAATGCCCCATCTTTACTTATTTTCCTAAACAACATTACATCTGTGGCATTTTGTTCCATATACACTGTATTTAAAAGTTTCAAGACAAATTTACATCAGATTCTGTTGGTAAGTCCTGTTCCTGGTTGTTATTATAAAAGTTAATAGTTGCATTACATCCAGTAATTACACTAGAAGACTGGATTAAATATTGATTAAAACAGCTTAGTTTACTTGGCTGAAAGCATCATGAACAGTGAATAAAGCTCTGTGTTAACAGAAAAAGAAAAATATTAATGCTCGGTCCCTTGCCTGCTTTCTAACAGACCCCTTTAATTTTTTAATTTTAATCAAAGGCTTGTCATTGTCATTATGATTTATTCAATACCTCTTCTTAGAGGTTAATAGACTATTCTTAATTAATCACTAACAACAAACAGCCCACATTTTCAACTTGAAATATGTCTAAAATGTGTTTTTTCTATCTTTTTTTTTTTTTTGGTGTGAAGTTCATTCAGGACACTTTTCTCTCTCTGGCTTCATGTTACACGTGGACAGTTGGCAGTTGGTGGTACACATCCCTCGCTCCTGATGCAGTCAGAAGTGAGTGTGTAAATGCTCTGAGACGTTGGTGTTTAGAGTACTGTGTCCTTAATCCATCATTCCATGTCAAAACCTTCGCACGACGCAAAGCAGGCACAGAACTGGACTGCTGGGAAGAGTACGGGGACTTCTCTTAAGCTTTGTTGACAACACCGAACATCATTTTCAATCATATATAAGCATGAAGTGCTTGATCAGTATGAGGCATAATACCGTGGTGCATCAATAACCTTACAACTTGGCTTTAAAACCTGTTAATCTCCCAAAAGCGAATAACATTCATCAGGCGATGCTGGTGGTTTCTAGGCTTTAAGCATTATTATGTTAAAGATCAAGGGGACTGCAAAGTGAATTTCTGGCTTCATGCACTCTATAGTACATTTTTATAGAAAGACACAATGACCTCTTACTTTTAACTTTGCAACTTGCATAAAAGGCTGAAAAAGCAAAAGCAAGCACAAAACCAACTATAGGCTTTGAAAACAGGAGCGTACGCTTTCTTCTTAGCATGAACTAAATTTCACTTATTTTTATTTGTCAGTTTCTTAGCCAGTAATCTATACCAGGGAGTAGCTTTCAGCCAACACTCTGCTCGAGCTTATCATCAATCTGTGTCTTTAGAAAGAGTGTGCAAATTCCCAGCCTCTGCGAGGTATTCGCTGGGGAAAGAAGTGCACTGGGTAAGAAAAAAGATAAAAGATGTGCAAAAAGCTGCAATTATCTGTAACATGCCACACAAATCTTACTAGACATTCAATATTCTATTTATTGAAAAGAAAAGATGAGAATGTACTGCTTATTCTGAACCCACTCCATACCCAATAGTTAGCTAGTACTACAGTACTACAGTGCTTTACCACTACTTCCTTAATAATTAATAAATGACTCATGCATAGAATTTCATAAGTTGTTGGGGTTTTGCCAAAAATGCTCATGTTATGCAGAACCAGTAAGTAAAAGAGTGAGTTCGAATGGTTATTTGTTATAAAGCGTAAGAAAAAATTCTTACCGATTCTTATCGATAACTTTATTCTATGAAATGTCATGAGAGTTAAGGTTGGGAGTGTGTTAGAAATTCTCCCTATTGTTATCACTTCATTTGTATGAAAAGAAATTAAATCCAGCCTTTGCATATTTAAATTTGTAAAAATGTGTCGTGAGCTTAGCTCAAAATTGGAGGTTTTTTTGGATTTCTGTGTAGCTTGCAAAGGAGTTACTGTAACTGTGGAGGACATAAAGATTGATTGGAATGATTTGATGGTGAGTTTGTGTTTATTAAATTTTCTGCATTGTGTAATTCAATAAAAGCAGCTGGAAAAATATTTAAAAATGTATTTTATTTATATAAAATATTCTTCAGAAATTTTACCGTTTTCATCTTACCCATCAGCGCTTGTGTAGATGTTTGCAACGAGACTTTCTACACTTTCATTGGCTTCTTGGTCCTTCTCCACACCAAACATCCCAACATGTGAAATCATCAGTACTTTTTTATGAATATGCTGCTTTTGTTTCTTGTTAGTATGAAGGGGAATTTCCAGAAAACTTCCATGTCATTTTTTCACGCTTTTTAAACTCTGGCTCAGGAAGTTATTTTTACTTCTAATTCTTTCACTTCTAAGTGTTGAGTGTGTAACGACTCCCTTGTTGTATGGTGTGAGATCATATCTTCACAACCGGTGTCACAACTCAGCAGTTAAAACTGCAATTTGTTAGCAATTTACTCAAATTAATAAAATACCAAAGTATAAACACACCCCCAGACTGTCTGTTAGGCAAATAGGAAACACTGTGTCATATTTTTTCTTTCCAAACTGCAGCATGATGGCTAATTTCAGAAGGGCAGGTTATTCCCATGCCATAGTGTTTTCAGTTAAAGCACACTGGCTGTGGGGATGCCGTGTAATACACTTACATCCTGTCTGGACCTTTTCCCCAAATTCACATCCGTTTTTGTTTCTCGTTGAGTGATGCAGTGATGGTAATAGGTGACCCATGTTTGTACTGGAAAGCTATATGTTAAAAAAGAAAGCTATTTCTATAAAAAAAACAATGAAAATGCTAACAGATGAAGCATATTTAACCTTTATCTTTCTTTATACCTTTGATGCATTTTATATATAGAATTTAGAGTCTGGACATATGTGGCACATTTACTAATATACGCATAGACCAAAAGGTTTCATGAGTTTTCTGCTCTCTGATGTACAGCCTCTCATGCAGGTCTGTTCAGCTTCCAAAAACAACACATCTGACGCAGTGCAGCTTCTACTAAACTTTCCAAACTGATACTGTGATCCAAGTTAATACATGAGTGTGTATGCTCTCAGGCAGTTGTTATTCATTAACAAACAGGATATATTATGGTAAAAAGAATGAGACAATTGGAGAAACTTCTGGGAAGATGTTAATATATTATAGGTACTATTTATGCTGCAACACAGGATACTTACCTTCCTACCTCTATGGTAGTTAATCTTTGAATTGACGATGCTATAGTATGTCTCATGTGTTGTTTGTTATTTTTAATCCAGTGAGTCTAAAATAACTTTTGTGTGACTTGGATAGATTTTATGTGACTTTGGATAGATTTTATGTGACTTTGGATAGAACTTTTTTCTGAACAGGCTTCATGAACCTGCCCAGTGAACAATAAGCTCAAATAATATACAGTATTGTGCAAAAGGTCGACACCACCGTTCTGTTTTTAACCAACTGGCCATTCAGAACTATTTAGTAGGAAACAATAATGATGGGAAACTTTACAGAACGTTCATTCCATTTTTATTATTTACGCAGGTCATACATTACAAACTGTTTTTACTGTTGAGAACCTTTTGGTTTGGAGGTGGATGCAAGAGCAGGTGGTTTATTAAAGCATACACAAATGAATCTAAATCAAATCACAAATCATAAGCAGGAGCTAGGAAACCATGGCTTAAAACGCAAAAAAGTAACAAGCTAAACACAACAAAATCTTGACAATGAAACACAGATAAACTCGAACTTAAATAGGACCTAGACCTAGTTCAGAGCACATCTTCTGTTAGGTGATGCTCACTAATGTTTTGTTAGATAAAATAGTGTTTATTAAACAACTTGTTACTCACAAATTTTCTGCACATGCACAGAGAAACCTGCTCTCACTTCTGTGGTTCAACACTAGAGCTTGGTGGATTTCTTGAAAATCATTGAAAAAGGCTTTGGTCACAAATAGAAATGATTTTAACATCAGTTTAAAACTTGTGGTGCTCAGGTAATGAAACCTAGTGCAAGCATTTGAGGTTAACAACTTCCTAGAATTTGTTCCCTTGCCTGTTTCTGTCAAAACGGTGAAAATTATGCTACCTTCACATGCTCTCAGAATGATGGTAAATACGAGTTGCCAACTTGGAAAGACCCCCAAATCTTTAATTCCAGCATGTGAAGGCAGCATGACTTCTTCGTCCACTATATTGCCTGTTCCTGGCAAGATACAAGAGCATTATGTTCTGTTACCTAATGTTGGGTGTTTGGGTGCTCTCTTTTGCATTGCGTGCTCTCTTTTGCATAGTACTGTACTTAATGGAAGAACGTTACTCACAGACGCAACTGAAGAGGCTTAATAGACTCGTACGTGCAAAGCTCAATAATGTACGTGTGCAATTTAAATTCCAGAGAAGGACTAACTCACTTTGGACTCTGCTCTCTCCGCGCTTGGCCAGTTACTTGTCTGCATGTCCTCCTGTTTATCTTGGCAGCAGCTGGTGGCTAATAAATTCTCTTGATGCAATGATAACGCCATGCTGATGGCTCGTTTTGCGTAAACCCTGACAAGTCAATTTGAGTTTATCAAAAGACAATGAGGTTTGTATTTATTTATCAACAATGGGCTTGAGCCTAAACATACCTAAATATGGAAACACAGTCAACACTGAGAGACCTGAGGACCTGTAGCTTTCCTGAGCAAAATAAAAGCTGATAAAGCTGATGAAATGGGTGCTTTGATATAGAGATTAAAGAGTATTAAAGTGTTTTGTGCTCATTCTCAAGAAATCTCAGGAAACACATAAAGGGCAAGTCCTAATCAATGGTGCTGTAGAACCAACAATAGAAGCCAAAAAAATCAATAAAAGCATAAGATACAGATAACAGTAGCTGAAGGCCACAGAACAAAATGAACACGAGCTACTGCTTGTCAAATCCATTCACTCATCTTCAGTAACTACTTTTTCCTGGTCAGGGTTGAGGTGGACATGGGGCCTTTCCCAGGAACACAGGATGTGAGGTGGCATACACCCTGGAAAGGACACCGGATGGGTCATACACATTCACACACTCACTCAAACCTGTGAGGAAATCTGAGAACACCCATGCAAAACTCTGCACAGACAGTATCCTGAGCTCAGAATTAAAGTACTGAAGGATTCAGGACTGACCCTGAAGCTCACCGTTCTGCTGCCAACTATGCTGTCCCTAATAATATTAGATATTACGTAATAAGAATCCCAATTACTGAGTGTGATAAAGAGTGCTTAGCAAAGACTAGTGGCATGAGGCAGGGCTTTGAGGACTTTGACCTGGGATGGCCAGAATGATTGATAATTATAAAGGGAGGATTTAATCACTATTCCATTACTCACTGGCAAACAAGTGTAAGCGTCCCTCGGTATCTTTGGCAGATTTTTTGCAAAGACAAGCCCTTAAAATGAAACTCCGGCCAGACATAGTTTCATTCTCGGTTCCGCTGCAGTTACTGAATAATTCATAGTAGGTAATTCATGTGTACTTTAATTATAGCTGATGTGAGCTTTAGGCATAGTTCCAGGTATGAACTACCATAGAGGACAGTTTTAAGATGTATAGTGCACTTAAGATCACATCAACATTTGGATCAAGAAGACGTACTATAAAATACTTCTCACACTTTCGAAAAGCAACAGATGTGTACCTGACAACAGGGGGTTGCTTTAATTTGTTTTCATTATCTGCTTGACCATGCTGACCATTGATTTTCTCATTTAAAGTTCATGGGAGAGGTGAATCTTCCAGTGTTTGTAGGTGCAGAGAACACCAGGACATCAGCGTGGTACGACCACTGAACTTTGAGGTGACAGACAGCTATTACCGTGATGGCAGTAAAATATCCTACATGTCCTATAAGTCTCTGCAAAGCATGCCAAAAATAGGTTCTTATGGAGAGCGGTAGAAAACCTCCTTAAATCTGTTGGGAGCGGTGGGATATGGGTGTCAGGGGGAAATCCCCTCGAGGGAATCCACAGAATGAAACAATTTTCCACGACTGACCCGATTCCTATTTTATTAGGCGTGAAGTGCCTTTTTTTATAAACTTTACAGTGGGATCAACTTCTGTGCTGTTTCAAAAAATACATTTTTCATTTAAAAAATTATCTATAGGTTAGAAAGATAGTTGCTGTAACTACTTGCTGTTTTTTTCCCAGGACCCAAGGGAGGCAACCTGTGGCTTGATGCTAAGCTGAAAGAGAACGTCCTCCTGTGACACACATCTGCGCCTAGCTGGATTGACCCCTCTGGCCAAAGGCTGATACACTTCGCCCTGGGAGAGAGGCTGGGAAACCGTCTTTGCAGCCTTACACACCAAATCTTGTTTCACACTTTCTCCATCAGATCAGCCGAATCAGCCTAGGTTTCATCAGCCTTCTTTCGCCACCCCAACTAAGGGCTCCCTCCTCTGTTTACTTTCTTGTGGCTGCTGTCGCCGTGGCGACAGTGACGAGAAATCTTTATGTAAATAGCAAGTAAAGCAGGGAGCTGGAAACAGAGGCACATTAGAAGTCAGCACTCTCTGAGTCATCTTGGCTGGCTCTGATGTGTCTATAATTGGTCCTGTCTGATGTCTGTGTGGTGCGGGAGTAATGACTGTCACACATTTACATTCTCCCTAATTCAACCTTTCCCTTGCTTTTGCAATTTTGGTCCTTGGAGAAAATCATCATTATTATTATTACTCAGTTGCAAATCCTTACAATGGTTGTTAGCTAATAAAACAGGCTTGTGTTTTTTGAGTAGCTGGTAGTTGCTGATTCTTAGCTTGAGTCAGAGGGTAAACACGGTCACTTGCTCTTTAGATTTCCAGAACACAACAAGGCCCTGATCCAGGGACTAAGCAGCGCAATGCACGGGAAAGGCTGCTGATAGATCATCCTAATTCCTTTTGGGAAACAAAACCACATAGCTCTTTAGCCGGAGCATAAACATACTATTCCCCATGGGCTGTAGAGGAACTGAGCGTACTTTTATGGTACTGCGCTAATGGGGTGATCTAAGGAGTACAACGAGAGCCATTTTTAAGATGTCGGCAGTATGGGAGAATTTGATTACCACATTGTTAGAGGGTTTTCTAATGCTGTTTCCTCCCACTGGCACAGCTATTAATACAGCAGGCTGTGCCTGAGGCTACTTGCTGAAACAGCGTGCAGACTATTGTCTCAGATAAAGAATAACAGGAATCATCTGAATGGAAAAAATGCATGCAGCTTATGTTGTTTTGTTTTGTATGTTACATGCAACAGATGGACCCAAGTGGAAAACTGACCGAAAACATCAACAACACATTACTTATTGAACAGGAGGACGCAATTTTTATGCAACAGACTAGATATGAGATGTATCTGTTGAATTTTCCACTTGTGAGGACAGCATACATGTATACACTCTACCTTATGGGATTTTTTTTTTTGTTCTTTTATCTGAACATACATGCACTAGTGTTGAAAACATGTCCAGTTGTATATAATGCATAACAGGATGTGTGAACTTGAAGTAGCACACTCAACTGATCAATGGCTATAAAGATTTTCTCAAGAAATACATCAGAACTATTTAGACGTTATCTAATTGCATTTGGACCCAAAGTAACGGTGGCATGTATCCACTTCCTGAATGCAGATTGTGATTACAGGTGGCACTGATCCAAACACAAAGAAAACCCATTGTTTATTTTCCTCATTAACATTTGGATTACTGCAAGTTCACATATCAGATCAGCCGAGTCACCAAAAACTTCTATTGAAGTAGACCATGAAGGATCCTTATAGACTCAGGGACCTTATCTGTGTTTGTATGCATGGAGGAGACAGTTAGACTAAACAATGCTTAATGATGTTTCTATTTTAGTAGACAGCTATCAAGTTAAGGACACATGCACATTGCTTTAATAAGGTGGGTGGAGCGAGATGTTTAACACTTTCCACCTGACCTGAAAGAAAAATGTAGCATAAATGCTGGTTTGGGACAGGATTTTCTCACTACAACTTAGCTCGTGAAGCTGCGTATTTTTACTTACATAAAGAGAGAACATGATGTTTTCAGCCTGAAAGATTCAGACAGGAGGAATCCATTAAAGACAGCAATGGTCACAGGATGATAAACAGCCATCTCTTCTCCATTGTGCTAGTCACAAATCATTATCTACTCTTATCAGTTAAGGAAATCATTTTACTGCAAATGACCTTTGCACCAAACTGAACCTTGACTATATTTGGTGGTTGAATTATAAAAAAATATAGGTAGTGGAATGTTGAAGGCAAAAATCGAGTTGTACATACATGTTATATTTAGTTGTCTAGCCAGACTACTAATATAATATAATATAATAGTGTATTAATAGTGACATAACATAATTAAATATCAAGACAATTTCCCAGGCATATGCTGGTTACCAACATTAGTTATCAAAACTGTTTTTTCAAACCTGCTGCCATATCTTCAAGTTGTGTTTGATTTTTTGAAGGTTAAAACCGCTGTGTTGTGAAACACTTCCCTGTAATACTGATAAAAAGCATGCATTTCTACACATGCAGCCCAAACCTGAAAAACTCCTGATACATCTGCAGCAGCACAAAAACCGGGATGCAATGAAAACCATGATTAAAAAAAAAAGACTAATCTAAAGGGGTTGAAAATTGGGAATGCTAATTTATACAAGCTTTATTTAAAATTTCGACTGCTGGTTATAAACTAAAATAATTTGTCTGGACGAGTGGTTTTATTGTCAACAAGGTCAACATGAATCCAAAGGTAATGACTTAGTGACCTGACCTGCTGAGATGTCTGATTAATGATGGTCACAGGGCAAGTAGTGCAATGCCATATGGAGCAAATCACATGGTCAGGTGTCTTAAACTACAGCAATTATCAGTGTCAGCGGGGTCTCTGCTGCCTGAGTGGACACCACACTGACTCATAAACACATGTGCAGGCGGTTTGGAGCTAATAGAGTATGGTGTGTTCACTCATCTGTGTAAATGGCCCTTTAGCACAGCTTGTCTCGTTCCAATTCAAGCACTAAAGCTAGTAACTATTTATGCCAGGAGCCATAGTTGTACACTGTTACGCTTTACACAGACTGAAGAAGACATCACATCTTGCTCCATTTGTTCTAACACATTGTGAGTTTATTCAAAAGCCTATACATGTTAAAAAAAAAAAAAGAGTACTAGTTGACTAGTGTGTGATGTCATGTTCAGTAGTGCATATTACATTCCTCAGTTTTCACATCATTTTGACTAATCTGAGAGTGTGATCTGAGTCATCAAGCATTAAGTATACTTATATTATTCGTTATGGCACATACAACCGGCGTTGTCAATGACAACCGCTTGACAACAGGATTTGTACACAGCAGTGCATTAAGCAACCAATCCACATGCGCTGCTTCCTGGTCACAGGCCTGCTGGTGCAGAACACTTTCTGTTTCTCTTAAATGCACGCTTTTGGAAGAAATAAGGAATTTCGTTTATGAGGATATACTGCTTAATAGACCTGTTATACAAGTTTGGGACTTCCCAGCAAAATATGAGCAGACTTTGAGGAGCACATTATTAAAAGGAATACAGGACTAACAGATTAATTAAACATACAATAGTAGTGTCAAAATGGAATGGTTTGTAATTTATAGCAGTATAAGAAATATTTGTAGCCCATTAAACAAAAAAAGATACAAAAAACATTCATACATATTGCAATTCTTCTCTAATAAGCTGAACCACCATCTAATCGACTGACGGATGGTTAGATCAGCAGTTGCTCTGATCCATTACCGAGATAGATCATTTTTAACTCCAAGAAGATTGAATCCACCTTCAGCAATGTGAAAAAATATAATAAAATGATTTAAGCACATTATTTATGCTTTATTACATTATAACCAGTCTCAATGACTGGCCGAATCCATCCTAAAGTCCATCTGAAATCAAACAGACTTGTATCTGTCACAAAACAAAACAAAACAAAACCTTGTTGTGCATCAGTTTATGCAATGCTGCCAACACATTTTGAATGTGATTTCATTTTGACTCCAAAAGGCACTACTGGTGTTTCCCCCAAAACCTGCGTAATTGTACCATAGAAGTCCCTCTACTTGCAGGCATGGCAACCTCTTGTTTCATACAGCTTGTGGTGTTCTGCTAACACGCAAGCAGAAAGGATTAACATACTCATGTTTCATACGGGACTCAACGCTTAGCACAAGGGATAATCACATACCATCATCACCTGACACTCGCACAAGCCTAGAAAACAAAATAAAACTACCATCATAGAAGGGAACGAAAGCTGCCAAGAGCATGTTTATGGCTGATTGGAGAGACGGAAGGGTACTTTTTTAATTGTCCAAAACAAGTCTCAGCATCTATTCCTCCACTAGTTAAAAGAACATAGTTACCTTCTGAACTCAAAAAAAAAAAAGTTTTGCCCTTTTGTTTTGCAGTATTTGCTGGCTGATTTACTCCAAGCTTGGCAAGCATGAACTAAACACTGAGGAGCAATGCAGCTATTGAGAATCAACACATGCTCTTTGAAGTGTCAGGAGATCTGTTTCAGGTCAAGGGAACAGGCCTGTACAGTAACCCTTATTTAAATGAATTCCACACACTTGAACAGGGTACCAGGAAGCTAATATTACAAGGTCACCCATTGGTGATGATATTTGGTTCAGCCTGGTATAAACAAGGAAGTGTCAATGACACAAAGAGGACTGTCATTTTAAGATGATCACAGAGTATTGAGTCTGGATTATACCAGATTACATTTGGATACCATTTAGAGTTGTCTGTCGCCAAGTCTGCCTGAAGGCCTGAACAGCATGTAAGACATGGTAAGCCAAAGGGATTTTCCAACCAAGTAGTAAAAGTGAAAGCTCACAGACAACCACTTTCAGTGTAGCAGTACACATTTTACAGTTTCACTTAAACCTTTCTCTAAAGTGTCACCAGGTTAGACTGTTCTGTAATATTTATTTATCTTAGTAATTCGAGATAATTCATCCTTCACCCTCTTTACAAGGTAGCAAGCAAATTCCTTCTGAATCATATTATTAATATTATATCTTGTTTTGTACCACGCAATTCACATTTTGGACCCTGTAACTACATCAACATCTTGATTTCTCATTCTTCAGTCTGATGATGTTGTAGAGAAAGGTTGCATCATATTTGTTGCATGACTAACCTCATATCATATTGCTCCAAAAGGTGTGTTATACTGGATTAATTCAGGTTGTAGGTGGATTGCAAAGTCCATCGCCCCTATAGAAAGCTGTGACTAAGACATCATTTTCCACCCAACCCGTTGAGAGTAGGTGGTACATTCAGACCCTACTGTATAAAGTGTGATCTGTGGGAGGACATTTCTATAAACAGTAGCGTGCTATGAGAAGCACATGGCGTCATTGTGACATGATTGTGTAGGATAAACTTTGGTCTTTCATCAGCCGCTTCCTCACATCCTCCAAACTCTCCCAACAAGTCATCAGTGGTTCCACATGGCAAGGACATCAGTAACTCCTCACAATCTTCTAAAAGCCATCCTGAATAGGTAATCAGTGCCTCCATTCACTCTACTTACATCCATCCTGAGTGACTATCAGTTTTTCCAGATCCTAATGTTCATCCCATGGAGATCAGGTTTTTCACACAGGCTCCTGTGCACGAGCTATCCAGATGAGCTCATCAGAGCTTTCACCCAGTCCCTTTCACACCCATGCTGATGTTGTTCTTTCAGTGGAAATATAGGGTGTGGGAATAATGCTGAACAGTCTACTATGAATGATGTGCTTTGTGGAAGATCTAGAGTTTAGCTTAACAGTATACTCTGGGGAAAGATCCACAGTCTAGATGAATAATGTGCTTTGGAGAAAAATCTCCAGTCTAGTAGAACAGTGCACTTTGGGAAAGATTTATAGTCAAGTTAAACAGTGTACTTTAGGAAAAGATTGACAGACTAGTTGAACAGTGTTCTTTGGGGAAGCCCCTGAGTCACAGCAGGAAAAAAGCCTACCATGATGACCAGCATTCCTTAATTTAATGCAACTACTGCTCACTGTGAGCTGTGAATATACAGCAAAATCCCCAGGGTTGGATGAAGGTTGCTTTTCAAAGCGTCTACTTTAAAATTATTGTACCATGCTTTTACCATGGTTACCATTACTATGTTTTATTTGAAAAGCTCAGTAACTCAAAAAAAAAGAAGCAGCTTAAATAGTGTCTAACTAAAATAAATGAAAATAACAAAAACAACACAAATTAAAATCCAACTGCAATTGCAAATCAGTGAAAGGAGTCCTGGGCTATAAAAAGTTTAATATTTACACTTTCTATGTTAATTGTAATTGTTGCTGTGCATTAATTCTGTTCAGAAACTTTCACCAGTCTCGATTGAGGTCAATATCAGCGCCACTTTACACATGAAGCGTCTATCAGTTCGTATCCGTTGGTGTGGTCATATCAAAACAATGTTCTGTCTTTGTCGACTAGGCCACCGTTCCCATGGCGACAGGCTGTAGCTATAAACAGAGAGAGGAGGAAGTTGAAGAGGAAGTGGCTCAGCACAGATGACGCAGACAGCCGGGGCTCTTGTGTAGACCTACATGATATCTGTCAACACGTGTTTTCCAGATGCTGCAGAGGTTGAATTCTTAGAAGTCAAAATGGTTGAATTCATTTCTACACAGAGGATTCACGTGTATGGACGCGGCTGGAAAAAGACTGCAAGGATCGATTTGCTTACAATTGATTTGTTTTAATTCATTTTACAGTTGAGTCATTGAAAGTGTTTTGTTTGTCGTGTCCTGGGTTTCACTCCGAGAGAGCCACAAGTTTCCAAAATGATCCAGACATTCTCTATACCAAACACACACTGCTCAGAGTGTTAAACGATCTGCCTCCTCCCTATACCCAGTTTCCTGTGTCAAAACGACCACATCACACCCAAATGCTGAGGGAAACATTTACTAAAGCCTCCTCTCCTGAAACCACTGGTTGCTTCAGGAAGAGTTCGAGAAGCTGATTGGCTACTTAGAATGTCATACCACTGCTACCCACACCCATTTTTTGAGTCAGACCCACACACAAGAGGATTATGTCATACTTCTTTGTTATTTTGGGTAGGGTGATGTCGCTTGCAACAAAATCATTAATTTTCACACCTACTTTCAATGGCTCATTTCATATGTTCCCCTGACAGAGCTGTAATAGTTAGGCTAAATAAACAGCAAAGGTTACAGTGCAGCTAAATTTACATTACATTTGTAAGTCATGACTAACTTGCCAATGTAACCCACTCAAAAAATGGTGGAAAAATAAAGCATGGTGTAAACCATCCTTATCAAGACAAAAGTAGTTTTTCTCAGCAGAAATCCAACATAAAAAAAAAAAATGGAAAGAAAACAAACAATATAGAGTCAAATGTTTTTTTCCATATTATGTGTAGATATAAAAATAAAAAATGTAAGATAAATGAACTAACCAATTAAAATTTAAAAAGGATAGCTGCACTAGTGCATTAAATATGTACAAGTTGGGGTGGTATTACATCAGCGCTAGCTGGTGTGCTATACATGCGCATCTACTTCTAGATAAGCCAAAACCAGCTAGATCTGGTTTTTCCTGGTCCCTTCTTGCTTTGCCGAGCGAAACTGAAATCTGTTGTGAGTCAGAGCTGTGTTACCAAGGCTTTTGTTTCTCAATGAGAAAAACATGCATGGCTCAGTGTGTCTGGGTTTGGTAGCTGAGGGAATCCCTTATTATGGAAAAACACACATCATTTCTTACTTTTTCAGTGTGCACTTGGCTTCTTTCCCACCAGCTCTGCCCAATAAACTCCACCCGTGCTTAACATATCTCCTTCTGTGGCATACTCTGAGACTGAGACTGATACTACGAAGTCGAGAGAAATACATTTGCTCTAATAAGGTAGTTTTGTTGTAAACAGTCTGCATTTAACAAATGTTATCTTTCAGACAAAAAATTGATTTGCCCCATGTTAATGTGTAACCATGCCAGCTGGACTTAAAGTGAAAACAAAGATTAGGAGTATTTCGGAGAACAGAGTTAAACTTAAAACTGGACATCCTGTTACTCCATGGGGAATTGAGATGCACCGGCTTCAATAAGTGCAAGCAAAGTTTGTTATTTAGTGATGGACTACGTGAAACTACTAAATGATCCAGGCAGGCAGTTCCAGTGAAACACTCAATATGTTTTCATGCATGCTAATATTCCACTATTATTCCAAATATCACAACATTCAGAATTTGATACAGATCATGTAAACAACAACTGAATCTAGCATTTTCCGATTAATACGTGGGATATGCTGATCTTATTCAGGTTTAGGAGAATTCTTTGGAAATGAATACAGTGCATTCGGAATGTGCATCACTGCTGGGGTTTTACAGCAGTTTGTTACAGCAGGAATACTACATCACAATATTATTACAATATTAGTGGAATATTCTTTTCAGTAGACATGTAAACAGATTAGTAGGAATATTGGCTTTTTTTCAGAGTATAGGCAAAAAGTGAAATAACTCTAGGCATGTAAACATAGTGACTGAAGTTCCTCTATTTGCCGAGAAGTCTGCATAGATTACTGTACACAATCAAGATGCACTCCTCTAAGGTAGGCATTATATTGCACACAAGCCCGGTTGTCATGTCAAATACCTGGCATTCAGTTAATATGTCAACAAGACAGTGTTGCAATGTATGACTGAATTGTTTCTTATAAAGAATGTCACATAACTCAGTAAACACCTACAGCACTCAGAGAGTGAATTAAACATACATTAAAACTGTTTATAAATGCTTTGCACACCAGTTAAATAGTCAAATAAACCTTTACACAGCACACATCATCTGACTGCACGTTATATTCCTAAATACTACTCTGTACTTGCTTTCTCACTTAAACACTTGTGCCATCACATAATACTGTGACACCCATCTTGTAGCTGAACACACCCAGCCATGAATGAATGAACATCCTGTTTTTCACGTGCAATGTCGGTGCCTATAAATCAAAAACAGAGCTCCATCTAAAATTAGCCTCCTAAACCCAAAAAGGTAGGAAGTCAAAAATAGTAGTGCTTATTTTCATGCCAGGGGATCTTTAGTGTTGGTCTACATTTAGCCTTAACAGTGTAATTGCTGTAAATGTCAAGTCTGTGCCAGTAAAGATGTGACTGTGGCTGCACTGCAGTACATTCCCGTAGTTTTCATTCAAAACACTGAGGTGAACTGCTCAGGCCAAGCAAGCAAACAAGCAAACAAACAAAAACACATACTAACTAATCCAAATAAATAAATACACGAACAAACGAACGAACGGACGAATGAACGAACGAACAAAGTCCATGTTACCATTTTGTGTTTATAAATTCATAAGTAAATAAAACCAATTTTACCTTTGTGTCTAAAAATAAATAAAAAAGTAATTTTGTGTCCATAACTAACTAACCAACTAACTAACTAAGCAAACAAAGAAATAAGTAAAAAGTTACATTTTCTGATAACAAGCACACACAATTTTACCTTTGTGTCAACAAGCAAACAGACAGACAGACAAACAAAAAAACCCAGACTGACAGACAAATAAAAACAAAATTATTAATGAATAATTTTATATTTAACATTTTATATACAAAGTTTTGATACAAGTTCTCAGATGGCCAGTTTAAAAATGCTAGTTTAAGACTGCACCTGTTGTAAGAATGTACAACAGAACCATGTACAGTTGCCTTAGTTTAATCAGAACAACTCTGGAACAAACCTGCATGTAAACAACAGCACTGACTGCAGTTCACTTTAAAGCCTGTTCTCTCTGAAAGATCCTGATTGCTGACATGGCAAAGATAATGTATTTATTGACTGGCGAATAGTTGCCAAATTGTTAATAATTCACCGTGTTCTGTCTGATATTTTGATCTTATGGAAATAAAAAACAACACAGCGTTTGTTTTTCATCTAAATCAGAACATCTAATGCAGTTGTATTACATTATCTCTCAGCTTAAAAAAAGTATAATTTGCTTCTTTTTAGAGTCTAGTCTCTTTTCTCTGAGAGAGAAAGTCTCTTTTCTCTGTTAGCTGAAGTATTTCTGCTGATGCATCACTGTTTTTTCTTCCTAAGAGGCCACATGGCAGTTTCTTACAGCTGCTTTTTTCATTTTCAGTCTCCAAGTGATGACGTAAAGAACTGGCAATGAGAGGAGATGGAGATGTGGAAAAAGCCAATCTGTGTCTTATTTGCAGTTCTCTCCCAATGGGAAATGAAACGCTATATTTAGTGCAAAATTACTGGGCAGCAAAAACACCAGACTATACCAGTAAATCAAGTTCACTGATTGCAGATTTAAAAAACACCTATAAATAAACAAATGGTAACAATTTTCTACCTAGGTTGACATAAGCAGTAATTTAAATGGAGTTTCTTGTAATAGTAAACAAATTAAAGTTTTTTCCTCATACTATAATTTTATTCCTTATTATTATTGTTATTTTTCATTTTTAATCTTGAATGCTGTCTACCAGTCAAACAAATAAATAAATAAATAAATACAAAGCATTACTTAAATTTGCAGGCTTGCAGGCATCTCTGTCACACTGTGTTGAAACCTGATTGATTTTCAGTGTAAAGATGGAGAACAGGACACTGTTTGGCAATAATCACAGCTCAGAAACTTGGCTTGGAGTACATCAACCTTGGCAAAAATGTAAAAAAAAAAATCCCTTTAAGCAAACGTAGACTGTGTTGTTTGCTCCAGATGTAAGTTCAGAGGACGGTCACTGGCACAAGCCCAGGAAAAGGGCAGTAAAAGAAAAGGCTGGGGAAAAAAAAAAGCAGAGGATTAGTGTGCAGATTCATAGAGAGCCCTTTGATTAGATAGTCTTCTAACTGATCAATTGTAGGACCTGAATCCGAAAACTACTGAGCAATGTTTTGTTCAAGCAGCTTCCATACAGATTCCACTTGTTACAACACTGGGCAAAGGTGATTAGATATTCTATCCATTAAACATTAAATGTTATGTAATATATAAAACAAGTCCTGCTCAAAGAAGTGTGGTTTATTTACTTTTTATAAGCTTGCCTTAAACTGATTCATTATTTATATTCTGGGCATTATTAAAACAATTTTTTTTTTTAATTCTGAGATGTGTTTTGTCATTATTTGTCACATATGAAAGTGAAAGGAAAAGGCTAGATTTCACTATCTCGGCCTCATCCTGTGTTTGACAGACGAGCTGATCTCAGCATCCTGAAAGGTCACGTTTCTCCATCCGGACAATGTTTCCATCCTTCCATTTTACTGCTGAGTTCACAATCCCACTAGCACTAATGAAGAGAGACATACATACCTTCTACATATAGTGAGGTTTTAAACTTAACACTGAAAACAAGGCATCTGGAAATGCAAAATGCATTCTTCTAATAGATGTAACCTAAAGTTTTTTTTTAGAATTTGCCCACCAGTGAGTTCTCCTCTGTCCAATCCTATCATACAACAGTTACCAACCATAGAGGGGGAAGGCTAACACATGCTTCCTCCGAGACATGTGAAGCCAGTCAACTGCATTATTTTGACCTATAATGGATCAAACTTGAAAGTAAAGGCCTCTTTGGACCACTACTGGCTAGTGTTGGTGTGATTGATGGGGAAAGAGAGTTTGACGTCCTTCCCACTCATCATAGCAAAATTCTCAGAGTTGATTTGTTTTATGGTGTTAACCAAAAAAAAACCAAAAATATGGCTTAACACTAAAGGAATCAATTGCATAACAGAGATAGTGTCATTGTGGCGAGTTGGATACTCCTACAGACTTTTGAAATCACACTCTGGTGTTAAGCAGAGTTAATTTATAACTATGCATAGAGTTATGTTAACTCTGCATCTAAGTTGCATTATTAACAATTTAGAAAGTGTTAAATTAACACTGTAAAGTTGTGGAAAAAATGAACATTCTCAGAGTTGATTTAACACTAGAGTGTTTGCTGTGCAGAGAGCTCCCAATCCTGCTCCATTGGCTCCCAGCAAACAGGAGACACGGTGATGCAGTTGTTAGCACTGTTGCCTCACAGCAAGAAGGTTCTGGGTTCGATTGGAGGCTTTCTGTGCAGAGTTTGCATGTTGTTTCAGTGCCTGCGTGGGTTTCCTCTAGGTGCACTGGTTTCGTCCTACAGTCCAAAGACATGCAGATTAGATCAAATAAATGAGTGTGAATGGTTGTTCGTCTCTGTGTTAGCCCTGAGATAGACTGGCGACCTGCCCAGGGTGTACTCTGTCTCTCATGCAAAGTCAGCTGGAATTGACTCCAGCTTCCCTGCAACCCATAATGGATAAATGGTATAGATGATGGATGGATGGCTCCCAGCCATGAATAGATATGACATTGTCGGGATTCGTAATCTCAGTCTCTCAATTATAGGGTGAATGCTGTTCTCCTGCACCAAATGGGAGCCAAAAGGTTTTTTTTTTATAATTTTAAAAATTATTTTATATTGTGATCATATTTTACCTAAAAAAATCGTATCATTACATTATGGATTTCATTAGACAAATTAATCAGTCAACAAGCTGGAACTACATGTGACAATGGCTGCTTTTGAATATTTCTACTAGACCAAACTAATATTTTTTTATGCAGCAATATAATGTAGGGCTTTATTTTGCTCATGGCCAAAGATGTCTCACCTGAAATGCTATTCCACCCCAGAGGCATCTCAGTGACGTCTTCTGTCACTTGCACAAGACCCATCTACCCTTGAGCTATTTGTTCCGACAGGGTTGATTGGTTTTTATTATTTATTTTCTTTCAACAACTGAGATATGGATTATCTAACAACCTTCCCAGCAACTGCCTCAAACTGGCTTTGAGTAAAAGAGTACAGGCCTGGAGGAAGAAACCAGGTGGAGCTGTACTAGGACATGAAGACTATTATTCATGATAGACAATCCATTGATGATCAGCCTGCCTTCTAATTACTATCAGTATATAATATATCATGTTCGTCATCTACACCTGTTAGCGGTGTGCAGTTGGAAAAGAAACCAAAGCTGAATTGGGTTAAGTAGTAGACTGCATTTATAATTTCACGCCAGTATGTTTACGGTCCCGGGCCAGCGTGGAACAGTTTGTGATATTCCAATTTGCAACTACAGTACATTGCGCGGTCTAATGCTAGCTAAATATTTTCCACTGGGACAACTAACATACATATCAAAAACATCATTAATTACCATTTGGCCATCAATATTTAATGTGGTTGTTCGAACAGTTTGCCTCTTTTCAATTATTTGCTGGCTCCAGACCTGGATTTCTGATATAATAATGTGGATAATTCTGAGATACCACAGCAGAGGCAGATATTTCAGCCAGCTAGACCTTGTTTATTTATTGTACAGGTGACCCTTGAGCAAGCACATCAAACAAAAAATAGAGCAACTGTTTAAAACATGTAGGAAGTGGAAAAAAGAAGAAGTGTGGGCTGTGTAGGGAAGTCCTGGTGTGAGAGCTCAGCAGACACAAAGCCGGCAATGTTTACAGCTGAGTGTGTGATGTCAGCAGAGAGATATCATAGTCACACTGATCAAGGTTTGATAACTGTGCTGTTCTCTGTCGGTTATCTGGATGCGATATCTAAGTTTGGAGAGGACTGCAAATATTTAGTTGCTGCGCAACCCTTGATATGTGAGTAAATAAAAAGAAGCATTATTGTGAAAGAGTAAAGCATGAAAAAATACACGTCATGTATTGGGACAAGGTCTGCGAGGAGGCATTGCTTATATCTTCTTTTATGAAGTCACATATAACGGTTTTTACTTAAAATACACATTGCGTTTTTGTGAGCTGTAATTGCTCTGTGATTGGGTATCATTAAATCTGTCTTGTCAGTGGATTTGGAGGGTTAAGATAGAAACAGAGGCGTAAGTTACATTTGCGGACCAACACTTTAGATGTGAATATGTACAGTATTTTGTAATATGTGAATTACAAAATGGGCATTTGGGACCCAGCATTTGTTTATCTATAAATACAGTACACACTTACAATACTGTCTTTTCTGTCCCTGTTTCATCATTAGATGTTTCGTCAGTGGCTATCAGGCCTACATTTCTCTGATATCCAACAACTGTGATCTTAGGTGTTACTTAACTGACATAAATGTATGGAGATGGCTAAGGCAATTACCCAGCATGTCTGCAACTCTCTTTTCAAAGCTGTCAAAGAGGAATTTCATGTCTCTGAGAATTGGAGTTATGTGTCCCTGAGGTCATTGCTTGACTTCAGATCACAGCAGAACCAAAAGAAAGTACATTTAGCTTATTACATTACTGTTTGCCTTTCTGTCAAGTCTAGTCAATAGCAGTGGAGAAGTCAACTAGTCTATGCAAGCCCCATTATGAACATTAAAAGCAGAGTGGGTGATTTTTTTTTTTTTCAAAAACACTTTTGTTATATTTCTTGAAATTGCTATCTTTACATACTAATACTAATGAACAGATCAAATGCTCAGACAATAAAAAAACAGCTTGCACTGCTAAAACGCAAGAAAAGAAGGACTGAAGTGGAAAAAGGATATGACAAAAAAAGAAGTTGGATAAATGTTGCCTTCATGTGCCGAGTTGGGATGACCTCCAACCTTTCAACATGGCAGAGAAGAGGACAGTTTCAGTAGTCGATGGAACATAGCAGTTTCTTTTTAGCAATACTACTATCATTAGCTTGCTTGAGTATATAATTTAATCTGCAATCTGTGTACACTTTACTTGATATAGAACAATACAATTTAGCATGTGTGTTACCGAATCAAAATAGGATTTCCCCAGGAAACAACTGAGAAGGAATATTGTGTCTGCTATTTTTCAATTCGCTCCGTCAACAAAGCACTTGAACATGCCGTACTTGTAATTCTGATGTCACATGTGGGAAGAAGCATACGGCCAGCATGTGAAGGCAGCAAATGGTTTGTTTTATGGGGGAATTTTGTTAGTTGAATATAACAACGATGTGCTACGCTCCTCTCCCCCTCACTGTCTCTTGTGGACTTTGGTAGTAATCAAGCCATGCTCTTTCATGTGTTTGGAGGATTAGATTTGGAGGGAGGCCTGAAGGGATTTTTAGGCTTGATCGTTTCAAAATCTAGCTTATTCTTGCTGGTTTCTCCAAAATCACCTACTTTGCCTTTAATACAACCAACCTTGTAGTGCAACTTTAGAAATTTGCTGAAAGGTGTTTTTTTCGGCATACATTCCTCTGCCATCTTATGTGTTACTCAACTGACACACATCTACACACACACACACACACTCACACTTTATATATATATAAATGAAATTTGCTATTAGAGACTCATTTAACTGTCACTGAGATCTTGGCAGTCTTACAGATCACAGCAAGAATCGAGAGATAACTATACTGTGTAAGTATCCCCTAAGCCACATCTGTCATTGCCTGCTCTGTATGAAAGTTCATTTTATGTACGTTAAACTCCTAAAGTTGCGCATTCAGCATGTTCAGAGTGTTAAGATTGCAGCTGTGAAGAGGGAGGCCTGTTTAATTAGAAATGTAGGAGGTGCAGGTAAGAGCTCACCTACTGGTCATAAAAGTCATTGCACCTCATGGTGAAGTAACCAAGCAAGTGTAAACACTGGAAAAGCTTGCGGATAGTTTGCTTTGTTCCACCGTACACACACACACACACACACACACACACACACACACACACACACACACATACACTTACATATCTTACTATCCTTATGAGGACCTTCT
>JAQQZR010000002.1:15955240-15969826 GCA_030068235.1 Notoglanidium macrostoma
ACACACACACACACACACACACACACACACACACACACACACACCCACACACACACCCACACACACACACACACACATGTGTGTGTGTGCGTGTGTGTGTGCGTGTGTTGTGTGTGTGCGTGTGTGTGTATATTTACAGAGTCAGACAAAAAATGTATACACACTTCAGGAAAAGATAAATATTTTAATACTTTAATACTAATCTTATTCAGACATCATGAGATTACTACAAATTACCTTTGGCCTCTCCAATTACAAGAGGTGCTCAAAAAGGTGGCCATTAGCTTCCAGAAATTTATGTGTAGAAGTCTTACTGAAGTGTGTATACATTTTTATAGCTGACTCATATTCAAATCAGATTAATTGGGTTCATATGTATTAATGATTTTGGATTTCTCATCATCTTAGGTTCGGCATGTGTACAATGGAGTCTTTATATTCTCAGATTTACTATCTTTTGACTTCTGGTAGTTTAGTACTTTTATCAAACATCTGAGGTGGGGATAAGAAAATTGTATCTGTGTACTTTTTGAGAAGGAAGCACTCTCTGACACCCAACCCTTCCCCTTCCTGCAGTAGGGCACAATCCTTGCACATGGTGTACTTACTGCTTAATGTTCCTACTTAATGGCACTGAGCTCATGTCAGGCCTACTCTTTATGTCTGTTAAGCTGGATACAGTGCATCAATGGGACATACTGTTTAAAGTGTAAGAATATAAATAGATTATATATATATATATATATATATATAATATATAAAGTGTAAAAGAATATATAATAAAAATACTCAACCAGAGTCATTTAAGTCCCAAAGTGAAATATTGTGTACATGACACACGTATCACTTACAAGAAAAGGTAGAAAACGTGCAATGGTCAGCAGTGTTGGTGGTGGCTGCTTGAGGTTGTTACTATGGTTACAGAAATTATAGTCTAATGTGAGATCAGAGATCAGAGGTCATGACCTGACTCCATGACCTGACCTGACATCAAAAAGCCTGTCATAATGTGCATAGTGTATTAAAACCCTTAAACTACAACTGTCACTTTCTGTTCTGTATGAAAGTTTGATCTAGAGTCTGACAAACCTAATAAGAGTACAAAATTCTGGAAACGTCTTCTGTACTAGTTTCTATTCAGTTCTCAGACTCAGACATTTCTGAACCAGCAGAGTAGCATGCATTGGCCAGCAGTGTTTGTGGTACCCTTTGTACTTTAAGAAGACATTTAATTCTTTTTTTGAGGTTGTTACTATGGTTACAGGTGGTATAGATGATCATAAGATCAGTGCAAACTCAAGTCTTGTCCCAAAAGATGGCCTAAAGTCTGCAGTTCTCCTAAAACTTAGACTTTAATGACAGAGGCAAAGCCTCGTTCGCAAATTCTCATTTGTGCATGAATCGAAAATGGACTTTTACATTCCACAGGCACCCATCATCTGTCTTCTTTGGTGTTAATTAATATATTGGGGCTGGCTAAGACAATAGCTCATCATGTCTGTCATGTATTAATTTTGTCTGAAAGGCATGTCTTGTGTCTAAGAAACTCACTTAACATTCATTGAGGTCATGACCTGATTTGAAGATCACAACAAAAACACTGAGATGTAGATTGTATAGCAAAGCCTCAAAGCCACAACTGTCTCAGTCTTTGCTTTGCTCTGAGTGTTAAAAGTGGAGCGGTGAGAGGTCTCTACAGGCACAATGAACAGATAAGAGCTCATCTGCTGGGCCTTACGTGTCATGATGAAGTAACAAAGCAATGAGTAAACACTGTAAAGTACTACATCATTTTCATGATTTAGATTTTTTTAAATCAATTGAATTTATTAGATATTTATCTAATGCCGTGATTATGTTTTTTTATATTTGTTTCTGTATGGTGGTCTGTACATTGACCAGTACTAATTTCCAAGACGTTCCAAGAATTTCCAAGAATTCTTAATAAATTCCAGTGAAATAATAAATGGTTTATATTCTCACATTATCATATTGGCTACTATCGCACACCTAAGGTGAGGATAATAATCCTGTGGCTGTGAACTTTTAAAAAGGAAGCATTATCTAACACCCAGCCCTTCCCCTTCCTGCAGTAGGACACAATTTGTATACATAGTGTACCTGCCTAATTGCAATAAAAGAGTTATAGTCACTCTCACAAGTAAATACACATATCATGTTTAAACCTTGACCTTATGAATGTTCATAAGCTTGGGTTAGATATAATTAACAAATCGCTAGGTCTAACATGTGTAGAATTGCCTAGGAATTTGTCTAGTTTATTCAGCTACAGTAACCAATTTATCCTGTTCAGATTCAAGATGGATCTGGAGCCTATGACAAAAAATATACATTACGGCAATAAATCTTTCAGTGCACCATTCCATATTTTGTGATATTTTGGGCTAGATAACATCTTAGGTGTTAGTTAACTGACACGCATACTAGGGTTAGTTTACACAATTACCCAGCATGCAAATACAAATAAATAAACTTGAGTAAAAGACATTTCTTGTGCCTGAGAAACTCAGCTTTGTGTCACTTAGGTGAGCAGCTTACTTCAAACATAATGTACATTGTGTAACAAAGCCTCAAAGACACAACTGTGTGCTCTGTATGATTTGGGCAGTACTTGGGCAGGTGCCCCAGCATGATAAGCAGTCAGACGAGCAGGACATGTTAATCCAAGAGAAGTGAGTACAGCTGACAGGATTAGTGACTTCACGCTGGCAGAACAAAGAGAAGAAAGGTGAAAGGCAGGAAGGAGATTTTCAGTGCGGCTGGACGCAACCTCATGTGCAGATGGCAGCCTCTTGTTGGCGATGGTCATGTTGTGGCCTTTCGTTCCCCTCTGAACGGAAAATGCTGGGCAGTGCCTGCAGGGAAAGTAACTCTGCAGGTGCACTTAGGAAGCCCGTTGCTTCCTCTGGATCTCTCACACACTCACGCGTGCTTCTAACATGCTGGCTGCTCTCCCACCATGCTAAGTCTGTCAGACCAGCCAAATCACAACAAAGTCATGGAGCAAACTAGCTAAAATAAGCCTTAATTGACTCGTACCATAGCTGTAAGACTAATGGCGTGTTCAAAATGCCTTCTGACAGAGGGCAGTTTGGGGTCTCAAGTCTCTCTGACGAGACAAAACAAGCAAAGGTAATTTGTTGATGGCACGCATGCTGTTTTTTCCACTGCGCATACAAAAACCAGAGCAATAGACCTTGGGGTTTTAACTGTAGGTGATTATACAACAGCCTGAGTGACGACTTTAACTGGAACTGTTAGACTTATGACAATATATGACTGGATCCTTATTGCTATTTTGCACAAATAGTGAAGCTGCTGTTAAGTTCAATGTGGACACCTTGTTTATCTATTTTCTGCAATGAAACTAAAGACACTATGATCATTTGACCAAATGTAAAACATAATATGGGTTTATAACCATGAAACACCCTGATAAATCTCGTAATTTTGGAATTTTCAGCCCTGTGCTGAAAAATTATGTACTGGAATGGATTTTGAAGAAATCAAACATTTAATTTGCACAATCAATAGCATTGGTGGTCAACTTTTATACTTAAATCCCAGGAACATTCTTTTTCAAAATAAGAGAATGAATCTTTTTTAATTTACGGTTTGTCTATGAATCCAGTGACCCCCAGCCATTTTTGTGCCAATTATAAAACACAACGTGGCATTGTTGTGTTGTGAGAAGACATCAAAATAGCATTCCTTTTAAACTTACTTCAGGATCCCATGGGCCATTCTTTAAAAATCACATGTCAGCATTTAGTGGGTGAACAGTAATCTGTCTGTGCGTTAGATCAACCCATCTCTGTTTGTAGAAAAATATGGGACTGTTCAGCAGTTGCATTTTGCGTGGTTTCTGTTGTAAATGTCATGCATTTCTTGAATGTTCCAGACACAGTTAAAGTTTATTGCTCTGCTTTCTGTCTCTTGTCTGGCCCGAGTGCCCTAAAATTAGAGTCAGTAGTCAACTCTTGTTTTGCTCAGAAAGTTCAAGGAACATTCCGTTTCTAAATAAGATGGGAATACAGAGACGTATATTATTGTCAGTTCTTTTCGCTGGCATGTCATGTTTGGCTTTCAAAGGAAAGAATGGCTGCCCAGCTATCCTGAAAGCCATCAGGCAAACCAACTAATGTTGGGTTTTACAAGAATCCATCTGTTCCAACTTTATTCCATTTGTACATAAAACCCTTTTGAGAGCTAGACTTTGAGGAGATTACATAATAGCATCCATTTTGAATTCACAGGAAATGTAGCACTTCATATACTCTTACAAGCTAGTTCTAAAAGTAGTAGCAAGCATGCGCACACCGCGAACAAAGACTGAGAACATGGCAGAACTACTGAAAGTAGAATCGCGTGGCAACAGCTGCTGTGTCGTCAGGCACTGTACTACGGTTTAATAATAACTCGCATGCTTTTATACCTCCTCAAATGCAGAAATGTATCACATGACAAGTCTTTCCCATCCCACCCAAGATGTGACTGAGTAGTTAACAGAGTTGAAGTCATTTTGCTGAACCGCAACTTCCCTCTATCTCCGGTCGCAACTTCTGTCGAAGCCGTCTTGAAACTCTGGGTGACAGCATTTCCTGTTGGAGTGTATTTTTGCCCTTACTTTGACCATTTTGTCGGCACCAAAATTAGGCGACATCAAAAATAGTATGAATGAGTCAAACGGAAAAAAATAGGTTTATACAGTGAGAATGTACAAGTCCAGTGTCTAGGACCTTGATGTTGACTTTTACTTGGAGGAATAAAGCAAACCTAGCACATACTTGCACAGCAGAAGAAAAAAAAAAACATTTACTCTGGTTCTTGATGGCATGATTGCAAAAGTGAGTGTTATCAGAAAGGTTTTCTTTCTGGGTGGCTTCGCCATGACATTGACCCAACCACTGGGTGTGACACTTTTCTCAGTAAACAGAAAACTGACACAAAAGAAGTACAGAATCTCTACTTAAAAGGGATTTTATGAAAGATGATGATATTTCCTGTAGAAGATGATATTTACAATGAAATAAAACTTGAAAGCTGTATGCTGTGTTAGATCTGCTATTGCAAATGTTTTTTTTTATGTAAAATTAAATCTATTGAAAATCTTACATGAGGATTGTACTTTAAGGTATTTTGATATATGTATAGCAGTCTCACACGTAAGTCTGTCTGGTTGTAATGAAATCATCAATTCACTGGGTTTGATGATAAACAAGTTAAATATGAGTTCATAGGTGAACATCCACTGTGACTTCATTTAGGAGAAAAAAGGGAGTCTGAACATTTCATACACTAACTAATGTGTCAGATGTAATGGTATTTGTATGAATTTTTCAGTACTTTTCTAGAATGTATAGCTGAAATGTTTTTTGCTTTTGCATGTATGTCGACCATGTAACAGGAAAACATTTTAAATGCTTGTTACCCCAAAGTGAAAAGGGAGAAACGTGTATTTAGAGATTCCTGTCCAGTTCCACTGAACGACATCCTGCCTACCTCTACGTTTATAACCTAATCTACCCGTGGAAACACGATATTGCTGCACAATATTTAAAAAATTACACATTTACAATGGGAAATGAGTTCTCACTTTGACAATCATCATTATCACCACCAGTTTCTGTCTCATCATCTGAGATAAAAGTCACGCGCAGCATTTAAACACGAGCCTCTTCACGCTCTTCGCTCCACTGATTAGTGAGGAAATCATCGCTGATTAATTCAGTCCGTTCTGTTCTGTTGTCTAAATTTGCATGTTATTAATGTGTTTTTATCAGGTCAGTTAAACATTTTTCAAACTTTGTCTACTGTCGTCTGTATCGTGCGTCTAAACACTTTTCTCTGTTTTGATGAAGATGTGAAGGTGCAGGAACACTGCGGATATCTTGACGGCCAGTATCTGATCATAAAATGAATTCTTTAGGCTTGTCCTAGCTATCCAAAAAAGATCAATTCGTAACTTGCTTATAAAAGCGC
Organism: Notoglanidium macrostoma; assembly: GCA_030068235.1. Taxonomy (NCBI): domain Eukaryota; kingdom Metazoa; phylum Chordata; class Actinopteri; order Siluriformes; family Auchenoglanididae; genus Notoglanidium; species Notoglanidium macrostoma. The sequence goes on from JAQQZR010000002.1 coordinate 15,961,244, forward strand.
ACTTAGCTAGCAACGTTTTAGACAGCTGTGTTTATTGCATCCTTGTCAGACCACCAAATGAAGATTAGAAAGTAGCCTAAATGAAAACATTTCTATGTTGTTTAGTTTTTACATTATTTTCCTAAAGTAGAGATGTTAAAGTTTATTACTGGTATTATTTGTCATTTCTGGCCGTTTTCCACAATTTAGCTCTAGCGACATCCGACGGGTTTTTCCCAGATCACTCATGTGACAGGTCTAGCCATGACACCTTAAATGCTCACACTAATGCTGCCTTTCTGAAGGTTTGGGGTGTTAACATGTATGGACTTTTCCAACACGGAGAGTCCCTCTTAACGAGATTATATATTTTTTTCTCGGGTTGTTAGCTTTTGACTGTAAGCAGTTTCTTCACATGAAAAACGTATATGCATCATCTGTTCTGCATTGTGATTCATCTACTCATATCTGACAGCTAGAGCTATTCTCTGAGTCACTGGATTATGAATTACAAATGTGCTATCCACGCTCAGTTTGATGCTTTGTCTTGTGATGAATTAAACAGCAGTCACAGAGTGCATGCTGGTGAGACTTTTGCATGTGTGAAGAAATCTGCAGAGAGCAGTACTCCATTCCAATAAATCTTCAGGAAAAGTGTTCCCATGATGAAGCATGCCATCTGTGGGTAGCTTCGTGGTACTGCAGCTCAGCCCATAAATCCTCATGTGACCTCAGTGTATGCATGCATTCACACAGTCCCATGCACAAGATTTATTCTTGTATATTTTGCACTGTACTTTGCTCAGTAATGAATATATGACAATGCTGCATATGCTGTGGTGTGTACACTCTTGAGAGAAATAAACCCATGTGATCTTTGTTTTGTTGAAAACAACTGATTAGCATGTGCATTCCTTTTAAAAAATGATTAACCTCATAACGTACACCCAGGATTAAGCTACATATTACTTCAGGCTGTTTCCAATTTACATATAACACCTGGGTGTGCTTGTATGTGTCTTAATGTTTTGAGTATTATGAATTTCGATGATTCACAAAAGAACATGCTGTACGTAACCTGTTCTTGCACTACATTTATTACATTATTCCTGGCAGGTAGCCTAGAGAGGTTGCGTGCCATCCCTTTTGAAAAGATTGTTATCACTATTTGTGGTATAGTGAGTGAAGCATACAGCTGGGCCACATGATAATAAGGCAGACACGATAATAAGGCAGTTGAACTTTTACTAACTCCTCTGGCTGGCTGAGAGTCAATCTGCAATATGGGAGCAGGAACAGTTGCAAAACAACAACAACAACAACAACAACAAAAACCTGTAATCAATTATGCAGATATGCAACACAACCTGTCAGCTTCAGACAACACATTATTTACATAACAAATAGCATGTTGCTTCGATAAATGATACATTATGTGTTGGAATGTGTATGTACTTCTTGCAAACAATATTATCCTGATAAGTGCAGCATCATGCTCAATGCATTTTTAAAAGGAAACTTGTTAACATGTCCACTCAAATTTATAGGGTGGTGGAAAATATAATCCCATGTGGAGCCTAATTCATATTTTCCTTGCAGCTACTATTATGGAAAAGTGGTAAGGAAGAGGAAATGACTAGCTGCTTTGGGAAAAAAAACCTTTTGCTTTACTTCTGAATGATACATGCTTTCATAGAACTCGCATTGTAGTGCACATTTACATCTAACTGACCTTCCAGACTAACAATCAGTGCTGATTCTGGCTACGTATATGCAGTATAAGAAGTCGTATAAAGACAAGGGGCAAGAATAGAGAATATCAGGATTTAAAAAAATGTATAGGATGTTGCTTATAACGTCAAGGTTTTAGAGACTGCTTACAAAATATACAAGATATATGACCTACAAGACAATAATGTACCTCATGGATTTCACACTATTATACTTTTTACACCTTAAAATATTAATTATGTGACAAGAACTTTTCCATACAGAACATTTCAATACATGTGTTTTCCATACTAATAGAAATTACCACAGTAACTGCACTTTGTTGCTATACTTAAGTTTTATTGTAGGGGATTGCAACATCCATAAGCTACTATCTTAACATAGACTTATAGACTCCTTCCAGCACAGGACTTTTCCTTTCACTGAATTAAATTGCTATAACACCCCTTTCCTTGTGTGTGTATGTGTGTGTGTTGTATAAAATGTATAGCTTCTTACATTGTGTTTTGTCTTGTAAAATATAAAATAGCTAATTAAAAAGTTAATTTTATTTTAGGGTTATTTATTGCATAATTGAAAATAAATACTTTTAGTCTTATTCACGGGCGCTCCCATGTAAAAACACTGCATTGTCTCAAAAGTCTCAAATGTGCCAATAATCCAAACCTTTTTTGTTTCTGTGCATTAACTTATACCGTATCACTGTCCAAATCTGACAGCTTGGTCAGAAGGTGTTGATTAAATTTCTAGAACAGCACGGTCTGTAAGGGAAATCATAAGTTTATGTTGATGCATTCATTTTATTACATTCATGTTTCTATATTTCACCAGTTCTCAGGACAGAGCACTTCTTGTTTCCAGGTAATACGACAAGCAGCATTTTTTTCTTCAATAGAAAGATTGAAGAGAAGCTGCTGAGGGGACAACAGATTCAAATTTTTCATAATGTAAGTGATTAAATTGAAAAACAAAATACATAATGTGTTGTTTTTCAATAAATAAAAGTAGTAATTGTTGGGAAACTGTTTTTGTATAAAAGGACAAAGCGAACTTGGTGCTTATTTCCTTAACAGCATTTCCTTTCATATTCATGACTGACATTTGTACAAATTTGAAGAAATTGGGTGGTGCAGTGGTTAACACTATTGCCTTACAGCATGAAGATTCTGGCTTCAAACCTGTTGGCTTACTGGGACTTTTCTGTGCATAGCTTGTATGTTCTCCCCGTTCCTCTGTTGCTCCGGTTTCCTCCTACTGTCCAAAGACAAGAAGATTAGGTCAACTGGCTACTCTAGATTGCCCATAAATGTGAATGTCACTGTGAATGCTTGTTCATTTCCATGTTAGCCCTGTGATAGGTTGGTGACCTGGCCAGGGTGTACCCTACCTTTCCCCCAAAGTCAGCTGGGATTGGCTCCAGCTTCCCTGCGACCCTTGACGGATAAGAAGGATGGATCAAAGTGCTTTTGGATGTGTTGTTATAGGAAAATGTCCAACTTCTGTACCAATTTGTATATTATATTTGTATATTTGTAGCAGAACCAGTAATCAGTTTGCAAGTACTGCGTGTCTAAAATGAAAGCCACTTTAATAAAAGAGTGAACTCATAAAGACTAATTCAAATTCAAAGAAACAAACTGACATGGATTGATTTTGGCAAATTTGTTTGATTTCATAGAAATAAAGCAAGCATCCATTCTAACCCTAACCTTAACCCTTTTGTAACTTGTCATACAATTTGAATCATGCAAATAGCTACACGTCTGCAAATGTGACTTCTAGTGCTGACTTCTAAGTCTATTGCAGTATAATTCAGCAACATTTATATCTCAGTGAGGAGATTTGTTAACATTTATTGAAGTACAGTTTTGGCTTGGTAGCTATGGAACATTAAGATTTTTTGTTTGACACAATCCTCAAACTTTCCCTTTAGCATAATTGACCAATTAAGTATAATTTAGCTGTTCTTTTTGCACCCCTGTGCCTACGCATACACTACATGACCCTTAAATGTTTTCATATACCGAATGTGTTCTTTTGCGTGCACACACTCCTCATTAACTGTCACTTCAATAAACCCGTCCATGCCAGACTGGGTTAAATGCAAAGATAGCATGACAAAAATATTGATGCGGTTCTTGATAACGTGTTTAAAAGCCTCACATATCTCAGTCTGCAAGTGTACCATGAAGCCTTGGCAAAGTACACACACACTCTTACACCGCATAGTTGAGATCGTGCAAAGTGTGCATTTCTTTTCTACTTTTGTGACCTTGTGTTTTGAGGTCACGCTGTTCCCTGCATAACAAGCCTGCGCAGTATCAAGATCTTAACGGCATACGCTTGTCCTCACAAACGTGCAGACACAATTGTCTCCATTTCAGATTGGCACACCGAGCCTGGAGGTTATTTGAGTTTGTCCTGTCTCGTCTCAACAGCACAGAGTAAACACGTGAAGGTTGGTTTGTTAGGTTATAGTACACCATAAATTCAGCTTGCCATGCGTGCATTTCTGATGACTAATTAAAGCATATCATCTTGGCATATGTTACAAAGTATGTTCCCATCATTGCATCCAACAGTGGAAACTGTGAAAATTGCTTGCTGAAAACGAGCTCTAAGGCTTGGCGTTTATTTCTGCAAAGGCATGCTGGAAGTATCTTAAGCCAAACAAGACCATTATTAATCTAACCTACAAAAGTAATTATCACAAGTGTAATGCTAAATACAGTAAGCAGCATGAGACTAGTCATGGGATAGTTTTAGACCAAAGTTACATAACAGTTTTGGGGGGACTTTCAGAGAAAAGGAGAAAAGAGTGACCAGTTTTATTGAGGAATATCCCTTAAGGACATGTGAGGTCTTAGTTCATAATGCTTGGATAGCTTTACTAGCTGGATCTATTCATAGTCTCCCTGTGAGACTGACTGTTCTTGGCTCAGATGCTCTGTGTATTCACATGCTGTAGCTGGGTTTTTTATCCTTTTATTTCATGTGATGACACCCTGTTTAATCACTATCATTGGCTATGATTGACCCGGGGATCGAACCCAGGACCTTCTTGCTGTGAGGCGACAGTGCTAACCACCGCACCAATGTAAATGGTGTAAATTTAAAATGTTAAAATGAAAAAATCGCCACATCAACAATTATACCATGGCATATAAATGTATACATACCTCAGCAGGTGTACAGTACTGTTGAAATAAGGAGAGAAATTTTATCTGTCTTTCACACCTAGCATTGTGCAGCAGATCATGCGATCAATTATACATAGAACAGTTTATCTTCTTCCAAAGTAAGGAGTGTCATTTGAAACAATATCCACCTCTAGTTCATCTTTAGTTTTATACAGCACAACTAGGATAACTGTTCTATAATTTGATATCAGAGGCCTTGGTTAAGGCTGCTCACCCCAGCTTTTATATTGCGCTGGAAACAGTTATGTAAACAGGTGATGTTACGTGTGCGAGAAGCTGGTCATGGCCATGTTTGTTTGGGCTCAGAGTTAAGAGTTACCTTTCTGAGAATGCTAGCATGTGAGCTGTGTGCAGCTGAGCCATGGCTCGAGTAAACAAATCTCATACAATGTCTCTGGTCATTCTGCAAAAACAGACTCATGGTAAGATGAGTTTTCTTAAATGTCTTCAAGGTGTTATTCTTGACATTTTAAGTATGAATTCAGAATTCGACTGCTTCCCAGAGATGTGAAAGAGATGCACATTACACATGGTTTGTGAGCTATGTATAAGGCAAAAATGGATTTAATCCTCACCGATCTTGTCATGCTAGTTCATGTGATGAAGGCATTCAGATACAGATGACAGATACAAGTTGCATGAATTTGAGACATGTGAGCCATATGAATAGGTGTAGTGACTACGACTGGTTTAATGGTCATTAATTGATATGTCATGTGATAAACAATACACAGGACACACAAGTATAGTCATGTGTTTTGACTGGTTGTGATCTGGAAGTGTTTTTTGTTTACGCTTAAAGGGTCTATGTAGAACGCCACAGAATGGGGTTTTGCTGTCAGAGCAGGATCCACAAAGAGCCCTTGAGAAAACATTTTCCCTAAGAATGTAATAAATGAGAAAAACCTATAAGATTAAGTCTTATCCAATAGACAAGTTCAATGATACAAACATGTTCTCAGGGGTTCCTTGGAAGGTTAATGGTTCTAGCTTTCTAAAGGACTTTTGTAGAACCTTTTGTGAATCCCATGGCTGTAGACTTCATTCAATAAGCTTAGCCAAATTGCGTGTTTATCGTAGGAAAATTTGCATTCCTATTTATACCAAATAATGTTTTTAGCTGAGGAAGCGTAACCATAAAGGGATTTTTTTTTCTTTCATAATTACCTTAAATGAAAATGTAACATTTTCAAATATTTTCACTCAAATCGATTTCACCCGAAACCCTTAATGTGCTAGACGGCACCTTTTTATAGGAGTGAAGAAATGAAATCTCCTTTGCTGTATTAAAATTTTCACTTTAACAAAACTGTCATTGCTTCAGTTCTTAACCTCAGTAAGTCCCACATTAGAAATCTGATAGTGCTCATGTGATCCCACTTCCTCTAAAATGTACAGAGCAGAAGATGTTTGCGTGTGAATTATGAAATAAACATGCTGCGGTGTTACTGCCCAGCATGTAACCTTTCAATATCCTTCTCTTTACATTATTTATAGATGTTTGCTGTGTCTCTTTGTGCCTTGTTAAACCAGTGCCCACTGGTCACTTATAAACAACAATAATACATCAGTTCACTGAAATGTTTATAGACTTTGATGATGACTTATAGATTGTGATGATAAATTAGAGTACAAATATATAGGTTAGGCTGACAAGTAATGATGGCAACAATTACATTTTTTCATTTCTTTTCAGTAAGTGCTTTATCCTGGTGGATCTGGATATGCATGAAGCAGGAACACTCACTGGATGTGGTGCCATGCCAGCTCGGGACACCATTCACACACATTCATGCACGCATTCACTCGTAAGTGCAATTTAGAGTCATCGATTCACTTACTGGCATGGGTTTTTTTGGACAGTAGGAGGAAACCCACATGGAAACATTGCAAAGACAGAAACCCACGCTCAGGATCAGGCGGCTCTGTGCCACCCACACCCACTGCAACGTGAAATGTAAAATGTCTTTAAAATGACAGGAAAGCTCTATTATGTACTTTGTTTTTGATGACTCTTAAACGCTTATTAGAAACTGCTTTGGCATTCGAACTTTGGCAAAGGTTGCATTGCTTAAGGTTTGTACCTCGTAAAATCGCTCCAAACATGCCACGTGTTTGTATTTTGACGGCAGTGGTGAGTTACTTCCTTCTCTCGCTGGTGTAGAAGAGACAAAATGTACCCAACACGAGCGCTGTTGTTTCGAACACAGGAACAGGAATCAGCAGATGAAGCCATGCCTTCTGGTCTAGACAGAGCTTACCATCAATTATCCCTGAATTGCAAATTTGACAAGTGCCAAGTAAAGAAAACAAGCTTACTTCAATCAAAAGACTGACTTTGCTTTCAGTCTGTTTGGGGAATTCACAGTCGTACAAGCACTCAGAAAATTGGGAAGACTAGATCTGTGAGAAATGGGTGAAAACTCAGCTGCATGAATGACTGCTGGACCTGTCGCTTGTTTACCTGTGCAGTTGGCTTGAACACATGCATCCCTTTATGCAATGCACAACTGCAGGAAAGAAGGCAAGGTCACATATCACTACATATCACTACATTATAGGAAGATAGGGAGCTTTTGTGGAATCAGCATACATAAGAGACCACACACACACACACACACACACATACACACACACACACACACACACACACACACACACACACACACACACATACATTGGCCTCAGTCTGGCTGTTATAATGTGTATGTGATATAAGAAATGCACTTGTACCCACATCCCCTCGCCCACACCTGCCACATTGTAGTCAAACAGACGGTTCTGTGTACACCACACATTCAGTCTGTCAAACACAAACACACTGCTTTTGCATGTCTCTGCTGTCAGACAGTCCATCACAAAATAAAGACAGGATGTCCAGTGATAGTCTGCAATCCAGATATGAACCTAAATCTGATTCTGATAGAAATCGTAACATTAAGAATAAAATACTAATGCACGTTATTAAGAAAACCAAAGATTCTGTGCAATTCCCCACATGAACACCAGTACTCTTATCACGTGCATATGGCTTGTGTGGGATTTTTAATTAATACATTTTTTTTTTTATTCCTTTTAATATTCAGGGATAGGGAATTTCTGCCGATTCTAAAATCTGGACATTTTCACATACTTAGGTCAGAATCTGGCAGTGAACTTGGCTTCATTGTGTGCCCACTTGAATGAGTGGGAAGTGCAGAAAAGAACAAAATGTTCCAGACACTGAAAACAGAAACTAGGTCACGTTGCTTTTATGAAGGCTTTTGCTTCCCCCATTCGGACTCACGCAACACTGCAGCCGCATGCTGACACTCAAGGGAAACAAAATCAATTCATTCAATTATATAAACATTACATAAGAGGAGTGAAGGAAAAGTGGGCACGTAATTGAATTAGGTTCACAATGAGGGGAAGAATAAAAAAACAATACTGGTACAATACGGTATTATGCTACAGTCTGAATGAATGATTGCTGAAAAGCTGAAAGTTGAAAAATTTGTATGCTGTATCATCATTTATTATTTCAGTGGAATAACATCACCCCCTGTATACCATTTATTGAGTACAAAATTACATTTTATTATTGCATAAAAATGCACACACACACACACACACACACACACACACCCACACACACACACACACACACACACACACACACACACACACACAC
>JAQQZR010000002.1:15988016-16010655 GCA_030068235.1 Notoglanidium macrostoma
TGGGTGACCCGGGGATCGAACCCAGGACCTTCTTGCTGTGAGGCGACAGTGCTAACCACCGCACCACCGTGCCACCGTGCAATTTTTATTTCTAATATAAAACGCATCTTTTTACATTACAAATACTAACAGTAATGAAGTTGAGAGAAAAGACTGGTTATTACTGCATCCTTTCACCTCCATAGAAATGTCTAAAATATGATTTGACATTGTTAAAATATTGTAAAAATGTGTAAACGTGTCTGTATTCAGGAATGAAATGCAATTCAGGGGGTAAAAATAAATGCTTAAAGGGAAGTGAAGCACCATTTTCCATAATGCTTGTGTACAACAGCGGTGCGGGTTAACCTAAAGTTGGTGTTTAAAGGGCTGTATGACAACTACATAAGCCCTACGTGACAGCTGATATAAGATACATAAATATTTGTAATACTTTATTCCAACAGACTGCTTTTCTGTTTAACTATTATATCATAGCCGAGTCAAGTAACCTTGATATTTATTCACATAGAAGTTGAGTTATAACACTTTCTAGGCTGACTTTGTATTGCCTGACACCTACTGGAATGGCCTAGATGGCTTATATGGCTTAGTATATCTATGGACACTACTACCCTTACATAGAGTGTTATCTATAATTTCAACACAGTTGTGTAAAACTTGTGTACTTTGCAATTAATCACATGATTATAGTCAACAAAACAGGGAGAGTGAGATCACTATTGTCCAGTAGCAGTGATCTTCATATCTCTATATCTACATTTTCATATCTCTATATCTAAATATTTTAAATCCCACTTGTTGGATCATTATTTTTGTTTGTATTTGCCCAGGACATTTTTCCTAAGAAATTTAACATTTCTTTTCCCCCAAATATAAACAAACCTTTAGCCTAATTTAAACCATGACATTTACCAGCCAGATAAGGATGAATGAATGAATACTGTAAATGCATCTCTCACATCCACCTTAATGAATATGGCCTTTCTTTGTCCTGTGAGCATTATACCTTTAGCATCCACCCACATGAAGGGAAAAACTTCCTTGTGACTTTTTTGTTGTATCCTGGTTGATTTCTGTTCTGAGACACACCTGTATTGTCAACCAGACACCCTATAAACCGTTTCAGAAAAAAAAAAATCTAGATAGCTAAGGGTTTAGCCAGTGACAGTTTCTATTAAAAAGCTATACATTTCACTGTAGGTTTTAACAGGTAATGTAGCTACAGAGCACATTTGTCTGCTAATTTCTGAGTTGAGTCTGAGTAATCCTCTAAATTTAATGATAACTGTGTCTTCTCTGAATTATCAAAATGACGATTACCTGGCAAGGCTGTAGCCATGGAGTTAAATTGGGGGTCAGTATTTAATGAATATTACATATTTTGCCATTCTAAAATTTTTATAAATTCACTAATACATGGGATGAACTACTATTTTTTCAATGTATAATAGAGTATTGTTTTACATCTGTGTTCTTTTTTCTTTTTTTCCTTTTTCTTATTTCATTGTACGTAACCACAGAAAGATTAAGGGAGTAGTAAAGAACAATTAGAACCATAATCATATAAACAAAAATCTTTGCATTGTTATATAAAGACAAGTCCAGATATTGTGGCCATGGTTTAACAAATAGTTGTTTCTATTTGCATAAAGTAAACTTGGGTGTGCAGCAGGGGTGTTTGCTCTGCTCTGCTGTGCTGTCAATGATTCAACATTGATTTTTAACTGGAAAAGTTAGTTTTTGGTTGCAGTATCACTTTAACAATCATTATTTGCTTCTTTTCTTACTCACTTCCATGTCACCTGCTCTCCCTGCCCTGTCAGCATCCTTATGCTCTCCCTCTCCCTCTCTCTCCCTTTCTGTCTTTACTCTGGAGACACCAGAGTGAACAAGAATAAAAAAATATTATCAGTAAGCAAGTGACCGGAAAGCAGGTTGATACACACATGTAGGCCAATTGGCATCCGTACATTAGGATTGGATTGTTGTGATGTCATTATTCGGTCTTAACCAGCAATATTTGCTCCTTTTCTCACTCACCTCCATGTCCTTGCTCTCCCTGCCCTGTCAGCATCCTCATGCTCTGTCTTGAGCCCTTCCTCTCTTTACTCTGAATACACCAGAGTGAACATGAAAGAAATATTTTCAGTAAACAAGTGGTGCTTCTGGCCCAGATGTCCAGGAATGGATTACTAACCATTTCTGATCGGAATGACAATGATTATTATATCAAGAAACATTGACTCATCTCTTGTACTACTGAATACTTCAATCATCTGGCTGGGACTCATTTTTTCACTGCTCTCAACTTGCTTATCTTCTTTCCTGAGGTTGTCCAAAAAACCTTATGGATGTCACTGCCACCCTTCCTCTTACTCATGATGACTCTCACTGTGAATGCAAGCTGACTATAATAAAACTGCTTGCACTTTAATCAAACAAGCATAATAATGCTATTTATCATAAACAAGTACAGCTATACATTATACTATACACTATGCAATAAATGAAAGCTACAACTGTCTAAGTAAATTACACATGCAGTGCTAATGATTGATGTTCGACTTCAGGTGGGCTTTCTGACAAATATGATGTAATAAAGACATTAACTTTAGTTGAAAACGTATGTAAGCACAGGATTAAGCAGTAAGCAGCAAAGTATATCCAGTGTTTATTAAAGACATGCTATAGGAAGAAAAATCCCTGCATCACACGTTCCACTTTTTTAAATGTCACAGGAACTTTTTGCAAGTATAAATTTGTAACATTTAGAGGTCTGCAATGGGCTGTGGACAAGGTTGCACTGACATTTTATATCAGTGCCCAAACAATTACGCTTAATTTTTGTTCTAGCTCAGTATAATTGCGCATAATGTTTGAGAGCATTGTGTGCACATTCTATTTTGATAGAAAAGAGGATAGAGAGGGAGGGAGGTAGGAGCGATGAAGAGATGGAGAGGGAAGGAGAGAGAGAGACAGAATCACGGAAGAAGAAAAATTACCATTGTCGCACACAAGGATGGTGGTAAATGATGCTTCATTTTGCAGTAATTTACAAATCACAGAGTGGAAACAAAATTAGATTAAGAGGGTGCGTTGAAGTGGACCTGCTAAACATCACTATTAATTATCTGTTTGTCAAGGGGAAAGGGCATTCATTCATGGCAGAAGGAGAAACAATGACTGTTCAGTTGGTCTGGATGGGGTTTAGAGTCATTTCTCAAATGAGCAAAAGTTAAAGGCACAAGAGGAAAACAAGCATTCTCTGAAGTACACTGATGTCTACATTAAGAGCGAGACAATTAAAATGTCTTTAAAACAACAGCAGGTTCAGAGAATGAGCTGAGGAATTACAACTCATTGCAGAAATTAGGATTGTAGAAATTAGTCACTTTTCGTTTACTGCTCCTTATATATATGTATATATATATTCAATATTATTGAAGTTGACAGTGTACAGACTTTACAGATTTTAAAGAAAAAGTCCTCCTCTGATGTTTTTGTCATCCTGATATTCTGAGATATTTCACAGTGCTAAAAGTCACTGAGCAACTCACTGCAGCTGTCAGAGAGATGGAGATTTCCTGCTGACAGCATGGTGAACTTCTCCTCAGTTTAAGAAGCGCAGTGTTGGACTGTTCAATTCCAGTATCAGCTCAGCTCATTAAGGCCCAGTAGTGCAGTGAGTTGATGGGGGGTGTGTGGAGAAGAGGGCATCTAACTATTCCCAAGCGTGGGCATCCGGAGGGGCATCTGGCAGGGTGATGCCCTGGGTCAGCCTATCTGTGGATGGAGCACCATGTGGACGGGATGCTGTCTGCTACCGACAGCTCATCATTTATCACTGCTGAGCAGCAGACGTCAGGTGGGTGCGTGATTAATTTCGCTTTACCACTTTCAGAAATAAGCACTATAAATCATCTTAAGCTCCCTGCACGAGATATTCGGCAGCGGCCACATGACAAATCTTTACTGCACACCTCTAGTAGCCCATATAATTTTTTGAGCCCACCACATGTTTTGCAAAGAAAAAAAAAAAAAAAAAAATGATGGGCAGGTAGACAGAGTGACAGAAACAGCCTCCAATGATTAATAAAACATGACGGCTCCAGTTAGAGCAATCGGCAGCGTAGAAGGAAAGCATGCACAAAGCATTTGTAAACATTTTCCCCCCTTATTTTCACCAATGTGTCCATCCATCTGTTTCTGGTGGGAGTGGGAGGGGCTCAGTGCTGATAACGTGGATGGAAGTAGAAATTAAAACAGACTTTCTGAGCTTCAGCGCAACAGACCTCACTTTTCAAGTGTTAGAATGTAATACTTATTATTTGGAAACGTGTGGCAGCCTGCCAACCTGTCTGCCACGTCATTAACAGTTTTTGCAGCACTCTAATTGCACGTGCTGGGCTCTAAGTCACATTTCCTTGTCTTGTTTTCACAGGGTGAACACCAAGAGGGGTCCAGAATTTATTTATTTATTAAATTTTTTAAACGGATGCCCACATCTTGCTTGAAATTAATCATCATGAGGCCATTTCCCCCCCTCCACTTTTTTGCCAGTCTATTTAATTAAGTAATGATGTTCAAATCAAACTTAAATAACTGTAAAATGAAAACACTTAAAGGAATTATCCATGTGCTAATCAATTCATTTGATGCAAATTTCCCTGTCTTCGTTCTTCGGTATCTCTTAAGTTGTCTGTAATAACAGATAAAGCTTGCAGAAGATGACAGGGTTTACCAGATATGATGGATTATATGAAGCCTAAATTTTGTCATATAAAGTCTAGTAACAGATACTACTTACTATTATTGTCCAGTGTTCCTCTCACTACCTGCCCTGCTGAACCTTTTGTCATTGTTTCCTGCTGTCTCTGAGATAGTTTTGTAGTACTTGAGACCGGTCTTGGTCTCAGGACCACCTCCTTACTTATTTGGTCTCGTCTTGGAATTGAGGGCAATTCTACATGATCTTGAATTGGTCTTAAATTAGAGTGACATGGGTTGGACTCTTAATTTTAGAGGGATCTCTCGAGGATTCTTTTCCCACCACAGTGACAACGATAAACTTTTCGATTTTTTATAATCTCAAAATAATTATAAACATAAAACAACAAAATTTAATCCATTAATTCACAATGTATTGACTGATGCTATGTATTTAATATATGTTGGCGATGTGGGCAATCCCAGAGAACAATGCTCCCTTGATGTCCACTGTGCGCCAAAAACTTACGTTTTTTTTAACGTCCTATAGGGAGCTGGAGATGTAGATTGTGACAGCCTGCTCTGTAACCTATAAGCTCCAATCTCCCCAATCTTTCACTTTTGAATTTTAACAGGGGTGATGATGAATAAGTCTAATTAAATCCATGGTCTTTTTAAAAGTCTTGGTCTTGCCTCCTCCAAAGACTCTTGACTTGGTCTCAAACACCCCAGAATCCCAGAGTCTTGGTTTTGACTCAGACTCAACCTTTTAAGGTCTTGGTCTTAACCCCGACTAAATATAGGTGGGCTCATTCCCATCACTACTCTGAGATATGAACTGTTTCCAAATCCATGTTCCCATACAACCAAGGATGTCTGTCCTTCATGAGCCTAACAAATACTACACAATCAGGGCTCCCTAGCTTCTAAACTATGTACGCTAACAACAGTCAGTTCGGTTCAGAGGCAAAGTGAAACGAATTGATTTAGAAAGTGTGCTTCAGTCCGTCAACCAAATGTTTCAGAGACCTGGGTTCTGAAAAGAAAACCTAAAATCACCTCTGTTGCACGGAGATGAAAAGAACAAGGCTAAAATGGGAAACAGTTTTTTTCATCTTTTTTTCTGAAGGGGCAGAGACTATTCTGCAGAAAGCTTCATGAAGTTTCATGCTTGTATGCCCAAAAATTATAGCTTACACATTAGAAAACATACTCATTGGCCAGTTTAATAGGAACTCCTGTACCCTCTTCACTGATGCAGTTATCCAATCAGCTAATCATGTGGCAGTGCATATCTTGCTCACTGAAGCTCCCTATTCTGATATGTGAGGTGAACATTAACTGAAGCTCTTGACATGAATCTGCATCTATATCTATAAATATCAATCTATAGACTATTAGCAATCTGTCAGGTGACTCATCTACCAATTAAATCTAACAAGTTGATCTCCCTTTTGCTTTTTCTTTATTTGGATAGTCCAGGTTCTACCTCTTAATGCTTAGTAGATCATTTATAGACACTCGTCCCTCATCCTATCACAATTTCAAATTCACTTCATGTGGACATTATTGATAGATAGACTAATGGCATAGTGTTAAAGATGGATAAGTATCATTTCATATGTCATTGATAATCACTTGATAGACTGCTTCATGGAAATCTGTAGATGGTTTGTAGCATCTAAAGTGGACTATCCAGAGAAATGTTTACTCTGTATAAG
This sequence comes from Notoglanidium macrostoma, assembly GCA_030068235.1. Taxonomy (NCBI): domain Eukaryota; kingdom Metazoa; phylum Chordata; class Actinopteri; order Siluriformes; family Auchenoglanididae; genus Notoglanidium; species Notoglanidium macrostoma. Next base: position 15,994,448 of record JAQQZR010000002.1, read on the forward strand.
ACTTTTAGTTCCTGTTTGAAGTATTCTACTTCCTGAAGTATTAATTAGCTTTAATAAATAAATAATTGTACTCCTCCAGAGCAGATGTGCTCTGAACTTCCTGATGCATAATATCTGTGATGTGAAATTCTGGATGTCAGATATTAAGGCTTTTATAACAGTACTATCAGGCATAAGAATAAGAAAAAGAAGAAGAAGAAGAGGAATTCTGTGTAAGTAGTTTTGGATGTCCATCATTTGAGATCATAGTGCTGTATGAAAATATTCTTTTATTATCACCCAGATAAAACTGTATAATATCAAGGATATTATCAAGGACAATACCCAACATTGTGGAATGTATTTACGTATTTGTGGGGGAAAAAAAACCTTTCTCCATACACTGTATTCAATCTCTTCCAATAATGGCACTAGTTATGGTAAGCTATGCACAGACACATTGTGTTTCTGTTGCAGTTTTAATAAAGTGAGTACTTCATGCCAGCTGATACATATTACTGCAGAGAAATCCTGTAAACTTGTGTTTTTAAATAAATTCACCATTTCAAAACCCATTACATCCACAGCAATGCTACAAAATGTCTGTAGTTTTTAGTGTGCGAGTCTGAGAGAGTGTGATGGGGCTATTTCGGAGTTGTGCCTAGGATTGCCATTGCCACAGGCAGTGGGCCAAAAGCAGTATCAAGGCACGATGAGGGTGTTCCATAAAAATGCATGGCCACATGCTGCTACCAAAGGTGTTTCATCTTCCCTCTGTCTGCCAACCCCCAAACACCTGGAGCATGGGTGCTTCCAGAGCCAGAGTGTTCAGAGAGAACGATAGACCACACACAGGCACACACACACACACAGACTAAAACACTCACAAACCTCCTCGGACAATTCCATTGCTCATCTCATTGGTCTGCTTATTAATTTAGAAACATTTGCAACCTCTACAGAGAGGGAGAGATAAATGCCAGCAACGAAGACAGGGCAGTGGTGAACTCATAAAACCTATTAAAAGAAGCTGTTCATCACCTGCATCAGCAAGCCTGATTATAGCCACGGTGAGCTGTAAAGCTTTGAGGCCCTGTGCACATTCACACAGAATCCTTACTGCACTCCCGGGTTGAGTAAAGCTCTGATAACCGACCTTCTGCCCCCATTACGGTGAGAGATGAACACTTTGGCATGATGACAACATGCAGTAATTACAGACAGCTTTCATTATCCCAAATCAGTGCTGTTTAAGTCCTTGAAACTTTAATACAAAGTCTGAAACATGGTTTTAAAAATTGAAATTTAAAATGTTTACTGCAAATGACTATATATTAGTTTAAATAATTAAGTTAAATAACTATTTAAATAAATAGTTAAATGTCCTTACATTATGTGCAAAAAATAGACAAATGAACAAACAAACAAAAAACACAACTGCAAATCAGAAAACGCATGTATTATGATGATCCAAATTAAAAATAGTTATTATATAACCATCACTTTCCCATGTTCCTTCTTGTCTTTATTGACTTCATGACATGAAATAATTTTAAGGAACTGACCATTTTCTTGAATATCATGCATGAGCAAATGTAAATCTAGCCTTATGTTGATAGTTTGTTTTATACAAATTGTCATGGTAGCGCCAAATACGATGCAGAACTACACTACCCATCAGCCCCCATCACATGATCAAGACATGCCTCACTGATCACCTGCACTTGTTTCCTGCTTCACGTAATTAGTGTCACTGTTTAATTTCTTGATTCTGTGTGTCTCATTGTTTAGCTTTTGCTGTTGTGTTATTGTTATGTTTCTTAGGCCACATTGTGTTCATGCTTATCTAGTACTTTTTTATGGTCATCTCTTTATCATGTGCGTCACGTTAATAAACACTAATCTGCACATCTGACCCTGCTACTAAAATCTGATAAACATCTATTATATACCAACCCTGTTAATCATATTTTGGAGGATATAAGAAAAGATTACGTGCATTTTATTGTGTTACTTATTAAATGCATGTAAACCTTCACAATGTGTACATAATATGCTTCCATGTCTCAAGTGGCTTTTATTGTCATTTCAGCCATTTACATGTGGTACAGTGTATAGTGAAACGAGACAATGTTTCTCCAGTACCAAGGTGCTACATATAAGATAACACAGAAGTACAAAAGGTGCACGTGTGCAACAGAAGACAACATAAAGTTCAATTGTGCTGATGTGCAAACACTGCAAACAATGCAGACATAACGAGACAAGACAAAACACTGTCACGAGACAGTGCGGACCATGTTCTTTATCACAAACTCTTTTCTGTCAGTACTTTTACTTCATGCATTGTAACAGGATTGAGTAGCAAAACTGAAAGGCTACTAAAATGCAACTTTTTAATAATATAAAAAAAAAAAAAATCTATTTTCATTCTATTTAGTTGTCCTATAAAAATCTAAGCATATATACTGAAAAGTTGAAAATATATATTAATGAAGATATGAAAGGGATACTAATCATTTGAGGTCATCATTATGTTATAAATTACATAATTACATAAATATAATGAATATGTCCAAAGCTGCACACTAAATAGTACAATATATGGTCAAAAGTATTCAGACACCTGGCAGTCACACCCATATGCAATCCTTCTCCAAACTGTTGCCACAAACTTGTAGGCACACAACTGTCTAGAATGTCTTTGTATGCTGTGGAATTACAAATTCCCCTTACTGGCACTAAAGGGCTTAGCCTAAACCTCCTCCAGCATGACAGTACCCTGTCAAGATTTTTTATTCTTGTGGATTTTCACCTCTTATTTTTATATTTTTATTTTGTTATTTTGCACTAATGTATATCCTTCTAAATGGTAATTCCATCTGGCTTTGTATTTTCTATGTTGACTGTCTGTATGTTTATTGTCTGGTCATGGCTGCTAAGAGGCATCCAAGTAAGAATTTCATGCTTGGTACCCTGTACTTACAGTTACAAGCTTTGACGCCTTGAATAAATGAAGGACGGTCCATAAAGACATGGTTCACAAGGTTGGAGTGGAAGAACTTGGCTGGCCTGCACAGAACCCTGACCTCAACTCCACTGAACACCTTCGTGGATGAACTGGAAAGCTGGCTGCACCCCAAAGCTTCTCGCATGTGTCAGTGCCCAAGCTCAATAATGCTCTTGTGGCTGAATGAGCAAATCCCAATAGCCACTCTCCAAAATCTAGTGGAAAGCCTTCCCAGAAGAGTGGAGCTTTTTATAACAGAAAAGGGGGACCCACTGCATATTAATGCCCATGGATTTGAAATGGGATCAGCAAGAACATGTGGCAGAGATGATCAGGTGTCCACATACTTTTGGCCATATAGTGTGTGTTAATATACTATGCTACCTGCAAGCTATACTAATAACCAAAGAAACATTATCTACCTATCTATCTAAGTGTTTAGCAGCCACAATAAAGCATTTTCAGTTCCTCAGAACTATTCACTGGTTATAGTAGCATCAAAAATATATTACCACATTAAATATATTGACACAATAGTAATTCAGCTTTAATAGTTGTTCTAGTTATGACCATAGTCTTATTTTGATGACATCCTTTGTAATATGGTGTTGTTCAGTTCTCCAGGTGTGGTGCTATGTGTGTTACATCATCATATATTTTAAAAATCCCTCACCCTTTATAAAACTTTCTCTTTTTTGTACATGCCAATGTTTCCACCAACACTGAAAAGGATAAAATGTCACCAAAACACAACAGGTTGATGAAACCCAGAATCAACAGATGTATGTTCATGCACTTGTATTCTGTTCAACACTGTTATTGGATTCAAAGACAATATTAAGCTGCCTCTTTTTGATGAAAGGCCCTGGTTAAAGAGCATTAATAGTATTTACTGCCTCTCATTACTGCCAATAGAGATAAGATGGTAATACTCTCTCCCCCTCTCAGTTGGATCTGTCTGAGTCAGCAAGGGAGTGAGTTGGACAGCAAGCTTGCACAGACAAGGACCCTCCTACATAGTTTTGCTCTATTAGAATATAATAGGCACCACTTCCCCTCCCCTTCTGTGATATATTTCTCCTCGGTGTGTCTTCTTCACGCTTCAGAGCTGCTGTTTAAAAGCTCTTTCCCACAGAGAGTTAAGGCGAAAAAGACAGCAAGCATAAGCTTCACTCAAAACAGCAACCTACTTCACAATCAAACACATTATGAACTCCTCTTAGAATTAGGACGCCTTCTGGGGAACTAGAGGGAGACAAATTTATCCAAATCCTATTAATCTTTTGTGAAAGTGAAATGCTGACATTTTGTGATCTAATTAAAAATACCATATTATGAGTGGCAGAATGGTTACAGTAATTATAACTATTATTGAACGAATGTGTGAAAGGAAAAGGTGACTGCATGGTGAAAATGTTTGAATCTAGTCAAAAAGGAAAACGCATATAAAAAAAGCCCATTGTTTGCATATCATTACAGTCACATTCTTTTCCCCCTAAGCTTTAATTATTCAATTAGTGCAAAATGCCATTCCATGCTGTGATTAAATTGGGTAAATGCATCCATTAAATTGTCTGTTGCTTAATCAGCCACTAAACTGCTCTCCACTTTAAATTTACTCGGAATGCTACATATATGTGATTGTTTATATGCACAGTACAACACACTCAGTTCAGTGTAGTCTGCTCATTTGCATTTCATCCTCCTCCTTGCTGCCCCGCTAATTTAGATCCAAATGCCTTCAGTTCCTTCATCGGAGGCCATCAGGTAATAACACCCCACAGTGCCTATCTAGTTTCTTGGTCAGCAACTCATCTTTCACTGGACACTGGCCCCTACAGGCCTTTAAATCATTGTTTCTTACTCAAAATAACCAAGCCAGTCACGTTGTCTGCTGTCATACTTGGTCATCATAAGAGATAATTACCCGCCTCCATGGACAGCTGCACTGTGCAGCTCTAACAGCAGCACTCTCTAACAGTGAATCTGTCGGACCTGCAAAAGGACTCGGCATGAATAACGAGTCCGGAGTGGCAGAGATTCTGTCCCTCATGTCAAAAGCGCACACACACACACACACATACACACGCACACACACACACGCACACACACACACACACACATACTCAGGTAATGGCAAGCAAAGGTAAGTCAAACTTCAGCAGTGGGGAAAAATGATTTTTTCTTTCCATTCAAGAAGAAGATGTATCAATCAATAAAACAGATGAGCACTTAAAAAAGGTTCACAGTAGCAATTCTTCAAATGCTGGCAGAACAGGAACCTGACGGAGGGTCTGACCGACAGGGGGCACTGTTGCTGTTTGGAAAAATAGGAGCTACCAGTTTGCTGCAGTGAGTGAGAGAACAGGGGAGGAGGGAAAGAAAAAAACCTGCTACTCATTGAGTGACAGGAGGAAGCTACAGTGATCAGTATTGATCCTTAGGCGCTGTCCCGTCGCTTGACCACTGCCCTTGTGCCCACGCTGGCCTAGTGTAGCTTTATCAAACTTGGGCTATGACGTTGCAGTAAATTCAGAGGCTTCTGGTCAAAGATGCTCTGTCTGTCTCTCTGTCTCTCTGTCATGTCCCTGTATGCATAGTAACAACAAAGATAGTCTAGAGAACTCACGAGAGAAACCTCTGTTGTCTTGGGAACCAAACCAAAGACGCTTCACGAACTATATTCACTCAAGCATCACAAATAAGGTTTGGCAAATCCGAAAAGCACTTGAGTATGTTATGTTAGTGCATAGTAAATCTTTTTTTTTTTGAAGAGTGGTCTTTTTAAAAAAAAAAATGCCAGGTCTTTTTCAGAAGATGAACATGATACAGTGTGTGTTGCAGATAGCAACAGCATTGAGGCGATGCTTTTAAATCTGTCCGGTGGTGCTGGTGGTGACTGCTTTAGAACTCGACGTGTCTTTTTTTTTTCATTCACACACACACAGGCTCTCTCATACACACACACACATTTCAAACAAAATCTATAATCAAGATCCTGCGCTCCACCCCCTCCAGTGAGGCCAATTGGTATTCCAGAATATCCTCTGCCCCCTGTTGCGTCTCCAATCTCTAACCAGAAGAGAGAGAGAAAAGAAACTGCTAAACCCTAGGATGGAAGATGGCTGGCTGTGGATTAATGGTTGCAAGAACAAATGAACTCTAGGAGAGAGTTTATATCCATCGATACAAAGTAGCCCGGAGGACGACTACCTGCATTTCTATATTGATGCGCCATACAGGTTGCTTGCGTTTACTCACCGCTGGATTGACGCTGACTTTTAGTGTGGGCTGAATGAATAGGACAGCAGGCTGAGTGTCGCTCTCTGCATCAAAATGAGGCTGTGATGAAAGTCAAATCATCACAAGTCAACAGGTGTTATTGACTTGTGTTATTACAGATAATTGTACCTCGCTATGCCTGCGGTGTGCGGTGGTTACAAACTAAATACAATATTCATATCTGAATGCGGCCTACAAATTAAAGTCAGTAATCCTTACTTTATTTCCATAGAAATGAAAGAAGCCGGTTTGCATTTGTCAGTGCAATTTATCATCCACGTCTACGCATATGGAGTCTGTGTCTTCCTATAGCTATTCACTACTGTAAGCCATATGACATCTGCCTGTAGCCTCTCACATTTCCACAGTTGTTTAATTTGGTTATCTGTTAGGCAAGAGTGAAAAGAAGAAGGCATTACACGAGCAGTGCCTGGGGCATGCATTCAAGGCCTTCTGTCTTTGATATTTAATTGATATTTTCCTCAGTATAATGCCTGAAGGAAAAAAAATCCTCCATGTCAATGAAGTACCTTCGTGGACACAACTCAACCTTCCCTTAAGGCTGTACTGACTGTTTCCTCAAGAAATAGCCAATGGCTATTCAAACAAAACATTAATGAATTCAGACTATGGAGAAAACCCCCCAAAACTGTGGTGTCTAAGGCTAGTGAGAGCTCACTGTTATTACTTTGTAAGCACCTTCCTCTGTTCATTATATTAAAAAAAATATTAGGCTCTTCAGTATTTTTGACATTATTGTTAAGGTCCTAGGTATTCGAAGTGATGGACTTGTTTCTAAATTATACATTGTTTCTTCGTCTGCTTTGGAGTGTCTGACTCTGTAAAAATCACATGAGAAGCTGACCTTATAAATAAGAGGCACCATTCTTTGCTTAGCATTTTTAGTAGACTTCTTTTAAAAGATAAAATCAATACACCAGGTGATGAACTCCAAATCAATAGTGTTCAACGCCATGGAATTGAAAACACAGGTTTCTGAAGGCTTTTTTTTTATTATCTGCGCTGGAAAGCTTGAACTTTTGTTGGCCGAGTAGACGCAGATAAGAGCACAATAGCTGTTTCGCTGTCAGCTGAGGTCATACTCCAGTGAGCTGACTTCCTCCAGTATCCATAACTATTAAACTTAAGTTCTCCAGCCAAACAACCCTCCGTGTTTGTGTTCTGAAGTTCTTGGAGGATTTCATAAACTTGTTTTTTTTTTTTTTTTTAACCAACCGTACATACAGGGTAAATCCACTGGTACTCTAGACTTGTGTTCCAGTTTTATCTCCTGTTCTAGCCGAGGAAGAAGCCTGTGCTCTGTGAGTAGTTGCTGAGGAGTGTGAGAAAATAAGTGATGCTAGAGCTAGAGCTGCAGCTTCGTGTCCCAAAGATACCGGCGCAAAAAAAAAGAAAAAAAAGGAATAGAGAGAGCCGCAGGACTAAAGCAGTAAATCCAGCCTGATCCCTGTGACCTATCCAGACTTCATAGATCTCTCTCATCTGACCACCGAGGGAGAGAGAGGCCTCTGGCACTGTGTCATTTAATTACCTCTGTGTCTTTTCCATGTGCTCTGCATGGCACTTGTGTGAATCACGCACGCTGATGTCCTTGTCTGTAGGACTTTTAGGAAAACACTGAAAATGAATAAATAAAGAAATAAATAAATATAAAGAAACCCTACCATGGCAGTCTTTCCTGAAGCACAGCTGGTTATTTGCTCTACTGTTTGGCTTTTGTGAGCATCTCTGCCGGAAGCGAAGGAAAGCAAGTAAATCGAGTTTGGCTGTAATTTATGTTGAGCCACATCTTACAGGTAAAGTGTTCATGCTTTTTTGGGTCAGTGATCTTTTTTTGTTTACTTGACAGAACACTAGACAATAGAAGATTAAAAATAATCTGCATAGAAGGCGTCACACAAATTACTAGAACCAAACCACCTCTCAGTCTCAGCTGGCAACAGAGTGGCAGCAGATGGCACCGGCGCCTCCTGATCCCAAAGGAAAGCTCCATCTCATTCTTATCCCGTGTCCAGTCATGAGGTCATTCAGGTGAACTGAGGAGAAAATTGGCAAGGTGCTGTTGAGCAGGCTCACCAAGCTGCCAGGAAGATATTCATCCACAATGGTAAATAACAAATGAAAGTTGTGAGCGGAATTACCTGTCTAGAGGCCTCTCCTCATTAAATGCCATCTGAAACGGAACCCGGTAACAAATGGACGTGGCAGCCATGCTGGTGGTTATCAGGAGGGGCATACATCAAGGAGGATGTTGTTAATATCAAGTGTCTCATCTGGCCAATCGTGAAATAAACGCCAATGGAGCTTGCAGTTACACGGCGCGACGGCGAGCGGCGTCTAATGGGACGAGCAGTCTGCACTGCGGGGACGTAATGGCCTGAGACATCATTTTTCAATGGGAGAGCATGCCCGTGTTAAGATGTCGCAACATTGCCATTTGTAAAAGGGGATGGCAAGATGTCACCTGCTTAGCTGAGGTTAGGCCAGGATAAATCAGCCTGATGCCTTCTGCAGACTTCATGCTGAAAGCAGATTGTTCCAAAAGACCTGTGGAGCTTCTCTAGCTGACCAAGGCTTGCAACATCATAACACTACACTGGCATTAGTAGTATGCAATCGATCACACCATCTCACTCATGTTTCACACACACCCACACACACGCATCATCATGATCATCATCATCATCATTTCTCAAAGGTAACCTTCCAAAGATGTGGCAGTGTGGTTTTATAGGTCACTGGGTACAAGTGCATGCTAACAGAACTATTCTGAGTGATGATGGGAAAACGTGTAGCGCTGTGATTTACTGGCTCATCCAGCTCCATAATGAGGAGTAATTCCACTTTGACACCCCGTTTCCCCCTCTGTGTTGAGCGGGGAATCTCAGCGTTTTTTCACCATGTCTCCTGCAGGAAGAGGTGACCTGACACCCATCTTATTAACCACAGAATCCTGCATGTGTCTTCATTAATAGCCTATTAGAACCGACATACAGAATATGAGAAACTGACCTCTCTTCCACAATATCCGGGGAGGAGATTAGCAGGAACTTGGAAGATTTATGCTCCCGGAAGGAGAAAAAAATATGTTATTTAGCTGAAGTTCAAAGACTAAATAAATCATCATTAGATGAAAAGGAGGGAAAAAATGTAGCATTATGTTCAGCAAAGCAGACATGAGTCAAAAAGGCATACCATAGTGGCTTTATCAATAACTGTCACAGATGAGAGAGAGAGAGAGAGAGAGAGAGAGAGAGAGACAGGAAAATTATTTTTTCATGGCCTCAAATGACTCCCAGCATGCTGGAACCCTCAATAGCCCCAAGGTCAGATGCAAAGCTGCATTCCCTTCATTCTGGTCCACAAGGCTTTCAATGAATCCCACAGGAAGTGGCCATAAAAGGAGGTGATTGTCAGCATCTATTCATTCCAACAGGCATACATTTATTAATCTCATCCATGTTTATGTCAATAATTTAATAATTTAATTAATAAGTTTCGATTAGAATCATGCCAATTACCTCAAGTTTTTTTTTTAAGAAAACAGTAAAAGTACTGTATAATAGAAAACATATAATATATATATATATATATATAACATTGTTATTATGGGCAGATACAGATTTCTTAATTTACTAAGTGCATCCTGTTCCTGTACATATTGATTATTTAATGAGGTGGAAGTATGACATAAGTGCATTTTCGCAGGATACAGTTTAGCACATCTGTGTGCTCAATTTCAGCCATAAACTTAAAATCTATTCATTCATTTGTTTATTTTTAGAAGTGTGTTTATTCAATAGAATACAATGGACAATCACAGCAAGAATCTAGAGCTAAAAAAGCTAGCAGACATTTCAGTCGTGTTCATTATGTAATTAATAAAATATGACAGGGCATGCTGTACTAAGAAAATAATCAACAATAGGGTCATGTAATTATAATTTTTTTTTAAAACAATGTCCTGAAATATTTTATTCCTCTTCTACCACAATGATTTGCTAATGATTAATGACTGACACATCAGTAACATTTAAAGGATCACTCCTTATCCTTTCCTTTCCAAGAGCATATTAATATTAAGGTGGCAGTAAATTGTCTGCAGCGTACTTCCAAGTCCTTACATTCACACTCCTTTGCCTTTTCCGGGCTAAATAGTAAGTACGATCCTCCAATTTTCAAAATTTGGGTTCTCAAACTTGTTAGCCAGCACCGGCAAACACTGTTTCCTCTTCTTTCTTCTTCTTTGTCATCCAGCCAGTGCTTCCTTCCAGATTTATGCTGCCACAGAAGGCTCTCTCTGGAGGTTTGTCTGTTCTGGGCAACTGTAGCGGCGCAACATGTTGGCTCTGTAGAGGTAGACCCGCTCGCTATGTAGATATAAAGGGCTCAGTCTGAGCCTACAATAACACAATGATTCATAGTAAAAGTAATTGTACATTAATGAAAACATACTAATGAATTCCATAAGTATATTATGGAATGTATACTCCATTTCTGCTAATAGACACCCTCAAAATCCTTCAAAGTGGACCTTTAATATAGTGAAACAAACTAGAGAAAAGTTAGTTAGTCTTTTCCTTATGCTATAGCAGCTATAAACACTTCTTCCCTCACCAACTTCTTTTTTCCTCTCTCTTGACATTAATAAAAACAATAAAATAAAATAAAACCCTCAAGCTGGTCATGTCACTGAGGGAAAGTCAGCTGTCCTGAAGATTCTCCTTTGGTAGGAAGCGTACTGATCAATACAAGTGCTGACATCTGTGACTCCTTCCATGAACGTTAAATGTCTTTCCACAGAAAGCTTCACCAGATCAATGTTTATTCAGTAAAGAATAGCTTTAAGGAAAAGGAACTCTCCAACTTACAACACTTTCTGTGAATCAGGTTACCATATGTAGCTTTGTGCTTTAATGCTGATATATATATATATATATATATAAATATATATATAACTGTCACAACAAAGAACTACCTCCAGCTCATATCCTTAAAGAACAAACAACAGAGTTTCCCACCACTGTTCATACTGTCTGCACTCTTCATAAACTTCAGTAACATTTATTTTTAGTAGCACTGGTGACTTTATAAGAAGAAAAAACAACAACAACAACACTAGGTCTCAGTGATGTGCAAATGCAGATGATTGAGCTGGTGATGGTGACACTGGTGAACTGGTGAATATCAGGATTTGCTATCAACCTAACATACAGCTGCTGTAATATGAACAATCTGTAGCTGTACTTTGTTTGTTAGTTTGCATGGGAGGAATGAAATGAGGCATTGGTCTGTATTAGGGGACGGAGTGTACATGGGCTCTGTAATGAGACTAATACTGTTTAACCACAATAAAGACAACACCAAAACACAAACACATGAAGAATAATAAATGCAGAAATCAAAGCTGTTGTTTTTTTCTATACCACTTTACAGTCTCATGGGAAAGCAAGTCAAATACAATCTCACTCACTGAGAACGAATGCAGAATCGAAGACGACAGCCTCTTTTTCTTCTTAAGTCTTAATTAGTTGCTGCTGAGCTGAATGCTCGCTCTCCTTTTGAATGCCTCCACTCCACCAAGACCAAAAGCATCAAAGAGCTAATTTTCTTGAGTCTGTTTGCATAAAGAGCAGGGGAAAAAGTTTTTTTTTCAGCTCCTCATCTCAGGGCTTGCACACACCCACCTATTATCTTTATGACACCACTTCATAAAATTGAAGATAACATCCAACCTTGCAGATCTTTACGCATCAAAGTTTTATTCGCTAATTCTTGATCAAACATTAGATCTTATTACATTCACATAATAACGCCTGGGGTGTCCTGTTCATCTGGTAAGTTTTTGTTTGCAGTATAGACGCAGCTTCATTAATCAAGCTGGATATGAACGAATTTATTTGTTTATAGAGTGTGGGAGCATTTACACAAGAAATGTGGTATTCATGAAAATCCAGTTAGTTCGGAAAAACGTTCGCATCCTACACCCTCCTGAGTGTACTTAAATGTCCGGATAAGGAGTCTCGTGAATGTGAAGCCTTCTTGGCTTCAGATTGTACAATTGGTGTGAGTTTTTAAAATAAGGATTATGTTTTCAACTTTAATTTCCTTGCTTATTTAAACTGCACACACAAATTGTAGTGAAAATTTCGTTGAACTTATTCGTTAGTAATGACTTAATAATGAAGAAATAAAGTGAAGAAAGAAAGTGGAATATATTTATAAATGAAGACAAATCTAAGACTAGCCATTCAAGTAGGGCATAAGAAATGGCACCCTGTAAAAGGAGGAAGAGTTAGTGTGTGTCTATGGTAGTCGATGTGCTGCGGTGGATGAGCTGCATTACTGGAAGGTTTAGCACACACCATGATTAAGAAGTGCTATTTGACTGTTTAATCATTGTTTTGTCATTTTAGCTCTCGGAGATTTGCTTTTTATGGACATTTGTGGCCAGCTCTAAATGTAAACCAGATGTGACGTGAAAACGCTTTTCTAACTTCATTAAAATACAAATGAGATAAATGAGGTCCAGTGAAAGGGTAATTCATTACATCTGAATGCCTGAATGTGAACATAATATGAATGAACAGCAGTGACAAAGCAATAAACCTCTCAAGGAATTACATATTCTTAGAAACCAGAGTCAGTAAAATAGCATTATTTTATTCACTCATACAGAACTGTAAAAATTTATTGAAAATGATTGATTATGGTCCTTCAGTTCAGCCTCTCGTGATGGTGCTCATTCTTACCCAAGTGACTGGAGAACTCTATACTTCTCCTCTAATGTGGCCTGCATGTCTCATAGAATGATGGAGAAGAACACGATGGCCGTCAGAATATAAATGATTAACATAGAAATTAAATTTTGGCAGATCTTCAGACTCTTTCTTTCCTGGACCTGGCGTACTATACATAAACTCCAGATCTTAGTTTTCTTCAGTAATGTTCTTCTAGCTTAATTCATCAATACAGCTAATGATTTTGTTATTAAATAAGAGCACCTTATGCCACAGCACTGTTGAATTCTCACATCAAACTGGTCAGAAAATGTAATTTCATTTTCTATTACAGCTGTTCTGACTGTAGTTCCAGCTGTAACTGGATTACAGGTTTATATTAACACGCTTTTTCGAACAGGTTATCGTTTCTAAACATTTGCAGGGCAGGTGTTCTACATAATCTAATACTAATAATAAACAGATAAAATAATGTATTTCCAGTAAATGTTCTGCCAAGGGAGAGTTTTCAGGGCAGGGAGCTGCTTTGCGTTCTGGTTTCTCAGAAACATGTCAGCGATTTGTCTTACTGCTTTCAAAAAAGAGAGAAAAAAAGGAGGCTGTTGAGGGAAAGTCTGTTTATAGCTGCTATAAAATACACAATAACAGGAACATTAAATGGAACTATAAATGTCGAGTAATACATTTAAAATTCTAAATGTTGGTAAATTGCTGTGGTATAAGAGAGGAACATCACAACTTAATGTTACTGGAACTATCCAAGCCATGATTATTTTCCTGTAACAGCACAGCCCTGTTGTATTTTAGTCCTTACATACAGTAGCAGCTTCCAGTGGTAAATGTTTGCCACAAACTGTGCAAATCTGTACATTTTCATCAGCTACCATTCCACCTTTGGTCACTAAAAGGTGTTGAACGAAAGTGTTCTACGAAAAAAAGCTTGTGATCTGGTCACTTGGTTGACCCTCAGTCCATGACCAAGGCTACAGCATTTGAGGTTTATGGAGTGTTGTCTTCAGATGTCATACTCAGTAGGGAGTTTAGGCCAGTAAATAAAAACCAAGGCTCTACTCTCCACAGGTCTTCAAATCCAAGGAAAAACTTTGAGGTGTTGCAGATGGCAGATGGTGTGTACACAATGAAGAATACCATCTCATTTACTCAGAACTGAGAAAAAAAAGCCATACAAAAGAAAGATCTAACCTTAGAAATAAAGATAGAGTTCTACAGCTATCTGCAGTGTGAAAGAGAAAATGATCACATTCAGTTGAGCATGAAAGACAAGTATTCTTACATCAGCACTGAAATAACCATATGATTCATTTCACATATTCATTACCTCCATTAGCTAACTGGGTTATATTCACATTCTCTTTTGATCAAGTGGATTGATACGTACTATGAAGTATTCTGCATGTTATTAACCGCTGCTGAATGAACTGTGGAATCTGTTCCGTCTGCTTGACTGCTTAACTGAAATAAACCTTGGCATAATTGCACTAGATGTGTATGAGGTGGGGAGGTGGTGTGGTGGTGGTGGCAAATTGAGGTTGTTCAGTGCCCTACAGTCTATTTATAGATGTGCAGCGAACTGATTTATAGAATTGAGGTGAATGTGTACTTGCATGCCTACCCATGTGGGTGTGAACATAACTGTGTGTGTGTGCACGCGCGTGTGTGTGTGTGTGGTGTGCATACATCTAATCAAGATACTACAGTTCATCTTTCAAACACACTGAAAACAGCCTTCACTCTAATTTGTCTGTTTAACAGACAGCCTCACTGGATCAATATGAATGCAATCTACAGCTGTCCTATTGTCTTGCGCCAGAAGTAATCGGCTAATTAAATTTTGATGTTGAATGAGAAATTGATTCCTTAGACAACATCGTATGTGTTTTACATTTGTCAATGACTGGAGGGTCTTTAGCGGTTTATAAAGAGGTGTGCGCCCGCTCCACTAAAACACAGTTGGTGAGTTTTCATTTAATTACTCTTACCTCGGTGAAAATCCCACACTGCACACACTCTTTGCTAAGTGAAACCAGGTTTATTGAGTTTGTGCCGTTCTTTACTTGATGATATTTACACATAATGGATTGCCACAGTGGCTCACGGAGTACCTCTTTTATAGATTAGCATGGAGTCAGGAGGCCTAATTGAGGAAATAAAATGAGACTGGTGTGAGGCATTTCACCAGAATTCTAACCATCTTTCAGACAAAGCGGATCCCTCCCGGTGGCGCACAGGCATCCGGCTTGATGGGTAATGACACGAGGACCTCGAAGTATGTTCATAAATTACATCCTAGCTGAGAAGATAAATCAAATGTGGCCTCATTGTGAAAATACACATTCTTCAGCTGTCAAGGTGACTGCAGATAAAGTAAAGCATTAAATGATTTCCAGCCCAAAATTATTGCCATGCTGTGTTTAAACCAATGATTGCCAGTACTGTGGATTTGGAAGGATCCAAAAATGCAGACGGAATTGCAATATCATCATTAAACACTTAATGTGCTTATTATCATGCAGACTTTTTCTACAAAGGTTGTCTCGTGCATTAATATGCTGTAAGTTTATTAACCACAGTAAAATGCGTTTTGTGTATTGTTTCTTGCATTGAAAGCTATGAATTAAATTAACAACATTGCTTCATTTATCACATTAAAATACAATCTGGTCTCCCTATTGTGAGTCATTATTAATATTCATTTAATTTACCTCTTAAGTTTCCAGTAAAGACTATAATTTGTATCCATCCATATTGTTTGCATTTAATATAATTCTTATGCTGTTTTAACAACACAGTTAATGGTCACTTAAAACAAATGCATGAAATACAGCAATTTGACTGAAATATAATCAGAGACTGGTTTAATTTCATAGACTTTCCCCCTAAAGGTATACGCAAAATGAAACGGAATGAAAGCTACTACTCATGCTGCTTTAATACTTAACTTTGCCCCATGGGAACAATTAGCAAGTTAACAAAAGATATAATTGCAGTATTCCAGTGACTTGGTTGAAGGTTCAAACAATTAGTGAGGCATCAGAAGGTGTGGTCATAAGCATATTAAAGTACAGACAAGGTCTGATGGCTCAAGCCACACACACACACACACACACACACACACACACACACACACACACACACACACACACACACACACACAC
>JAQQZR010000002.1:16011308-16028150 GCA_030068235.1 Notoglanidium macrostoma
GACTGATGTAGCAAGCCACACACACACACACACACACACACACACACACACACACACACACACACACACACACACACACACAGAAATGACATTCATTACTTTAAACATGAAGTGTCTTTTAAGTAATAAAAATGAAATAAAAAAAAAAGAATAAAAATAACTAACCCTAAACCACTGAATTATAAGGTGTGTCTTAACATTTGACTGGTGCTGCACATAGCTGTAATGGGTGGGAATGATGTTGATTATTTACATGATCTTTCTTTTTCCCAAAATGCCTTTCAAGGAGAAACAAAATGCAAATAGACTGACAATACCTCATCCAAACTAAGTGCAAATTGCACTAAAAGACAGATGACAGAACTGTTAATTAAGCAGTTTTTTGTTTGTTTGAATGAAAAGATTATGACTTTAAAAAAAACAGCATTAAAATAATAGAAACAGCTGTACAATATATTTGCCTCTGAGTATGTGTAGTATTTGTCCATCAACCTTATTATGCTATCTTTGAGAATTCATGATATATGCATTATTCAACCCATATAGTTTCATTGTTGAGCTGTTGATAGATACTAGGTTTTAGCCCTTCCATCTAATATCACAACCAGCAGTCATTGAATATAGATAGCAAACCTGAATATTTATTGTGTGGTCTCATCAGTAATCAATTCACACCCTATCCATTGGTTTACCATTAAACCCTCAAATTTGTACTCATTGTGGTCACTGCTTCATTGACCCTGCCGTCACGGGAATTTACTGGAGAATTCAGCATGACTAACAATCTGCGGTTTGATTTTTATGAATGTACATCAAAAATATCTGCTTCATATTTTTTGTCTGATGTATGCCATTGTTTATTTACCTAAAGCAGCCAAAGGGGGTGTGTGTCTTTGTGGAGATAAGCAGGCATCGGCAAGGGACAGATTGGCTGGAGTGCATTAATGTGCGCGAGGTGGCCAGGATCATCCATTTTTCATTAGGCCAGCTTCATGAGTGACATTTTCAAGTTGGAAATTTGAGACATTTTTGTGGACTGACATTTCATTTCCAGCTTCTCAGTTCATGTAGAAGCCCCTAGTCTCTGGAAAAAAAAAAAAATATATATATATATATCCCCACAATGCATTGTTTCAGGAGAACATCCCTTTGTGCCAATCTTATTCAGGGATAGTATTATTTGACATTGCCTTGGGCACTGCATATTTAAGTTTCTAACAAGTGACACGAGGCATGAATAGTTGAGAAATCTGATTGGGCTTGAATGACTGTGTGAAATATTAAATGCAACATCGTTTCTTTTGTTTTTTAGAAGTAGGACACCAGAAGCGAAATAGGGTAATGTGTCCTAAAACACGTGAAGTGAGAAACTATATGACAATTTTATATGTTGAATATAAATGGCTGAGGAACATTACACTGTACGTTAGACTGGATTGAATACTGAGTGCACGCTTGTGCACAGCTTCTATAAACATGTGCAACAGTGTGTGTTGTGAGGACATTATTTCAATAGCAGTTTTACAGCTGCTTCTTACATCTAATGAACTCTCACAATATTTATTTCGAGGCTGTCCTGAGGTTGGCCTACAGATATGTGTGCACCAGCACTGCACTAGAGTAAGAAAATGAAGTAATCAATAGACACAAATAAGAGAAATCTTCTGGAGAGAACTTCATCATTCTTTGTATTAGCTGGGCTTAGCTCTGGATGCCCTGTATTGACATGCTTAACTTTCACATATTGGCTCTAATCTATGGACTTCAGAGAGTGTCTCTGTCTGTGTTAGTAAGGTGTTCTCTGTAAAAGGCCTTAGCTTAATCTTCCGAAGAGCCACTACAATGTGACACATGGCACATAAATATAACATGGTGAATCATCAATATGAGGCTTTATTAGGGATTTGGATGTTTGTTTATATCCGCATCCTGCTAATGTAGGG
Source organism: Notoglanidium macrostoma (assembly GCA_030068235.1). Classification (NCBI taxonomy): domain Eukaryota; kingdom Metazoa; phylum Chordata; class Actinopteri; order Siluriformes; family Auchenoglanididae; genus Notoglanidium; species Notoglanidium macrostoma. The sequence continues at coordinate 16,013,252 of JAQQZR010000002.1, forward strand.
TTTGTGCAGGGATTATACAGATGTATTGATGAATAATAGAATATCACTCCATGCATACAGTTACAGACCAGTAAAATACTGTAAAGCCATCATTCAGTACAAATCTATATTATCCATAGGTACTATGCATCATGGAAAAGTTATGCTACATCACTTTAAAATTATAGCATAAGATATTTCATTTTAATTTACAGAATTTTGCAATATGGTTTGTATAAAAAAATGACAGTAAACTATGTGTACTGTATAATATCTAATAGAAATATTGGATAAAAAAAAGTCTATACACCCCTGTTAAAATAATAATAATAATAATAATAATAATAATAATAAAATAATAATAATGATTATTATTATTATTATTATTATTACTATTATTGAATGCTTGTCTACATATTTTTTTTTACTAAATTAGCCAAATCATTAAAATACATAATAAGTAACTTAGAGCACTAAATAAAAGAACTGTGCTAAAATCTTAGGCACAGTTTTTGTTTTTATAAATTTGGTAATAGGCATTTGTTTTTATGAAACAAATTGTTTTTTTTGTATTACTGAATCTGTACAAAAACATTTCCATATTCATTTCCAGACATTACTTAAGAAAACTCATTTGAAAAAAAAAAATGCTTGTATGTCAGTAAGGCAGAAAAGAATGCAACATGTAACATAAGAGAACTTTTTAGACAAAAAAAAAACCAAACAAACAAAAAAAAACATAATGAAGGCTCCTGGGTTTTACATCAAGAACTATGGCAGATTCTCTGAGATGCTCAGTAAAACTTACCAGTTCATTTCTTTGTAAAACTGCACAAATTGCACCTGAGACAACTGTTTGAGAAAAAAAGCAGAGGGATGTCACATGATTGTATCGACTTTGTTTAAGTTGTTACTGTTTAATGCATGTTATATTATTTCTCTTTTAAGTAGAAAGATTTAATTTCATTATTTTTACAGTCATCTTTACTTCACAGCATTTCATTTTACAAGAGAGTCTTCTTACAATACTTTTCCACAGTATTGTATGCGAAACTATAAATCATTATATTTACACTGCAAACTATTTTAAGAGTTCTTAATTACTCCCATGACATTATCTCAGGAATTATGTTAAATTGATTTAATACCATCCTGAGCTGACAGGCGAGCAAACACCTACCGCCCACCTACCTGTACATTTGCAAGCTAATCTACTTTAATGACATTAATGGCACTTTATTTAGTGTCAAGTTTATGAAGGGAAATGCATAATCACTTTGATCATTCAAATCATCCACATCAGTCTCCCTAGTCTTATTTCCAGAAGTAAATGTCAGTCATGCATTAGAGTGTGAGCCTCAGTGTCATCTCTTCTCTCCACTGATCTCTGTTCACTCTTACACTGTAGCTGAATTATGAGTTCTGTATTGCTGTATAATTTCCCCATATAGTTTATATATATATTTTTAACTGTACAGAGCGTCTAAACTCCCATCTCTGGGTTTGTAATGATATAATGGTGCAGGTGCATTTTGACAGCTATATCTGATTACAAAACTGAATTGCAAGCTGAATTGATTATGCATTTGTCCATTTCCCTATGAAACATAGCTATCCAACAAATTTCTCCAAGCAAGACTGTGAATAAATTATACTTAACTTAAGCTTTTAGACATCTTTAGACAGACTGACTGTTTTTAACAGCATGTTTGTTAAACTGACCCTTAAACATACATAAAGCGTTTCCAGAATGTGTTCGTTAAACTTACTGATGGTTTCTTAATAAAGTGGAGACAAAGTATGTAATAGGTAAAAAAAAGTCAATTTTGGTAAAACCCTGATTTTTCCAGAAAACAGTCACTGGCTTTTCTCAGACTGCCACAGGTATACAGTAATAGCCCACCCAACGTAATTAATAAGTCATTGGTAAATTTCATAATTACATCCATATTTACTCAAATTAATCATACATAATGTTAAATAGTAGCACAACCTACTAAGTTAGCTAAATAGTTATACAGTAATTATGCACTCACAAAAAAATAGAACTTGTTATATTCTTATACTCCTTGTTAACTAATGATCACTATAGCTAACGAGTTAATAAATATGATAGTAGAGCAATGGTGATACATAGAAATCCCGGCTTCCCCTAACATTTCATCAAAAGTCAGCAATGCAACCTTTTACCCAAGTGTCCATATTATTCATCAGTCTTAGAGTAATTCAATATTTTAGCAAATCAAATGATTAAACTCAAACTTTTTTCTGGTGCACAGTGTAGCCTGCATGAAAATCTCGAAGGCCCTGACACAGATCTAACAGACACCCACTGAAGCCTGTACATCTATTAAAGTCTATGATGTGTTTATGTACTAGCTCTTTTATTAGGAAAAAAAGATACTTCATTGGGCAACATGCTTTTAATGCATCATTTTGAGCTCTGCCTGGATACATGGTTTCACTGGGAGTGAATGTGAGTGGGTGGGATTGTTTTGCACGGAAGAAAAAAAACCCATCTCAGTGTTTATTGGCTAATGACTCAATGAGATTTTTGTTTGTCCCACCTGGATGCACAGCTTCTGCTTATGATAATTGGTAGATCTCTCAAAGGGGCTGAAACCTGTAACCAATTACCTGTCAGTAAATCAGGAATGAACATGACTGACATCTCAAACTTAAACAATAAATTAAACATGTTTGATAATTTGCATTCATTTCTGAAATTTTCTTCAGAAGTCTAACTTGCACTAGCAGTCACTTTCTTTTTCAGCTAACAGCTAAGATGCTTTTTGGTACGAAATGGCAGACAGTGCTATTGTTGATCTGATTTAGGAAAAGGCTTTTGATGCTCATGACTTATGTGTAGAGGAAAATTAAACAAAAGGCCAGAATATCGACCAAGATTTTAATTAAAAAGTAAAAAAAAAAGGGCCTTTATAGCTGCCTGGGTACAGTAAAACTGACTGTCTGTGTGTTTATTGTTAGTCTTAGATTAGACTGATATCATTCTGCTTCATCTATTTTTTAATTATCACCAGCTGCCACTGTAGCTGTGTATTGTATCTTGTAAGTGTTAGCTATAGTTAGTTAATGGAACTAATTCTATTGGTGTTTCTATTTCTATTGATCAGATTGATGTTATTGTTTGGGTATCTTTGAATAATATCAAACTTCTACAGTAATGTACTGCAAATTACAGTACATTAAGGTACATTATTGTAAAGTGGACTGACCGTCAATGCTATTACATTTATATGCGTTTAATAAGATGTACAAATTATAATAATGATCATGAAAACTACATCTTTAGATGTCTACCAGCTGCTATGCATACAGATTAATTAGTCAGACAGGAATTAATTAATTAATTAGAAGTCCATGCATCCAGTAGGGAGTTATATGTTTTAGAAATGAAAGTCTAAATATTAATATATTTACTCTCAGAAGAAATTGAAGACAGTGTTATATTTGGGATGTAGGTTGCTGCTGAAACAACAACACATTACAGTGATTGTATTGTTGCTTTGATTATTATTCTTCACAAAGATTTCTCTATCAGGCAAAATGCTAGCAGACAACATACTAATGATCAGCAAAGAGCACTGCACCACCATAAAGATCACAGTGCTCCGTATGTATGAAATTGCTTTCGACTACTTGAGGGGGAATTGAAGACTTACAGCAATGTTGCATCATGCCTGACTGATAAGCTGGGCGAGTCTAGTGTCTACACATAACACAGATCCTCCGACTTCAGAAAGTGATTTGGCAAATGGTGACTCCTCATGATTAAATGATCAAAAAGGAAACCGGCAAAGTATGTGTATAGATCCAACACCTTCAGTTCATACAGAATTTGATACGGAAGTTAACATATAATTTTATATAAAAAAGGGGTTCTCAAGCTTCTCAAGGGAGCACATTATATGAGAACATTTCTTTAAGCCATTTGAGCCAATTTAAGGGCTCAAAATCCTCACAACAACCAACTTATCCACCAACACCAAAACCTTTTAGTGGTAATTCGTTGAAAAACACATACAAACATAATACAAAACACATATATGTGCATATCACCTTTACACGAAAGCGGCAAAGATAGCATATAGTATCTTAATATTTACAACTTTAAGGATAATTTTAGGGATCGCTGAAACATATGCATCAGGAGATACTGATTATTGTATTTAGTAGTAGTTCTAGATAGAGACCAAGATTGTTCTAGAGCATCACACTGCCTCCACTAGCTTGCTTTCTTCCCATAGTGCATCCTGGTGCTATCTCTTCTCCAGGTGAGTGACATATATACACCCAGCCTTCTTCCATTGCTCTTCCAGGAGCCCCATATGCAGCAAGCTGTGATGTGTTGTGTGTTCAGACACCAGTATATTATAGTCAAGATTACCTTTTTTTTAGCAACTTGTGTTACAGTAGCTCTTCTGTCGGCTTGGACCAGATGGGCTAGCCTTTGCTTCCCACATGCATCAATGAGCGTTGGGTGTTGCCATTTCTCTGGTTGCCGTTCCTTGGGCCACTTTTGGTTGCTACTAACCAATTCGTACTGGGAACCCCCCACAAGACATGGCGTTTTGGAGATGCTCTGACCCAGTTGTCTATCCATCAAAATTTGGTCCTTGACAGAGTGTCTTATCAAAGGCCCTTGTCAAAGTTGAAGGCAAAAGGAAGAGGGGACGACAGAAGATAAGATGGAGAGATAGCATCATGGAAGCAATGACGATGAGTTTGGGCAGGCTTTGGGAGGCAGTGGAGGACAGAGCAGCCTGGCATGCTGTGGACCATGGAGTCCTGAAGAGTCGGAAATGACCGCGTGACTAAACAACAAAGTGGCTCAGATCCTTATGCTTGCCCATTTTTCCTGCTTCCAACGCATCAACTGCAAAAACTGATTGTTCACTTGCTGCCATATATTCCACCCCTGGACAGGTGCCATTTTAATGAGAAAAATAATGTTATTCACTTCACTGGTCAGTGGTTTTAATGTTACGGCTGATTAATATATGTATACAACTACATTATTAACAACAGTTCGTAAAAATATCCTGTAACTGAGGAAACCCCATGACGGGTCATAACCGCAAGGCTGAAAATCTATGCAGTAGAATGTTCATAAATCATTTGCGAGCTTTATTTTTCAAATTTATGTGACAGGAAGGATATAAATAGTAGAATTTTACAAATGGGTGCTATTCTGGTATCTTTGTTCACTGAATGTGCAATTGAATTAGTGAAGGTGCTGCTTTCCTGGGTACATCATATCCTTCATCAGTGTGCAACTTAGCTGTGACTTTGTGACTCTCATCACTCTGATCACACAATAACTTCATCCATAACCATTATTCCATGGAGTTGTACTTCAGTCAGCTCTGTACACCAAGTGGAGAATGTAGATGGAGAATATTTGACAAAAAAGTGCAGAATATGTTTGGCCAGACCACAGACCTGGCCTTGTCACCTTGCACAAGGTGCAGAGAGTAGGATTGGGTGAGTAAAAATGAGAAGTGACAGGATATTGATTTGCTTATCACCACAGTGCAGACACACCGGGGTGGAGGGAGTGTGGGGGGTTGCTTATCAGACCTCTGCATCTGATAGAGTGAGGGAAAGTGAGAGAGAAGGAGAGAGAGGGGAGAAAAACAGATTTGTTAGCTGATTGGTTTGCTTCATTTTGGGCCTCGCTTGCTTGCAGTGTGTAGTCCTGTCAGCCATGCACTTCGGAAGTAAAGGAAAAGGACCCTTCTGATGTGACAGGATTATTCGCTTATATACAGTAATTGACAAACAAACAACAACAAAAAAATAAAATAAAGAGGCTGCTATGTCTAAATAGGATTTTCCAATTCTGCCTGCAATTAGGTGACTTTTAAAAATTTAACACGCAATGTTCAAGGAGAAAAGATCATCCGCGTATAAAAATGTGTCAGAAATAGGGGCAAGACAATTTTAGCACAAGTGTGTGAGAGAGACAGTTCAGCGAGCTAGATCGGTTGTAGTTCATTTAGGTCAAGTCCAATACAAAGCAGTCAGAAGGGCCTCATTTACATAAAGTGGATTCATTCTTTCTTTACTTTGATCAAAAAGAAAAGGAGAAAAAAAACTTGGCATAACAATGAGGCTTAGAAAATAGACCTGGTCGACGCTTCAGGTGTTTTCTCTAATCAGGCTGAAATGGAAAATGTATTAGATCAATATCAAGCCAGTCGGTGGGCTGCTGTAGTTATTACTCTGCGTGTTCCTTTCTCAAATTCTCCCAAACAAGCTGTATATAAGCAATGTTAAGAACATGTTACTGCACAGTCAGACTCTCCACAGGTGTTTGGTAGGGTGGGGATGGCATCCATTATGGATGACATGCTTTTTAAAATGCAGTGTGTAGCAGCACCAGCATGTGACTGGTGGACACCGGGAACTCATTACCCAGTCCTTTCACCCACGGGCTTCCTGGGCTCGTCACGTTCATTTTCTCTTCCCATTTGTTGGATAACAAATAGTAGTTCAATGCCCAGATGGGATCGCTACCGTTTTAATAAAAACCTCTCCTCCATAAGGCATGACTCCTCTCGGAAGAAACTGCTGCTTAGGTCATGATAGATCTCAACATTGGTATGCTATAGAGGTTTAGCACTCTTTCTTGCACTTGTCAAAATAAAGTAGAAACTTCAGGAAATGAGATGCAGCACACCTCCCTCTGTGCTGTCAGGTGATTAACTGACAGAGGTTGCCTATTCCATTAGGATCATTATGATGAAAGTGCATGCATTACCAATCCTCTGTTTGCTTTAGAAAAATTGATGAGTTTATGACAGAAAAATGAAATTATAATATTCATGCTACAATACTATTAACACTAATAGCACTACTACTACTACTACTACTACTACTACTAATAATAATAAAAATAATAATAATAACTCTTATTAATGTTATAATAAATGTCAGACTTTGTTACATGTCCTCATTCATCTCCCAAAAACCAAATAAATAAAATAATAAATAAATAGAATATGCAGCAGAGAGCTTTACAAGCTTTTGTTTAAAACCATGGACTCATCAATCGCAGTCTTACTTTGTGTGAGCATAGGGATTTGGGCTTTGCAGGTCAGTAGGCTATGACTAAACTTGTAGCAAACATCTCTGAAATGAAACCTAAAATTGAACAATATAGACTTTCTTTTTAAATTTTCATTACAAGCGTTAAGTTTGTGTTGCCTGTGAGCTCTTACACTACCACTAATTTGATGCTTCAATTTGCATTGGTTCTTGAAATTGGTGTGTTTCTTCTCATAAATTAGCTGTTAAAAATATCTTGAAATTTCATGTTTGAAAATCCCCACACTTGGCTTTCTTGCTTACTGCTATAAATTGGAAGGCCACTTTTCTGCTCCTAGAAAACCTAGTTTACGGAAAAAAGGGCCACTGAATGACAAAACGTGATGCATGATATTATTTACCAAAATGTCAAAGTTGCCTGTAAGCACTTTAGACCTTGAAAAATACCTGGATCAGACACCGCTGAATGCCCATGTTACACACACTGCAAGCCACTGGTCATCTAACACACCAGATTGTTCAATCTTTGCAGGTGAAAGGGGAGAAAATTCTTTGTAGTGCTCATAGCAACAAAAGTCCAGCCCATTGCTGCAAAGTTCATTTTGGTACAAGATTAGTCTTCAATATATGTGTCATTGAGGCAATAGAGTTGTCAGCCAAGTAAAAAAACGATCCCCTAATGATTCTGTTAATAGAAAGATCCCTGGGACACAGGGGAGATAGAGGGAGGGAAAAAAGAGGGCTGATTAAACCATTTTCATTTACTTAACTTGCAGCGAATATTTCAATTAGAGCATCTCCAGGCAGAGAAGAAGTAATGTAGGGTTAAAACTGGAAATGGGAGAAAATGAGCCCCTTAGAATGAGGAAATGAAGAATCCCACACACGCGAGAAGTCTTTTTCACAAGGTTTATCTCTGCCACTTCCACTCTCAGTGGTGTCACTCAATTTAATACGGAGACACTTTTTATCACAGCCCCATTTGCTCTGATCCACATTGAAGCGGCTCGACAACAGACATGCAGTCCTCATGAAGCTCGTGAAGCGGCTGAATGGGGACTTCAGGAAAAATCTACCCTCCCAGCAAAAAAATGAGACTTCCTGTGGCCCCCTCCTGCAGCCTGTCCCCATTACCATAAACCCACTCACTCATGAGAACCATTAATGCAGAGTCTTATTAAAAACCTATCAATACACGCGCTGCCATTGCGCTAATGGGCAGGAATTCCTCTCCGTTAAGTCCGGACTTGCGGTTCCACTCTGGGCTAATGAGAGCCATCCCTCAGCATCTCTTTGGGCTAAATCACCTTTATTTGTATCTGCCTCCTCATGCTGTCTGCAATTTATGGAAGTGTGCACTATGGGGGACACATTAGTACTGGCCTAGAGGGCCACACGTACAGGGTGATTCAGTTCAGCACTGGCCCCATGGCGAGCTGTTAATTGTTCTTTTCTGTGAACCTGGTAATAAAAAGTAGAGGGAGGGAGTCACCGATGCTGCTGCTGATGAGGCGATGCTTTGTCCACGTTTATTTTTAATGCAGAGTCAAAGGGAGGATACTTTCCAGTTCATGCCCTGCAGGAGTTTGTGCCAATAGCTCAGAACAGGCACTGTATATTGCTCTATCAATCTGAGCGTTTTACAGCTCCTGCCTCTCTAGCTGTGAGAAATGTGGGAGTGTATTTACACTAGCATTTACAGTTTGAGGCTGGTGGGAAGCCTAGCCCCTAGAAGCTCTGTCACAAGTCAAGCTGGAAAGATGCTTTCCATATCACCCTTATGATGCAACCAGCCTGCTTTCACGGCTGGAAGTTTGCAACTTGCAGCAGGTTCATGCTTTTAATATTGACATTACTGTCTATTTTACAGGTAAAAAGACTGCAATGGCCAAGCAATCAGTCACTGACATTTCTCTGGGTGGATAAGAAAAAAAAATCTGGATTAGGCAATGTTAATTATAGTTTGATAATATGCAGGTAGAAAGTTCATGGAAGCACAACTAATAGTCCTCAGACTGGTGCGCTATGCAACTCAGATAGGGGAATATTACCCCACTATATTGTAATGCACTAATTTGTCAATAATTACTATTCAATTATCAAGCTACTATAGATTTTAAGGTGATCAAAATTCATTGGTAGTTCTGCCAAGACATTACGGTTTCCAGTGACTGCCATGCTTTTGGTCCTACTGTTCATTTCAAATCCTTTTTAACAGCTACAACGAAAACACCACAGGAAGCAAGTATCATGGGTGAAGAACAGATAAAAACTTCAAAGCACAGTGGTCACCAACCGAGCTCTTAGTGAAGAGTCTGCTGTCCTGAAAACACTGCTGGAGCCCAAGGAACTGTGAAGCACAGACACCCATGATGATAGAGTAGAACTGCTCAACTTCTGATCTTGGGGAAGATTTCTTGCCATAAAGAGGGCCAAACAATTGAACTCTGTCTGAAACACCTAACTTAGGTCACTCCTAAATGTATCATAGCTGAGCAGAGAAGCACAACCCCTTGTCCTCTGCACATCAGAGTCAGTCAGAGTCAGCTCTGTAACAGTTAAGTAAGATCTGTAGTGTCCAACCTGCAGTCAGTCATTTCAAATGGGACCAACAATTGGCAGAGATAAATGAGACATCCAATAGCACACATCTATCTGCCACCAGGAGCAGTTTCTTGTCTTGCTAGACATACCACCAAGCTAGCCACTGATCTCGGCATACAACCATATAGTTCAGTACTTTATGGAGAAACTCATTGAGAACATCAGCCAGAATAATAGACCAAGCCACCTAAATGGATTTTCTGCCAAATGCCTCCCAATTCCCCAGCAGTAGAGATATTCAAATCCATTATTTGGAATTAACTGATGTTGTGTTCTAAATAGATACAAGTACAGGTAGGAATCTGAGGTGTACTATTCATTTTTGCTTAATTTGTTTGTTTGTTTTTTGAAAGCTTGCTAGAAAGGCTCACGGCATCTGGTTGAGACTGGATATGTGAAATAGCATCCCAAAGGACACAACAAAAAGTTTTGTGTGACTGGAACTCAAATAAAGACTGTAACATGCAGCCTGAAGAGGCAGGATGAAAGTGTGTACAATCAGAGTGTTGTTTATTGAGGGTTATCCAGAAATCAAGAGTTGTAGGCCATGACAGGAGTCAATATAAATGAAAGCAATGCCATGAAGCGATAAGCCATAATCACAAATCAGATAATCAGGCAGAGGTCAAAACCAGGAAGTAACTTGGAAAGACAGGAATGAAGATGCCTGTGAAATGCATTTAAACAACAAGAAAACTTTGCAAAGAGACAAAGATACAAAAGGATATACGTAGAAAAAATAATCAGTACATAAACATGTAACAGGTGTGAACACTCTGGATATAGACCAGAGACAGGACTAAAACCGCAATCAACACAAACATGAGCACACATGGGAACCTCAACGTGAAGAGGGCATCTGTGATAAAGACCATATTCAATAAGCATGAATGTATGTTGGTCATTATTAACTGCCTGCTCAGTGCTGTGGTGGTTTAAATTAGGCCACTGATTTGCCAGTGTTTTGGGAAATACTACCAACTAAATTCATTAAAAAAAATTCACAGGCTGGTACAAAGACAAAACAATAAGTCTTGGGTGATATGAGGTGAAGGAAGTGTCAGAGCCAGAATTCACATACCATGACATTTCCATCTCTGTTGTTTCCCAGTGTTTTCATAGCGGTAAAGTTCATAGGTTTGTAAAAAACAAACAAACAAACAAGCAAACAAACAAAAAACCCTTTTGGTTTAGGTAACGCCCCTTTTGAGTTAAGATTTAAATATATATATGAATATTTGGAGATAAACATGCAGTCATAGATAGGGTCTCGGTGAGTTTAATGCATCAAGGATCTTTTTAAATACTAGGGCTCTGCTTATGGAGACCTGTAAACGAGGTGCAATGAACCTTCAGTCAATGTGAATGATGAGAGCGGAGGAAAAAAGTGAACATGTGTAAAAACTTGCAGCTAAAAGAATTGGTATGAGAAAACAAGCCATCGTTTTGACAGAATCCAATTACTCAGTTTGATTACGACTTCAGCATTGTAGGCCTGCCTGTAGCGTGCAGGCCTCGCTAGATTCATATGTGCTCCCTTGAGAGCCTCATAATAGCCATCAGAAAAACAAGCCAATAATGTTATAGCTATAGCAATCATTATCTGCCTTGGAACTGCTACAAGCCTGGAGAGTGAGGAAGAGCCACCTGTCAAGCTCAGCCATAAATAGGAATACAGTTTGAAGAATTGTAGTGATGGCGTAGTGTTGGACCGGAGCCAGGAGCACATTGAAAGCAACAAAAATCATTGACATGCTGAGTCAGGTGCCAAAACACATACATTATACATCCAGTCTTTCTCTGATGCCTGTCCGTCCTGCCATTTCTTTCCAAGCTCACGAACACATGGGAAAGCGCAGTGTGTCAAGCACCCATAGGCTTTAAATACTTGTGAGGGCAAACTTGAAAAGGCATGCATCAGACAACTGAATAGGAGGGAGGAGTTCCTGCTTCATGTCCGACAAAGAGAGGGAGGCAGAGGTGGTGGGTGCATACACTAGGGGGCAGTATTGTAACACAAAGGCTCTAAGCTATTAACACTGACTAAGAGGTAGGAGGGCTTTCTGTGTTAAATTAGCCATCTATCTATCAAGAAACATTAGGAGGAAAAGGAGGTAGCATCTTGCAGATGCGGAAAAAACAGGTTAAGCTGACATTGTAGGGATGATCATGTGAATGTTTTTCCCTAAGTAACTTCCCAGGTTTATACTCAACACTGAGCAGCGCTGACAGAGTGTTTTATTTATTACTGCATAATAAGCTAGTGGAGGTGTGAGCCTGTCTAGCAGACTCTCATTAAGCAATGGACCTTTATTTTTAGAAAAAAGGAGCCTGCAAAGTAGCAACAAAATGACAACTTGCTTTAATACAAAAAATGACAACTTGTAATAAAATGTTGCATTGCATACATTACAAACATACAGATTAAGTTAAAAGAAACTTTTACACTAAATCAAGGTTTGGTTATTCAGCTTCTCAGGCTTTGAGATAGCGTTGCTGTCTTTGTGCTGATAAATATAAGTATTCACACCTCGGACAAATTGCTGGGGCTGTTACCGCTAACGTAATGCAGTTAATGCTCACAGATGAGAGAAACCATGGGCAATGGGCTGTAAAATCCCAAAAAGCATAAAACAAGATCCAAATGGATATTTTGGGAATGCAAGCTCGCTAGGCACATCACAATGCCTCCTCCGAGCCTCATTTCCTCTAGTAAATGTCACACAAAACACGTAATATATCGCAACAGTAAACATGTGCTGCATATTAACACAGCAGCTCCAATTTACTGGACATCAGTAGCAAATTAACTTGCATATTATCGCTGTCATTTACTGGTGCTGGCTCTATAAATTGCATCCTTTCATTTGCATGGCAGGGTGATTCTTGTCAGGACAGAAGGGGTGTGAGGCAGTGGGAGGGTTTGGAGGGGCAGTGTGTGGTGGCTGGCACTCACACTTTGACTTTGTTCTGTTCTGGTGGCCCTGCTCAGTTCTTTTTACTTCGACCCACAAAAAATGACTAAATCCTCTCTCTAAAGCGCTGCATCCCTGCTAGTAATGTGGACACACACCTCTTTGAAGTGGTGCTCGGCAAGGCTGGACCGCTGGGCTTCTCCTCTTTGTTGTAGTAATGGTGGATGACCCTTACAACAAGCACTCCTTCATCCTTCACGTGTCCTCTACATAGGAAAAAAAAAGTATTTCAAGGAACATATATATGGCCTTAATTATGGACTTTTGCTGAATAAAGCTCACAGTAGACACTTATAAAAAACATGTTCACGGTGACTTATTGACATCCTTTATTGATACATAGCTGAAGATCTGAAGATTTGTGATAATGCACAATAAACAATTTATTTGGACCTTGTTATATAAATGATTGAAAAAAAAAACCTTATTACCTTATTACACTTAATTATCAATGTTAATCCTTTAGTTTCGAGGTAGTATCAAGTAACTCCATTTTATGACTTTGAAAGCTAATAAAAGCCGAATAAGTCAGTAATCCTTGAAAGTTTTCTACGTTCTTAGGAATAAAAAGTGATAAGACGTTTTCAGTGTCAGTGTGTGTCCTATATTCATAGGTCCAGATCAATTATGCTGTTCTAAATAACCACTGAGCATGAATTAATAATCTAACCTTCACTAGCTAAAGAATAATGGCAGTGTGCTACGACTGGCTATGATCATTTCTTGTATGTATCTTAATTATTTGTGTTTCTTTTTTTATTTCTATCACATATATTGTACTTTTTTTTAAACACAGTAGTTTAATCTATCATGAAAAATAATGTATTTGTATTGTGATGGTTTTGACTCATTAGGGTTTATTATTGATTGATTGATTGATTGATTGATTAACTGGTATCTTCACTGTCCATTTCTGGAAAATTTCTTCTGACTTAATAACACTGCTCATAAGTCATAAGTTTATGTTCAGAATTTATATACTTTTGTGAAGCTGCTTTGAGACAATGTCTGTTGTTAAAAGCGCTATACAAATAAAATTGAATTGAATTGAACTTAATAACACAATAATTACCCTGAAAAACACAGACCACTAACATACACTCCTATACAGAGACAAGGAGCTTCAATCTCTTCTGTGCAATATTTTGCAGTTTAACACTTCAACTTTTGAAATACTGTTTTTTTATAAATAAAAACTAATACATAATGAATACATTTTCATGTCTAGTTTGAATTTTATTAAACAAATAACACTTTTTTTTTTTTTACTCCTAAATGCACATTCCTTCAAATAAAGTGTTACCAGGGAGGAAAAAAAGAAACATTAACATGCCTTTATATCATGCTGTGGTTGAATTCTCAAATCAGAATTATGGATTAAGTGTGGATTAATTTTCTCCAACAGCAGTTCTGACAATAGTTCCGGCTGTAACATAAAAGATGCACTTGCTCTAATATGTTATTTTTCTTACTTTAACAGCTCGTACACAGGGGCTTGTATGGCAGATGCTCCATGTAATCCAAGCCTACTAATGAGCACACAAAAAATGTGTTATTTATCAAATAAAACAAATAAAATTGGATAATTGTTGGTATTGTGACACTTTTTGTTAGAAGACACTTATGTAACAAGAATGGAAGGTCCATTTTTTTTTATTAACTTTAAGAGCGACCCAGTCTCAAAAACAGAAAAAACATGGAAAAAACCATTTTCATTCAGTTTATTTTCAACATCTTATGCATGTAGATATAAACATTCTGCCACAAGCACACAACGTTGCATAGCAATATATGTGTATGCTCTTCATAAGATGTTCTGCACCAACGTATTTTAACCAAGCTAACATCTACCATTATTCTATATGAATATGACCAAGATATGCTATCAATATAATCATGATACGTACTAAATATTTGACCTCTTTTTTAAAATGTTGAGCTTTGCCCACTATTTGCATAATGTTTATGCATTTCATAACATGCGATTAGACTTAGTAAACTCATGAAGCTTCATAGTAACGTACTTCAGTCAGGACCACTCTGAATGGCTTAGTTAGGGGTGCGTCTTCTTCTTCTTCGTCTTCTTAACAGCCAGTTAACCCCCCGAACAGATCAGCTGCAGTTTTAACAGCCATAACATGACAGCAAAAAAAATATATAAATAAAACAATCTAATACATATATAAACATATGCAAAACATCCATCCATCCATCCATTATCTATACCGCTTTATCCGTCTGGGTCGCGGGGAAGCTGGAGCCAATCCCAG
>JAQQZR010000002.1:16032761-16046611 GCA_030068235.1 Notoglanidium macrostoma
CACACACACACACACACACACACACACACACACACACACACACACACACACACACACACACACACACATACACACATTTTCGCAAACATAGTCAATTTGTCTAAGCTTATCCTACTACCGGCATGTTTTTGGCTGGTGGGAAGAAAGCAAGGATCCTAGAGGAAACCCACATGGACATGAATGCTCAGGACTGATTTATTAGCAAATATCTTAAAAAACTAATTTTAAATAAAATGTCAGAAATCCATAAAAAAGAATGTGGGATAAAAAAAGTTAGTCAAATAAGACACAAAAGAGCAAACATACAAGATCAGATAGTGTTACAATAGAAGCCTATTCTAACCATAGAATAGCAGATAGGATGTTAAAATAGAAAGTTGATCTTCATGTAGATGTAAAGCTCCATCATATAGACGGTGCTGCAAATTCATGTCTTCTAAGTGAGACTGGTTTGAACAACTAATACAATCATGAGGCCAAAGTCCTGACAACCCAGTCTCACAGAAAAAAAAAAAAGTGTTTGCAGCACTTTCTATATGATGAAGGTCAGTGTTATGGCATGTACTGCATAGCAATGTATAATACTTTTACTTGAAGTTTCTGTATATCAGTTTCTGCTCCAGCATATTTGAAACATGTTAACTTCTACCACTACACTATTTGAATCAATATGTAATAAATAATTTTACCTCTGCTTTTAACATACTGAGCATTCATGTATGAAGTCTGTGCTTTTCACAGCATATGTCATGACTTGACTCACAGAGTTCACGAAACTTCTTCTCTTCTCTCCCTACACACTCAGGCCTCTAAGTAATGCAGGTATTTTCAAATGTAGATAGGTTTTACCCTGTAAATTATTTAACCTACTGATAATTTAGAGACTTTCCACATTTTGAAAATATTTAGGCTTGCAAGCCTGATTGTGTGTGCAGAGAATAAATAAAGTGTCTGGAGCCTGGTAAGTCTAATCTTATGTCATGAAAAGCATAAACATTATGCAGAAAATGGGCTACACTAAATATGCTAAAAACAGAGGTATAATTATTTGCAGAAAGCCACATACAGAGCATTCAAGTGAAACTTTGATATGTTTCTATGCAGCGTATGCTTGTGCCAGAATGTTGATATGGGCCTGAATCCCACTTTATTACTATTGTCTTTTATTTAGTTAAAATATCTGGCTAACTAACAAACATTGCCTAAGTAGCCATGGCTAGTCTTACATAGCACTGCCTAGCTTTACTTCCAGTGTAAATTTGTTGCACTTACACTCCTTCGATAAAATTACTGAACATATAGTTACCTCTCAACCAAAACCTAAGAAATAAAATAATGGAAGAAACAACAACAAAAAAAAAGCAATGAAGTTTTTACTTCAATATTTTACTTCAATGTATGTCACTAAATCTAGGCTAGCACTGGCTACCTCACATTTCCTAGCTTCAATTTAAACTTGTAGTACTTAGAATAACAATGCTTCTCCAAAAATAATTGATGCTATGATTTCTTTATTTACAACACAAGAAAGTAATAGGAAAAAAAGGAAAAAATATACAGTATAATATAGTATAGCCTGTCGGTGCTGTAATGATCTAACTGGTTATAGTATAATGCTGCCTCGAGTGCAGTATTTTATTGTAAAATGTATAGAAAATACAGACATTGATTGTGTATATATATATACAGCTAGAGTTTTCTTCTCAGGATTAATTGACAAAAGACCAAAAAACAGACTTGAAAAGGAAAATGATGTAAGAGACCCCGTGCTGGAGTTTGTAAGGCGGGGGAAACAGTAATCAACTGAACAAGTAGAAGGGGGTAATGTGGCACCTTGGATTGCCTGCCTTGAAAATAGACTAATGCAGCAGGCTGCCTCTAAAATAGGAGAATGCAGTTCCTTTCCAGTCCAGAGCTTCAAGGACTGTCCTAAATTGGGTGGGTGTGTGTGTGTGTGTGTGTGTGTGTGAGAGAGAGAGAGAGAGAGAGAGTTACCTGCTGTACTCAGCACTTGAGAGGTTTCAAAATTCCAGTTTTAAGCTGATAACAGAGCTGAGTGAACACGTTTGTCAGAAGGTCAAAAGTCCCCCCTGTCGGAATTGGGAGAAGTGTACGAGGAGATCAGGAGAAAAAGTAAGCCAACATCAACTGCCTCCATCAAAGCCTGCCTTCATCAGAGTGACCATCTTTTGAGTGGTATCTTGTAATTCTAGTACTGAGGGACTCGTGATACTGGACCTAAGGACTACTGCGAACATGTCAAATCTGGTGGAAAGACCTCAACTATACAGCAAGCGAAAGGTCTTCCCCATCCTCCTCTTATTCTTAGTTTCTATATTTGTCTGAGGAAAAAGTCACACCACAAAATATACATGTCTTACTGCAGCAACGACATTTTCACTGTGAAAAAAACGAGTTTCTGTGTCATCAATCTTTTGTGCAAGTAGTAAGCCATGGGAGGAATTGTTTATTTTTTCCTCACACTAACATTTTTTTTCCAAAGATGACATGAATAAAAAAAAAATTGCAAGCCTTTCCAATCTCAATTACACAACTTTGAGCGAAAGTAATGATTGATGTTAGGTGCAAACAGATTGCTTCTATAGATGTCAAGCTCACTGTAGCTGAGGAGAAAAATGTAAGTCATTTAATGTTGGAGTGGGGTTTCAGTAAATCAGAGCTTCAGGCTTCATGTCACAGCTCTTAACAGCTCTTGAAACTGGACAGGTGCAGTCAAATCCAGAATTATTGGCACTATTGAATTTAGGAAATATGGATATATGAAATGAATATCCACCCATGATTAATATTTGGTGAAGCCTTCTATGGAGAGAATAACAGCACTGAGGGCCAGATACACATACATCAGGAGGCGCTGTGCAAAAGGCATTGGCCATAAAATGCATGTGCAGTGTGTCTGAAATTAACGTTTACGTCTGTAGCTCATCGTGCAAACTGTGCCTGGAGCCATCTACTAAACACATTCTGAGTGAAGCGCAAAAAGTGGCTGTAAATGGTTAACCACGGAGCTGCCAAAAAGCTCAGAAATAAAGAGGAAACGCAAGTCAGTACCAAAGATGATATGCTAATAAATGAAGTTCTTATTAAATAAGGATGTGGAGGGCGTTAATACGGCTAATATACCAGTTTGATTACTCACTGGTTTTAATGAAAAGACTGCCGCGTACAGAATAAACTAGCTGCTTCGTATAAAAGGCAGCAATTAAACTGATTTATTTTATTTTTATGATCAAGTGCGGCTTTTTGGAACATTTGGAGAATTAACATAGGAGTGTCATAAAAGTGTTTAGTGTTTTTAACTTGTCTGTTAGTTGGAAGGAAGAGTGATGTGTGTATTCCTGATGTATAGTATTCCTGCTCTGACCCTCGTTGCCAGATCTTTGTAGCAACTAAAAAACTGCATTAAAAACCAAAGTTTCCCTGAATAACTATTTTTGAAATAGTCAAGTAGACTTTTATTGTTACTCCTCTCATCTAATGGAGATGTAACATTAGTAATGAAATATTGTTTCCCCAGGCTCATGGTGCTACAATTAACACAGGATTACTTGAGATGTGAGACAAGAGCATAGGTAATACAGTGACAGACAATGCAAAAATATATACATGAGATTTAAAAAAAATGTAATAGCAGTACAAGAGTATCCCACTTCTATGCCTATAAAGCTAAGAACAGCATGCATGACAATAATGTGCACAAAGTGGACCCCACTAAGGCCTTGTTTACACTTTTTTAAAAATGCGTTTTGGGCGATTGGATTATAAGTTACAGCCGAGGCACATTTCCAAGGTGTCCATCATACATTTACCGGAACCTGATCAGGAATGCTTGGGATCCAGGAATCCTGAACGGCCTACAGAAATAGCTGCTCCCAGCACGCACACTGACTCTTTCGTTCACAATCTCCTGATTTCTGATTGTTTTACGTGCTTTCAGTTACAACCACAGTGCTTAAGGACAAGCAGTTACACTTGCCACTTGTGAAGTAATGCTCTGTGTAATCAGTTGCCAAAACTTACCAAGCCTTTGTTTACATGCTTGCTTTCATGATTTAGATCCGAAACAATGCGATAGAGTGGTAGAGGGATATTGGAGCACGTCTCCTTCCATTTCAAGCTCTTTTAAGCATTAGGTTTGTGCATGTGCATGCAATGGGTTTGTGCACAGTTTTGTTCATGTGTCCTCTTCAGTTTAGCCTACAGGTACCCGTACCCACAAGATAGCTATCACAAAAGACTGATTTTTCTTTCCAAACTATTTGTCTTGTTGAAAGAGTCAGCTAGCCATCAATTCTGGACCTCCTAGTTGATGCAACCATGTTTAAGGCTAAAATATCCTTTACAATCCCATCAATCTTCACAAGAACCCCCTGGACACTATTACATCACATTCTTTGGGTGACATTCAAGTGATTAATTTTAGCCTGTCAGGAAAAATGTCAGCATCTCACCTCAAATCAAGCAACAGGTCAACATGTGTGCGGGGGTGAACCAGCATGTGTTTTATTTCTAAGTACCTGCTACTTTTGCATGAATGATGAGTGGATGGAGTGGTTATGTGAGTGAAATTGCAAAACAGCCCCAAAGTATTAATAATCTACCACAGGATTTTACAGTGGGTTTGAGTGCTTTAACTTCCCTGCGGAAAGCGGTCAAGGACAAAAGTTTTTGTTTGTTGTTTCAAAGTCAAAGTGAACATCTGACCACAACATACAATTCTGATTGTAGTTCCAGTGAGACCTGATTAAATATAGATGCTGCATTTTGTGAGTTGTTTTAGGAAGTGCTCCTTTCTTGAATGCGTTTTGGTGTCTAATAATAGTGCATGATCATGTGTCCCCTTCATGGCAAATGTTATAACGTGTGCATACTTATTTATTTCTTATATGCATTATCTGACTTGTGCAGATTAACAGCCAAATGCATCTTTCATCTTCAAGTTTCTGTTGTCACCATGGTGATGGAGGAAAGAGATTTTTACAAGGTATCATCGTCATATTCACACTTCAGGGAAACACGATGGTTAAAAAGAGGAGAAATTTAGAGATAATAGAATGTTTTCAAGGATGAATGATTGCATTTGCTTGAAATATTCTAGAGGGTTGTCAATTATTTTTCATGAAGATATTTTAAATATATGCTTTAAAAAAAAAGTAGTATTATTAAAAACCAAAGGTTTGTAGGAGAAGAGCTGTGGATAGAGAAATTGTAATGAGTTGCTCAAGTTGTTTGAATGGAAATTGTGAATAATTTGTTATTATATGATATACATATTACCAATTCCCCATTCGGCCAATAATTTTGGTATTAATTTTAAATACAGTAACTATAATTGTGAACTACAGTATGTGTTCACTAATGCTTTCGCTTGGATCATTTTAGGAACATGTCTTTTAAAAGAATATTGGCCAAAACAAACCAACTTTATGATTCATGCATGAATTGGTCAGGCTAGAATGTATATATAATAACATAATAAACATCACTTTTAATTCATTGCTTTACATAAAAAAGACAATAACAAACATAAATCCACAATATTAAATAATGCAAATAGTAATAAGAAAAAAAAACATTGAAAATAAAATAATAATTAAGTAAATAAATGCAGAACAATAAATCATAGAGAAAGTAAGCAATACAAGGTTGAGCAGATAAAAACAATCTAAATAACAATATCAATAAAACAATACTGAAATAATGAAACTATTTATATAGCCAGTGTGAATAAGACAGTTTGAAATCGTAGCTCTTTAATCTGAATTTTAAAGCATTTATAGAACCTATTTCCAAATATCCTCTAGAAAATTAGACAATGTATGCTTACTAACTTCCTTCTATTTAATTCTGAGAAGACAGAAGTACTAGTTACTAGGAGAACATGCAGTTAGAAGTAAGCTTTCTGGTTACATAGTAACTCAGGATGGCCTTTCTGTTTTGCAGAAGTAAAAGTGATTAAATCACACTTTGGAGTGATTACTGACTTCAAGCTTTCATTTGAATCTCATGTAGATAATATTACTAGGACAGCCTTCTTTCGTTTAAGAAATATTGCCAAGATAAGACATATGATGTCACTGCACAATGCTGAAAAAGTAGTTAATGCTTTTTTTTTTTACCTCTAGCTTAGATTATTGTAATGCCTTACTGTATGGATGTTCCAGTAGGTGCATAAAGAAGCTCCAGTTAGTCCAGAATGCAGCAGAGAGAGTCTTTAATAGAACAAGAAGATTTGTGCACATCACACCATCTTATCTAAACTGCATTGGCTCCCAATCAAATGTTGATTTGATTAAAAAAATACTACTTTTAACCTATAAAGCACTGAATGGTCTTGTGCCACAGTACCTGAGTGAAAATCTACTGTTTTATGATCCACACACCTACTTAGATCAAAAGATGCAGGCTATTTGTTGGTACCTTGAATAGTAAAGGCTACAGCGGAGGGCACAGCGTTCTCTTACAAATCCCATAACATCCAAAGAAGCCAAATAATACTTGGGCCTCGGACACAGTCTCAGTGTTTAAATCTAGGCTGAAAACATGTTTCAACCCTTTTGTTAATAGCTTTTTGTTAGGTAAAGGAGCAGATCAGGAAGGTTCTCTAGCATAGAGTGTTCTAGTAAATTGGGATGTTTGGATGCTGTCACACCCCACTCTTACATGTTTAGTCAGGTTTGTTGATGGTGGAGTGGCTGGCTGCTTTATGTCCCAGTGTGCCCTCATGTCTATGTTACCTTCTGGCTCTCACTTTTATTTATGCTGTCATAGCTAGTCTTGCAGGAGTTTGTGCTTGCACTCAGGACACGCTATACACTGATCTTAACCATTATGTGACAGTGTGCATTCCTAACAATCTGGTTTTCTCTCTCTCTCTCTCTCTCTCTCTCTCTCTCTCTCTCTGTCTCTCTCGCTCTATGTCTCTTTCTGTCTGTGTAGCTACACATGCTACTCCTGAGGAACCAATGATCCTGACCCCTTCTGCTTTCCAGAGCTGCCTGGTCCATCCTACTTCTGGTTGGAGTTATCATCACTTGAAAACCATGTTGAGGATGGCCCCATATGAACAGCCTGGACATATATATATAACTATAACTATAAATATAAATATATATATATATAAATCTATACAAATATATATAACAATATTTGAATTGAATTCACACTCCTTTGCTTTTTCTTCTGCTAATAATTATTATGATCCTCCATTTGTACAATATTTGGGTTCTCACAGTTGTTAGCTAGCACCAGCATACATTGATTCCTCTTCTTTCTTTCTCCTTGTCTTCCTTTCTTTTCTTCTTCTTCCTTCTGGTGCTTCCTTTTGGATCCACATTCCTTGTGGATCATGAAACGTGAAATGTGGAAGGTGCTCTCTAGAAGCTTGGGCTACTGCATTGGTGCAACATAGTGGCTCCGTAGAGGTGGACCTGCTCCCTATATAGACATAAAGGGCTCAGTCTAAGCTTACAAAAACACAATGATTCATAGTAAATATACACTAATAAAAACATACTTTTGAATACTATATTTCATTTCTTCTAATAGATCTCCCTAAATCCTACATAGTGAACATTAAACACCAAAATACTGCAATAATATCTGAATAAATAAAGTACACAATCATGAATCAGACATGCAAAACGTGAAGTAAACACAGTGTGTGTGGTAAGTGTGTGTGCATTAGAGTTATTAGAAGCAGCTATATGATGGTGTAGAGTATGAAAGACTTTCATTCTATTGGATATAATTCTTCTTCTCAACCTGTAAATAAATTAATAAACATACAAACAAACAAACAAATAAATAAATAAATAATGCAAAGGAGATTTTTAAAAAAAGAAAAAAGGCCCATAGACCCACTGATTAAAATCTAATTATTCTCTGTGATTATCTCTGCAAAGACAGTGTGCAGAAGTCAGGGAACAGTCCATTTCCTCTTTGGCATTTGATATTTGCATAGGAGGTGAAAAACAATTAGAACCATGGGGATTGGCCATATTAGCCCGATCCCTCGGAAATTAATTTATTACCTGCCAACTGCTTAATTGATTTCGTGTGACTGCATTCTCTTAGAAGCTGATGTGGTTTGGATGTAAACACACTGATCCACCACGAAAAAAATAAATAAAAAATTCTCTCCCACTTCTTCTATGTACGCTGTCAATCACTTACACAACTGCAGTCAGGACAAAAGACTGTATAATGATGTTTGATGGAGCTACTACATTAATTCCTTACATCTGTTCCAGTTTGTGTGTACTGATCTGGAGCATGTACACTTTCCATGAGGCTTTTGATTACAGAATTGCTCGCTCCATGGCTGCATGTTCCACATAAGAGAATCATTCACTATTGGCAGCATGAGGCTACCAGCAAATACCAAAATAATGTGTCATTGCCCTGCGGACATACCCTTGTCCTTTTCATTCTCTTTGTGCTAGAGAAACAATACAGACAAAAGGGGAGCGATTATGCAGTACATCATGATGGGACAACAGTGTTCATGGAGAGGGATAGACGAAACTGCCCAGGGAAATTAAATCTCTACTAGGGGATGTTCTGGTTTGTAAGGGTATTGTGTGATGTGTGTGTGTATGTGTGTGTGTGTGTGTGTGTGTGTGTGTGTGTGTGTGTGTCTGTGTCCAGGGTTCTAAAGTCTATAAGGTTGCTGAGTTCCACACGCCTCTTCATGATTCTTCACAAGACAGAAACAGAATCCAAATAAAACACAACGCAACACAAATAGTAATGCCTCAGTTGTGTTTGTTTCAGTAATACATCTACAGATAAAACAACATGTTTAGTATGTGCAGCTTGCACTGCATTGTCATGCTGATAAAAAAAAAAAATGCATTTATCAACAGTCACAATAACAAAAAATAAAAACCCACACACACATTAGTGATTCTCAATAATGATCATGTGACTTGACTGAATTAACACAATTAAAGCGCATTTTCGGCATTTCTGGATGAAATGTATGACTCCAATACCAATTATATCATTAGCACCAGATGTTCCCACAGCTGTATTCATACTGACAGCAGTACAGAGGGTTAAATTAACGACATTAATTGAACAATAAAGCTCCCGATGAGCCTCCAAATGGCTGTGGATTAAATCAAAGTCAAGCCTTGAAAAGATGATTTCTCCCAAATGGATGGTGGCCATTTATCAATATACAATGAACAGCTGAGAAAATATTGATTTACTTTGTGTGGAACTTGTAACCATAGTTCCTACAGGAAATTAAATCTTCTTGTATCTATAGTGACATGTAATAAATAAATCGATTACAAATGCATCAAGAGGGAAAGTATTGGAGGGACAGCAAAATTAAATAGGATTATTGCATTATTATATTTAACTCTTAACACTTATAATAATAATAATAATAATAATAATAATAATAATAATAATTATTATTATTATTATTATTATTATTATTATTATTATAACGTAGATTATTTCTTAGTCCTGAAACCTAATAATGCCAAAGATTTAATAAACTGCAATCCGTAGTATCATAGCACAAGCCAGAATTAAATCTTTAATATAGGTCCAAAAATATCACCAGGGATAATATTAGTCATCATTATTCACTGTCTTAAGAGAGTTTCTTTAAAACTTTTATGCTGCTCCCTGTCTTACAAAGTTAGCAAATCACGGGGGTTAATTGCGAAGACGGTGCTGCATCGGTTGCCCTCTCACTTCAGGTTCAGCAGAGCCAATGACCCTAATCTTTTAACTAAGTTTACATCTTTCTCAATGGAGAAACATCTCTTTGCATCAATTAGCAAGAACAATCCCTCCTGTAATAGATATCCACACATAGGCGCTTAGGGTTCTTAAAATATTTAATTATCATCTTTAATGTGCAGCGGGTCATCTTATTAATATAAACACTTGGTGGACATGTTTTGGATTTAAGATACTGGTTCACAAAGTCAATATTCTTGCTAAAAAACATGCATATATACATATGTATAAATATGTATAAATAAATATGCATATGTAGATATGTAATGTATATGTAAATATGTATATGTATGTATATGAGGAGTGCATAAATGCCTCATATGTACATCCCTATAGTATGCACAATCCTTCCACTTTTTGGAGAAGAAGCTTTCTATTAAAATGCAGCCTGCATGTGTGAGATTACTGCCTGATGCCACAGGGAGCAAATGATGTTAATTGTTTTATCCATATCAGTTATGGGAGATATGGCACACATTACAGTAACAGGTGCAATGGTGATACGATAAAGAGACACTAATGCTGCAAGCCAGCCTGCTCAGCTCTCATCACTGTTGTCTGTGCTGTTTTATCTACCTTGTCATGTTTGATCTTGTCTGGATTACTCTTCCATACATTAAACCTTCAGGTGGTAATAGTATTCATGCTGATTAATATACTGGAAAAAAAATTCAGAAGTAGAAATGTCAGAACTGTCTTTGAATTCTCACCTTTATCAGCTACATTAGTTCATAACTAGTTTTAACTACATACAGTATGTGTGCTGGATGTCATGAAAACCAGGCCAAGCAGGATGCATATGCAGTTCAGTAAGTTTATTATAAAGATCAGGCAGAGGTACCAGAATCGGCAGTTGGATATCAGGGTCAAACAAAGGTTCAAGCGATCAGCAAACAGAGTACATGAGGCAAGGCAGGGTCAGTAATCCAAAAACACAGATCAGAATACAAAAACCAGAATAGCAATCACAGAATATAAGGCTTGGCAATAGCAGACACACAAGGAGCAGAACTAATGCTTCGTGCGGCACATGGCAAAAAAGAGTTCTGAGTGAGTGCTCTTGGGAATCGTAGTCCATGTCTGTCAGAGTGGACGTCTGTGTCAGCCATGTTTTCTTGGTGCAAGTGCTCATGGGAAGTGTAGTGTGAATTGTCTGGTGTCTGTGTAGGTGCAGGTGCAGGTATGACACTGGACCATTTTTTTAGTTTTATTTTGTTATTTTTAAACCCACTTGCACAATTATAATATTTGTTTGTACCAACCTGGAACATTTTCTAACAAAGTTCAGGATCAGGAGAAGGAGGTAAAAGCTATATAGTGTTTATTAAAACACACGACAGGCAGAGGTACACAAACGATCATGACAGGAACAGGAGCTGGCTCTGTGATCGCAGGAACAGGCACTGAGACTTGCGCAGGAACAGGCGCTGAAATTTGCGCAGGAACAAGTGCGGAGACTGACTGGAACTGGAACCGAACCAGGAACAGGCTCTGTGACTGGAACAGGAACTGGAGTGGGTTCCATGATTTTTACAGTCTCTTTGACATTTAGAGGAACAGTCTCTTTGATGTTTAGAGGAACAGTCTCTGTGACCTTTTTAGGAACAGTCTTTGTGACCTCGATGGGAACAGTCTCTGTGGCCGTGACGTGAACAGTCTCTATGGCCTTGAAGTGTACAGACTCTATGGCCTTGACAGAAGAGGGCTCTGGCTCTGGTCCGGTGACTTGGACAGGAATAAGCTCCATGTGAGCGACTGTGGCTTGAACTGGAGTGTAAACAAGAATAGGCTCCTTGTGAGTGACTTTGGCTGGAACAGGAGCGGAACTTGAAACAGGAACAGGCTCCCTGTGAGCGACTTGTGCTGGAGTTGCTTCTGACCCTTGTGGGGATCCAGACTTGCGTTCATATATGTTGGTCACATGCTCAGGCGAAGGTTTTGCCCCCAGCGCGGTTTTGGATTCTGGTGCGGACTTGGACTTGGACTCTTTCG
This sequence comes from Notoglanidium macrostoma, assembly GCA_030068235.1. Taxonomy (NCBI): domain Eukaryota; kingdom Metazoa; phylum Chordata; class Actinopteri; order Siluriformes; family Auchenoglanididae; genus Notoglanidium; species Notoglanidium macrostoma. The sequence continues at coordinate 16,044,537 of JAQQZR010000002.1, forward strand.
CAGACTTGGAACTGAACTTTGGCACAGACTTGGAACCGGACTCTGGCTGTGGCGTGGACCTTGGCTCTGGCGTGTACTTTGGTGCGGTAACCTCTTTTTCGGCCATTAGAGGGAGCTTAGGATCGGAAGCCTCTTTTTCAGCCATTAGAGGTAGCTTAGGATCGGAAGCCTCCTTTTCGGCCATTAGAGGGAGCTCGGGAGCGGTTGCCTCATTCTTTGCCTCTGGAGGGGGCTCTGGAGTGATTACCTCTTCTTCGGACATTAGAGGGAGCTTAGGAGCGGAAGCCTCTTTTTTGAATGACCACCTTTATTCTTCAACACAGAATGAACTCTCTTAAACAAGCATTATTGTCATTTCTTTAAATATTCTTCAGTAAAGGTTCTCCAGGCTTCTTGGAGATTCCAAAGCTCTTCTTTGGGCATTGGCTTCCTTTTGTTCCGTTCTCTGTACAGATGATCTCACACTGCTTCAATGATGTTGAGGTCTGGATTTTAAGGAGGCCAATCCATGACTGATAGTGTTCCATCATGTTTTCTTCTATCAAGATATGCAGGAAGCCTAGAGAACTATTCCTCAACACTACATTAAAAAAATGCAAGAAGCAAAATTTAAAGAAATGAGGGGTGGATATATATGTACAAGATAGTTCCAATTGTCAGTTAGGTTTTCATGAGGCTACTTTGCATATGCAATCCCTATTTCTAAACTTCCTTATTAAACCTAATGCCATGATGCATATAATGCTACGTTTACCATTGGACCTTTGTCCAGGATTTTTTACACCCCTATAATTTACATCCATTTCAACACTTCAAACAAATTGGCTCTTCATAGCTGATACAGGCACATAAACAAGCAAAATGACAGAAAATTGCTAACCAAGTGTCAAATACCTTAAAATTACTACATATTTTGGGGTAATTTAAACAATGTTGAATAGGCTTTGAAAATAACCAATGCCTAAAAACAAATTACTATTACTTCCTCACACTAAATATCAAACAAAAGGTCTGAATTAGTGTAAAAGCCAGGATTAACTGAGCTTTCCTCTTTTAAAGAACTTCATTAGATGTCTATTTTGGGCTGCAATACACCTATCCTAATGAAATTAAGCATGTCTTCATTATATGTCCAGTCTATACAAGTATAATTCTGGCATACACAATAGTTATAGATATATATTTGTTTATTTGTTACAGATATATATCTGTAGTGTATGAGTGAAATGAAATACTCATTTAAAGATGATATTTCTGCAATTTGAATGTTATGACTTTCTATAACTATAACTTTGCTGCTAAATGTAAAAGAATTATAAGTTTTTAGTGGAAAATGAGTTCTCTTCACTCCACTGATCTCTATTGATGCTAACATTGTTGGTATGCTTTTCTCCATTTTGATGATAATGCGATTTGCATGATGAGGATGTGGAGATTTATCATCATTTTTTGCCTGTTTTTCAGAAACAGGCATCCAGGAGCAGCTGCACCATCATGTCACACAACAAAGCTTCAAGTAGAAATTGTCAAATAATCCATCCATCCATGCATCTATACATCCATCATCTATACCGCTTATCCATGAGGGTTTTGGGGATACTGGAGCCAATCCCAGCTGACTTCGGGTGAACGGTGGGGTTAACCCTGGGCAGGTCAGTAATCTATTGCAGGGCCAAAACCGAGACAAATAACCATTCACACCTACGGTCACTTTAGAGTAACCATTTAACCTAATCTTCATGGGAGGAAACCAGAGCACCTGGAAGAAACCCACACAGGCACCGGAAGAACATGCAAACTCTAGAACCTTCTTACTGTGAGGTAACAGTGACTACTCACTGCACCACAACAGAATAATCATAATCATCCATCCATCCACTATCTATTCCACTTTATCCGTCTGGGTCGCAGGGAAGCTGGAGCCAATCCCAGCATCTTCGGGCGAGAGGCGGGCTACACCCTGGGCAGGTCGCCAGTCCACCACAGGGCCAACACAGACAAACACAGACAAACAACCACACACGCTCGCATTCACACCTATGGGCAATTTAGAGTAGCCAGTTGACCTAATCTGC
>JAQQZR010000002.1:16046711-16063347 GCA_030068235.1 Notoglanidium macrostoma
AAACTCCACACAGAAGGGCACCCTGGGTGACCCGGGGATCGAACCCAGGACCTTCTTGCTGTGAGGCGACAGTGCTACCCACTGCACCACCGTGCCGCCTATGCAATATAACATGTTTTCAATTTCCAGTCATAATCACTATTATAATAATTTTAAAACAATAGATGAAAATTGGCATTGTTTTTCTCTCTTGGGGCTGAACCAGTAACAGTTTATAGGTAACATTTGTTTACCTTGAAGATCTTGTTAATATCTTTTGAAGATCAGAATCTTTCTTTCTTTCTTTCTTTCTTTCTTTCTTTCTTTCTTTCTTTTGATCTGATGATGACAACACTGTCACATTTCATGGCACACAAAACCCATGTCACTTCTGCAACCCTTCAATTCTTCTGATTCCCAAGCAGCCAAAGAGAGACCTGTTTGATAACAGCAATTCTAGAAAGGTCACAGGCATCAAGAAAATAGGATGAATGAGACAGGGGGTTTTAAAGCTGTATTAATGAGAGTCCCTTGCTGGCACATCCTCTCTTAGGTGAGACCATCACCTAAAATGATAAAGATTTATCACAAGGAGGCGAGCTGGTCAAAGCTTTCTCTTATCTCATGCCATCCTTTTATAAAAGCAACCACTGTCAAGACCCACGCAGGATGAAAGCTGATGCATCGCTGTTATAGACCAGAGGAAGAAGGAAAGATCCCCAAAGTCTGTAAATATTTTATGCAATATATTTTGTACTCTTTGAGAATTTTTAAGGGGAAGTAACCACATTATGCTCGACTTTGAAGATACTCTGAAGAGGTAGCATACATTAAACAGGAAATGACTTCAGATAAGAAATGGCCTTCCTCATGGGATCTGGCTTTGCAATTCAGATTTGCGAGAAGCAAGTGGAAGTCTTGCTTAGAGACAAAACTCATGTTACTTTGAAAAGGTTGGTCATGTCCTATGATGTTCTAGTTCTATACGTTTTTTCTGTTTTTATTCAAATATTAATCAGTGATTTCTGGGATTTTAGTTTCGAACAATTGAATACAACATTGAATTCATGCGATGTTACAAGAGAAATATGTTGAACACACTCTATAAATTACATAGCCGTTAATATACTGTATTGCAGAAGATTTATAGCCACATCTATATTAGGAACGGATTTCTCAAGCCACTGGAGAACGCAGAGCATAGTGTGAATTGCTGCTCAAAATCTGCTGTGCTGTCATGTAGACGCAGCAGAAATTAGACTCATAATAAACTCATCATAAATATGTCACAAGCAGTTATAATTGCTTTTGTCATGGAACAGACATTTGCCTAAAACCAACGTGGATTGTCAAAAGGTAACAAAAAAGCTGTTTATAAGAACTCATGCATTTCTTTCTTTTTTTTTTTTTAACGCATTTGTACATTGATAAGTGAAGGCCAATGATTCACTCAGGAATGAATCAGTGTCATTAAGGGTTTTAAAGTCACCTTTAAAACAGAATGAACCAATGTCTGTTTAAACAGCAGTTATACGCCACCAGAGTAATAAAGGTAAAATCACAATAAAGTCTAATGCCGCACCTCTGATTAGCATGGCCACTGGCTTTCCACCGCTTGTGGCATATCAGTCATCTTTCATGCTTAGTTATGTATTCATCCACACTAAGTGATCTTTATTTTGTATGAGCTAAGGCGCCCTACGGGCCACGGATAAAGCCATAAATCCATTGTTGACATGGCAACCATTAAACCTGAATTGTTGGGTTTTGGAGTGAGGCTGTCGCAGTATGATAAAATGTGTGAATGCAGTTTCTCACAGCAATTCAAGCAGCAACTGTTGTGTCTACAAGCTTCACTCTCTCAGAGGGAAAAACAGAAGCTCATGCTGGAAACACAAAATGAATGCGGCTCTCTGACAAAGAAGAAAGGTTCTACTGCAATTTCTGCCTACCTAATTCAAAAGCTGAGTGAGAGGCTCTGGCAGTGGTGATATGGGACTGATACGGCTTTCAGTTCATAACTGATGTCTTTTTTTTTCTCTGTTTCACAATTGTGTCATTGTATCTGATGCAACATCAGACCATTGAATGAATGCACAGGAAAAAGCATTCAAAATCTAAGATAATAAGTGCACTGTTTTGAGATAATTGTAGTATAATGCGTAAATTGTGGCTAATGTCCAGCCAGGAGCTTTATAATTCAGACAATATTCAACAATTTGACACACTAGAGACCAGGAGACACCTACAGAATTACTAATCATGAGAGAGCAGTAGCACACAAATACTACCTTGCTGGACATTAAATAAGGAATAAAACATGACAGGGTGTGTGGTTATAGGGAAATATGGGGTGATGTGATGAGGCACCACAGTGAGTTGCTAACTATTACAATATTTCGTTTATTAACAAATGACACATCATGCTTCTTATTTGTTTATAATACCTTTTAGGGCACTATCTTTCGCCTGACACAAAGCGGCACCAATAGTGATGCAAATGTCTTTGCTAGTTTGAAACCCATACAGCTGTCATTTTCCTGTCCAGCGCCCACGATGTTTGAATAGCAAATGCACTTGCACCCATCAAACTGCCCATGGCCATGTTGCTCTCAAAATGAGATGTAGTCAGGTGCATTCTTAGTGCATTGCTATGCTGTGTGAAAGATTATTATTTTATTTTTGGTGGAATCCTGCTGTTGGTCGTAGATGGTCTGCTTGCATGCTTTCACTTCATGCACAAGCAGAACTCTTTCCTCTGCAAAGAAGGGTTCTTTCCTACTACCTGGCAAATCCGTCATTATTATAGCAATCCACCAAGGTAGAAGTGCACCTGGCTTTTAAAGAGAACGGGAGATGACACTTTCATTGGTTTAATGCATGTTATGCCCAAAACACACCCATGATTAATTAAGAGACTATGGACACTTTTGAACCATGTGCCTGGTGCTGCAACCATTCTTTCCTCCGTTAAACTAGCAAAAGTGGATTCGAAGATGCCCTAAATGCATTTGTGCCATGTGCTTCAGACAGCGATCATTAAATTAGAGCTGTTAACATTTTGGAATGCCCACAAGACAAGTTAGATCCTGTTATCACTTACATTATAGCAGCTATAAACAGTCATTCCATCACCAGCCTTTCTTTTTTCTTTTCCTTGAAATTAATATAGAGAATAAAAATTTGTCATCAATATCAAGAAAAAAAACCCAAGTAAACAAACAAACAAACAAGAACTCAGCTTGTTACAGAGAAACTGGAAAGTCTTTTGTCCTGAAGACTTTCCTGTGGCAAATTATTACAAAGCATTGACACTGGAGACTCCTCCCTTAAAAGTTATATAAACATCTCCTCATAGAAAGCTTCACCACATCAGTAAATGCAGGAATAATAAAGAAATGAAACAAGGCTTTGTAATGCATGCATGATTAAAATGAATGAACTTGCAACAAGACAAATACACAGGAGGCTATAAATAAACAAACTAATTACAGCTGGAATTAAATAAGAGCTGAGCTGTTATAGAAAATTAATTAACACCTTCTGACCAATCAGATTTGAGAATCTAGCAGTGTTGTGGTGTGAAAAGGATTAACACATGATACCACAATTATTCCAAAGTAGTGAAATGATCTATTTACCCTTTTATAGTATCATATACATTATATGCATACATGCTTATTCCGTTTTTAACCAACCAGCCTCCATGGGATAAATCAAATGGTATAAAATAACGGCAAGATCTTTATTTGCATCACAGTCCTCTTGAGTGTACCAGAGCATATCTATACAGTAAGAAAAAAAACCCCTCATATAAAGCAGTCTCATCATAATGCAGAGTCACACTGCATCTATTGAGCAATTAACATTCATCTGAAAGCCTTCTTACAGAATAGCAACTCAAGCTGAGCTAAGTTTGGAACTGAAGGCAGCTGTTCAAATTTACTGATTAAGCTAGTGGCCCCTAATCCAATGCTTTGCATATTTCTGTGTTTTCCCTGCATATCGAACCCGCCTCATGAAGGACTTGGTAATTAGCAGATGAGTTGAATCAGGTGTGTTAGATTAGGATTGCACAGAAATGAGAGACTGGCTTGCTGACACCACAACACAGTAAATGCATACTAATACGTACATGCTACTATTACTACTATTAATAATAATATTCTATAATGAGTCCTGTAATAAATAAAGATATCAGCAAGAAAGATCCAGGTTTCCATTTCCAGGTTTTTGTGAGCGTGTGCCTATGTGAAGCACTCGACACTTCACAGAGATGCAATTAAGTCTTGAGACAGACGGGCTAATCACTGGGTAATGTATGCAGGATTGGCTAGGTTAATCATGTAGACGACCACGATGGCTTGAGCTCACAGCCTCTGCGAGGTGGGCTTGCAGCTGGATCTTGTGAGGTACCTTGAAGACCCCGGAGCACCAGATGAGTCATTCGCACACTACTGGAGCAGATATTTGCACTGTTTTCAGTCAGCATGCAGACTACAAAATCCATGTTTGTCTTAGAAATGGGTTTTGTCAGCGAACACGCAGCTGGGTTGGTCAATCAGATTTCAGAAATGTTCTGACTTTCCAACAGGAGTCGTTCTAAACCCAGACACTGCCTGTTGGGAAATTCATCCGGATTAAAGGGCCTGAAAGATTGAAAAAAGTAATTTAAAAATAATGGGCTTTTTAATGACTAAACCTAAGGGACACACAGATGTGCTCTTCGTTAATTTTCACGTGTATAATGTAAAATTCCAACTGCTTAATTACTAGTAGTTAGTATACACAAAGCAACTGGTTTTAACAAAGCAATTATAAGAGACAATCTATGCATTTTGTTGTAGCATATCACAAATAGCCTCTATGTCTTGGACAAACTGCTCATTTTATAAGCATAATATGTCTCGCTTGTGTTTTCAATAACACACAGAAGCACAATATTTTTTTAGCAATTAGATCTAAGCCAATATATTGCAATTAAATCATACTTTAGTTGAACAATTTGTTGAGTCATCACTTTATTCACTTAGTGAATTCTACATCGTTTAAAAAATGTTCAACTTTTACTTGTTAGTCATTTCAGTCAGCAGCACGTTAGAGAAGCACGTTCGCCTCACAAGTTGTGGGTAACCTGCTGACCAAATAGTTGGAGTTTGCATGTTCTCCCTGTGTCTGCATGGGTTTCCTCAGGGTACTCCAGTTTCCTCTCAAGCAGATTAGCAATTACTCATGCAGAGTAGCAACTGACTACTTTGAATTGCTCATAGGTGTGAATGTGAGCATGAGTGGTTGTGCATCTCTGAGTTACCCCTGTGATAGTTTGGCGACCTGTCCAGGGTGTACCTCGCCTCTCATCCAAAGTCAGCTAGTATTGGCTCCAGATTCCCCATGACCCTTAATGGATAAGAGGTATAGAAAATGGATGAATGGATTGAGATGTTTCAGCCTTGCGACATGGAAGGCCTGTATTTGTTGGTGTCCAGGACATAAAAGTATGCTGACACTGGTCACGCAAGTAAGAATACATATTTTTATATGATTTACCAGCAGTATTCTCAATATTATTAGTAATTCATCTTCAGTACCTGCTTTATCCTTATCACTATTATGGTGGATCTGGAGTCTATTCTGGGAATATTACATTCACTTACATTAATACACCTAGCGGAAGTTTACAGTAATCAGTCCATCTCCAGTCATGTTTTTGGGGAAGAAAGAGGAAACCATTGAACCTAGAGGAAACCCATGGAATTCAGGAGAACATGTGAATCTCCCCACAGACAGCAACATGAGGATTAAACTGGGAACCCTGGAGCTATTCAATGTCTGCATTATCATGCAACTGTGCATGCTTTTTTCTTCTCCTTCATGCATTCTTTTCTTTTCTTTTCCCCTTTTAGTTTCTTACTTGGTCCTAAATCATTTTAGGATAAACCTTATAGCTTATGTCTTATCTTACAGTGTCTTATTATATTTGTAAGATACAACATTGTCAGGTTTGAAATGTGAATTTATATGGACCTTCACATGGTAAAGGTTTTATTCCTAAACCAGAACATAACTTATCAAAGGAGATGTGAGGAGCTACATTTTCCTTTACAAACTTGGACCAAGCCAAAGAAGGGCTCATTCATGTTTGCATTTTTTTTTCTTTTTGAGTAGTGCTCTTTTTCCTTTAGTGAAAAACTCTGAAGCCATCTTTTGATGGAAGAAAATGTGGAGTATGAAAGGAAAGGGGTAGCTATGTTGTGAGTCAGTTTTTTCACCAGTGGATGTAACCAGGACTATTTTTATACATTAGGAGGCCCTAAGCCACAACTTCCTCAGGGCCCCCCACCCATCTGCTTACTGTAGAACTAAAATACCTGCAAGCTGTGCTGGTATTTTATTGCTGCCAATAACTGTATTGGCATAGCTAGTTGTAACATGCTAGGAACTTACTTAATGTAACATATTAATGTTAGCCATTTTTGCCACATGCTAGCCAGCTAGCCACTTGTTTAATTTCAATTACATCAACAAATAGAAGAAAGAACATGAACAAATGGACTAAATACAATTATTTAGTATTAATTTCTTACCGGTGCTTTGTGTCTGCTTCTCCTCCTTTTTCTTTTTGCATTTTATCTGCCGCAAATAGATATGAATGCTTTTTCAAGATCTTCGAAAATTGGTTAGATAATTTCGCTACATAAATTACAGTTTCTATTCATTTCACACCTTGCGGTGCCTACCACTCATACCCAATCCCCCAACACTGCCTTCTTGCCAAATGATATTAAAGTGTGCTTTTTTTTGCATGTTTATTTAAAAAAACAATGTAAAACATGAGGCCCCCTGGTTGTCATGGGGCCCTAAGCGAGTGCTTATTGTGCTGATAACAAGTAACGGCCCTGGATGTAACATCTGATTGAACTGAAACAACAAGTCAGACAGAAAAATTAAGAAAAACATCTCTTTCACAATGGTTTTTTAGCTTTCCTGTGATTTCAGAGTGTATAGATACACACAAATAGCACACATGCACTGAAGGGGGCAATGTTGGCACTGTTATTGCCCTTTAAGATCAAAAAATATCATTAGGGAACATCTCTCCTGACATTCTCTGTTGATTCTTCTCCACCCCCCTATTCTGAAGAATCAATAGAAACCCAAGGCCAGACGGCATAAAGTATGCTGCTCTGAGCCCGCAGGAAAAGCAGCAGAACAGCTGTTGGTAAATATCATTACAATATTGCATGTTTTATTGCTGGTTTAATGGTGACACATTTGATGTCTGTGCTCAGAGGACATTAACATTTAGAACAATCAATATAACTTCTGGTTGCAGATTTCATGAGTCGCATTTCCTTGTGAGAGTGGGATGTGTGAAAGGCCGGAGGAAAAAATGAAACTACTGTAATGGATACCGCATGGCTGAACATTTGGCAAGCTTGAGCGAAAACCACAGTGATGGTCAAATTTTCAGCTCAGCATGGTCAGTAGATCTTGGATTGAGAGGGATTTAATACTTCATGCTCATGTAGTAGATCCCATCAGTTTAAAGCCTTGAGCTATATATTGTATGGGGTCCAATTGGATTAAATCCACTAATAGCAAAAGCTACTTCATCATCTAATAGTTGCACAATAACTGATATGAACATCACTCAATCATGTTTCCTTTTGCTGATATTAATACTATATATGCAGTAAAAAGAATTAAGCAATAATAAGAACCACATTTCCTGAAATTTCAACCTGATTTATGCTTCATTTCTTTTAAAGACCATAATAAAACAATATTATGCAGCTCATTTAGTACTCTTTAATTCAATGTTATCATTTTAAAGGCACATGAAAATAAATAGATAAATCCAAATAGATAGATAGATAGATAGATAGATAGATAGATAGATAGATAGATAGATAGATAAATAAATAAATAAATAAATAAATAAATAAATATTTGTGGTGTGCCTTTGAGATGCAAAATCCCCAACAATATCCTCTTTTTTGGATCTACATTGCTAATTCAGGCCTCATGCATTTCAGGTTGAGTGTCCCTTTAAAGGATAGAAGTCTTCGAGACACAAACCTGATGGCTGAGCCCCTGATCAAAGCGTTGCCATGTCAGGCTTTCTCTATCAGAGCCACAAAGAGGACAGATGCATGGTAGCATGCATATTCTGGGACACATTTTCAGGGTGAAAGAGGCTTATGGTACAATTGCCCAATTTCCCTACCACTACAATTGAAGAGAACTGCGATTAATTGTAACTAATTGGACTTTCAATGAAAACCAATGCGTTGAAAGTAAAAGAGGTAAAACTATTAAGACACAAAGCCTGAGACCCACACAACGAATTGCTGACAAGCAAGATAAAAACACAGCCAGTAAAAAAAAAGAAAAGGAAAAAAAGTAAATGTTATAAATAGAGTGATGTTAAATTTTCTATAAGATTAGAACCTTTGACCTGGCTATTTTACATCTATCTTTCAAATTAAATGGACTCACCCCTGGTAAAGTTTTGAAGTGGGGATGAAATGTTGGAAAAAAATGAATTAATGCTCTGCTCTGCCAAAACACTTTGATAGAGGAACTATATGGATTAATGGCACTAGTTACACTAAGACCCAGGGCCTCTCCATCTCTTTTAATAGAGTCTATCAATTCATGTGTCAGCAATTGTGGGTGGTGAAATTGCTTTGAGTAAGTGTTGTGTATCCATACCTTATGACACTGTACTTCAGATATCATTTGGTATAACTGACCTCAGGTATTGCACGTTTTTATGTTAAGCTGAAATTACTGAAATGCAAACATTTCTGCTAAAAGTTACACATGTATCACACATAAGAACAGCGATGTTCTGATGATTGTGAACCAGACAGAGTAAAGAGAACAAGCTGGACAATCTTGTTTCAGATACTGTAATTTAAACCAAAGCAGGCCAACTTCTAAAGAGTCTGCCCACAGTGGCTTGTTCTCAGATCCCCCATCTGCCAAAAGCAATCCACAACAAGAGCATTGGAAGGAAGAAAAAAGATCACACTTTTTATTCAAAGTCTGAGATTCTTCACAGGCTTTCCTCCCTTGAGTTTCAGCATGATTCACCACTCATCAGCAGTTGTCCACTGCAAAGAACAAATGTGAACGATCCAAACCCACACTGTGTTAAATAAACGCTCCTTGCTAGCATATTACTGAATAGAGGCTGTCACAGGGGATAGAGTGAACAGGTGTGCTGTTGTCACTGAATTAATGACTAAAAGGTGCCATCAACTCACTTCCTCCACTCCCTTATGCACGCTGTCATGAACCCTCAGGAAGTCAGCATGGAGTAATTTACAAAAGCAGCTCAGCTATGTTCTTTGTGTACCAACAGCAGCTCACTGAGTTCAAGATTTTTTTTTACAAAGTTAAAATAGGAGCAAAACAGCAAATTAACTTCATGTGCACCCACTGCGAATGAAAAAAGTACACTTTCTATGAGCCTGTGCCTAATGTAGCCTCAGATTCCTATTCTTGTCTAAAAGGAGTAGAACAAGATATGGTCTTCTTCTGCCTCAAAGTTTGATGTGCATTCTGAGATTCTTTTCTACTCACCATGGATGTAAAGAGTGATTTGATTTACTGTAGTATTCCTGTCAGCTTGGACCACACTGGTCATTCTCCTCTGACCTCTCTCATCAACAAAACTTTTCCATCCGCAGTACTGTCGCTCAGTGGATTTTTTTTCCCCACCATCCTGTCTAAACTCTAGAGAAGCATGAAAATCTCTGGAGATCAGACGCTTCTGAAATATTCAAACCAGCCTATCTGGCACCCACAGTTAAAATTGCTGAGATCATTTTTTTCCATCCTTCTGATGTTTGATGCGAACATTAACTGAAGCTCTTGATCTGTATTTGCATGATTTTATGTGTTGAGCTTCTGCCAAATGATTGGCTCATTGGCTAATTGCTTGAATGAGTAGGTGTACAGGTGTTCCTAATAAAGCGATGAGTGCTACTTACTAATGTATATCAGATATGTTTGTATATACATTTATGCATAAGAGATATACAGTACATCAGCACTTAATTATGTAGCATAACAAATGAAGAAGAAGATGGAGCATGACAGCAGCTTATCTGATAAGATAAAAAATATCTGATAAAAGCATGTAGGTACAGCTAACATATGTGTAGTAATGCTTGTAACATTATACAGAGTATATAAAACGTCTACACACTACTGTTAACACTGCAGGTTTTCGGGATGTAAAAAAAAAAGAGGGCAAGATGAAAACTTATCGGGAAGGATGCATAAATGACCTATACAGTAACATTCAAGAAGCTGCAGAAAGATCTTGAAAGTACTGTTCACTCCTTGTGAACAACAATCTTACATGTATGGGCTATGGGGTAGGGTGGAAGCCCTTGACGTCCCTTCTAACAACAACAACAAATTACAAAAACATTATGGTTATGGTCTAATGCAACCAAGATGGAGTTGTTTGGGGGCATAATTCTAAAAGATAAGATAGATATGTCTGGTTATTATACAAAGATCACCATGCCCAGTTCGCCGACATGGAATCCCAGTTCGCAGGTATGGAATCCCAGTTCGTTGGTATGTAATCCCAGTTCACCAACATGGAATCCCAGTTCGCAGGTATGGAATCTCAGTTCGCCAACATGGAATCCCAGTTCGCAGGTATGGAATCCCAGTTCGCAGGTATGGAATCCCAGTTCGCCGACATGGAATCCCAGTTCGCAGGTATGGAATCCCAGTTCGCAGTTCCCGATCTGTTTGGCACAAACCCTGCCGGCCAATAACATTTCATTTTCCAGCACAAAAATAACCCAAAGCACAAATCCAAGTCAACAAAGGAAAGCCTTCAGATGAAAGGTTTTGGAATGGCTCAGTCAGAGTCCAGATCAAAATCTTATTTAAAAAAATGTGGAATGATTGGAGTGTGATGATTTTTTTACATCTATGTATGAGGTATGTTCCAGAAATCACCTGAAATAATGTATAAGAATGGTATCACTATTCAATTGTAATGTTTTGTACCATAACATGCTACAGTTATGATTTAAAAGGAATATTGCATCTCCTTTTCCACCACATCCCAAAGGTGTTCTATTGGATTCAGATCCGGTGACTGGGAAGGCTACTGAAGCGCAGTGAACTCATTGTCATGTTCATGAAACCAGTTTGAGACAACTTTTACTTTGTGACATGGTGCTTTATCATGCTGTGAGTAGCAAAGTGGGCAAATTGAAGGGATGCACTCTGCTTGAATTCCAATGTGCACATGACTGCAAAATATATACACTAGTTAATACTTTTCGTATTACCGTATATACACATATTATTGAACAAACACATATTGAACATAGAAACATCTGTCAATTACCATATGGACACATACAAAATTTACTTATAAACCATTAATAAATCTAAATAAGTGACTAGTTTATAGTTACATCATTCTTTTAATTTGACTTTTTCCTCATTTTTCTTATTTGTTAAAATGGCTTTTTTGTAATTATATTTTTAAATAAATGTGTTTGATAATGAATAAATTAAGATTTTAGTTGGAAAAAAATACAAAGATATACTATAGATATCAAATTGTTTCATTTCTGTAACTGACTGTTCAAGTTACATGAATTAACATTTAAAAATCGCTTATTCAATATGGAAAATAATTTTGGTCATCATTACAATTTTTAGTTAAAGGTTAATCCATTTTTTATTTAACTCTTTAGTAAGGATTAATACTGTATTACGTGTTTATTAATATACTCATGTTGTAAATGTCATCACTAAATGAATCTATATGAAAAATCAATAAATAATTACTATATTTTGTATAACGGAGGCAATAACTCAAATAACTTGCCCCTTACAAACTTTCATTGTTTGATAAAATATTAGTGATTAACCTGAAAAATACATTGATGGTCATTGTGTTCAAAATCAGTTTTTATTCAAAGTATAGTAAAAAAAATCAAGGTTCCATTTTTCTCAGCCAGATTTCTATGTTTGGTGTTTGTCAGTAACACAAGCAATATGTACAGAAAAAAAGGGGTTGTGGAAACTAAACAATTCAAAACAATTTTAACAGATATAACAGATATCATAAACAGATGATAAATTCCAAACGATACAGGAAAGACCCAGTATCTACTCAGCATTTCCAAAACGAAATCTCCACTCAAATACATTCAAGAAATGCAAAGTACAGAATTTCTGATAGAAATGGTAATTATATGAAACATCTGTTAGTGCTTTCACAGTTTCAAAAATGCTAAAAAAACAAAAACAAAAAATAAGGTAGGGTTCTAATGGTTATGAGTGCAGTGAAGCTATGATTGGATAAAAGGCCTGGCTTCAGTAACAAAAACCTTTGGTTTGTGATCAATGCCTCCAGTAGCGAAACCGGTCATCTCATTAGTAGTACAGTTGAAGCCTTGAGCGTAAAGCTGCACTGTGTACAGCCCAAATATAAAAGAGCTGACAAGTTGGTTTGTAAAGCATATGATACACTGGTGAGTCTAACTGTTATGTGCAATGCTGTGGTACATTTGCTCCTGACCCTTAAGGGAATGCCCACAGCAAGAGATGCAATAGGCACAGAGATCCTACAGACAGCACTTCAAGCTTAGCAACAGTTTGTGGCGAATCACTAGGACTGCTAACAAAGATGAGCTGACAAGTATGGTTGACTCGAATATCATTGTCAGAGCCTGGTAAAAAAAACACACACTGTGCCAGCTGCCATTGGTGTCTGGACAAGTCTTTGGCTCACAGGCATTAAATGATTGCCTCCTTCAGTTTGAGATACAAACAAAGAGACACCAGATTTCTTTTAGGTGCTTGCTTGCTCTGGTACATTATTCCTGCAGAGTTGGGTTTCAAATACTGCGGCAGCAGATAGAGGGAGCTCCTCTCTACAACTGGAGCACTGGGGATTGATAACAACAGATCAGTGGCTACTAAACACACTGTTTACAAGCTATAATTTACAGTACCACCATCATCCACCACCAGACAGAGGGGTCCGCACCACAGAGGTATGATACCTTAGCCAATTTATTATACTGGTAAAAGTGCAGTCACTACTGCAAAATCAGCCAATAAAAATAATGCATGGACCAGAGAGTCTGCCAGTTTGTATTCAACGCATTATTAAAGGAATTACTGTCACTGCAAACGCATGCTCAGCTATTAGGACAGCAATGACTGTGTGGAACAAGGTAAGGCGGCAGTACAACTGCACACCTGATATAAATACTCCGCAGGGTATAAAGGTATACTGTACAATTAATTATAACAGTCAATTTAGCACAGATGCATCTGCAATGCCTCAAACTATAAAAGTATGAGATCTGTTCCAGATCTAACTCTGAATGAGATCTAGGTTGGCATACTTACAACAGTAAGTGCATTGCGCAGCATGCTTTATTAACCAAGGAAGACGCAGATATAAAGTAGCTTTTGATTAAGACAGCAAATTGATTTCACCATCTAACTTCACCAAATTGTATAGACTGAATCTTGTTTTATCACAACAAATGTTTTCTGTCATGTGTTTGCATGAGAGTTGATAGAGTACTGCATTAAAATTGTAAACTATTATTATCCTCAACAGAGTACGATACCAGCAAGGGTAATTCTTACTCTCAGTAGAGAATGGTATCAGAATATTGAGTGATTCTTATCCTCAATAAAGAACAGAATGAGCACTTGAGTGCTTTTCATCCTCAGTAGCCTAAACACAGTATTGAGTTATTATTATCCACAAAAGCAGTGTTTACACTTTGAGTGATTCCTTTGCTTTCTGATATAGTCTGGAAAGTTGCAGAAGACAATTGCAATGACTTTAATACATGGCTCTTACTAGTCATGAAGGATACAATCTAAAAATAAAAATAAAAAAATCAGAAAGTAGAATGGATATTAATGTATGCAGCCTTAACCATCTAGGCCACCAGGGTTGATCAGAATGGCGAGAGGACGAGTATTGTGTGGTCCAGTCACAGAACCATGGTTACGTAAGTAACCTCCATTAACTGATTTCACCATGTGTGCAAATAAACAGTAAATATCATTTTGATTGTTCTTTACAAGCATCCCTTTACATTTGAAATCTATTAATAGAGAAATGGTGAAAAAACTCTTGTGAAAAAATGTCTCTTTTTTGGATCATTAAAGGTTCCTTTCTTCCTGAAAGGCTTCTACTTGTAATCTCTTCTGATAGACAAACATTCTATTTTAGGGTTTTGCATTGAATATTAAAACATTACCCCAAAGGGAAAAACTGAAGAACCCTTTGTTGTAGATGTATTTTTTGGTACAAAACATTGAAATTACTGAAAGGATTTAACAAATGTTATATAATAGAGAAATCATTGTGGGATAAATATTCACCATGATAACATCTTATCTCTGTGGGGACAAAACTCCCAAAACTGTTGCTACAAAATCAAAGGTTCCTTAATTGTTCCTCAATTTGACTACATGCATGATCCCCTCATGCTTATGATAACCATTGATGTTTTTTCCCACTGCATATATAAGATGTCTTTAATGTTGTGATCTAGGTATATATGCTGTTATTTCAGGATCCTTTTTTTCACAGCCTTTACTCTTATTGAAAGAAAATGCTTATATCAGAATGTGTTAGAAATTTAAAAGTTGAAAAGCTTTTATGGACTGAAGACAGAAGAGTTGGCTTTTATAAACTGGGATATTGCTGCGTTGGTGAAAGACAATATAGATATGCAGTGCACAGTGTTGTTCTTCTACTAAACCTCTGCTTAAAACAATGTCAGGGTAAACTTTATAATTGCAAACTCTCTTTGTTTCATAGAGCCCTAGTTCAAAATAAAGGTGATCTTTTCAAGCATAAGTGTAATATACAGATTTGATCTGATGTTACAATAACTCCATCAAACACATTGTTTCAGAAATATTAGTGAAAAATCTGAGTGAATATCTAAAGAAATATTTTCTTGAAACTGCAGTGTGTCTCATTTCAATGCAGGAAGGAGAGAATTTTCTCATTGAATTCCATTTACCTTATAGCACGTAGTTTCTTCTTCCACAGATCTTCCACCCCCGGGACTCAGCCAAGCAGAAATAATGTAATCAAAGTCTCTAGCAAGCGTCTCTTTCACATCTCTCTGTATTCAGTCAAAAGAAATCTTGGGCACTGTCAGCATCAAATGATCAAACTTGAGACATCTTTTTTTTCACAATGTCATCATCTCCATCTATGCTCCATGTGAGGCCACTCCCTTCATAATTAGTATGTAGGCCAACCCATTGCTTTCTAAATTTGGACACTAACCTGATGGCCAACTGGGGCCTTTCTGTGTGCAGTTTGCATGTCTGCGAGTGTTTCCTTTGGGAGCTCCAATTTCCTCCGGCAGGCAAAAGGCATGCAGATTAGGTCAACTGGCTTCTCTAAATTGCCTATAGGTGTGAAAATGAATGGTTGTTCATCTCTGTGTTGGCCCTGAGATAGATTGGCAACCTGACAAGGGTGTACCCTGCCTCTCACCTGAAGTCAGCTGGGATTGGCTTCATCTTCCCCCATACTGATGGTTATTAGTTATTATTATATATATTATTATATTAGTTATTATTGTCAGGTACTTATACCTGATGGATAAGTGGTTTGGATAATGGACAGATGAATTATATGTGTGTCAACAAGTGATTACTACATTGAAAGCCTGGGTAGATCGTATAGCGAATAGAGTGGTATCTTTCTGTAACCACTTCTAAACTACTGTTAGCACTAACTACTGGTAGACGGAGCACCATGGCTTAGTAGGAGTAGAAAGGAAGAAAAAAAAATAGCAAGGCAGAACTAGGAAAAAGCCCATATTTTTCTTTTTTACATTTGTGCATGTAAAGGATTGCAAATTGGTATAAAATAACATCCATTCAATTATGTAATTTATAAATTAAATCCCTGTGAAGAAGATAAAAGAAGGTCTATGATATTTCATATTTATGTTTTAATCACATAAAATAATTCTATTCTTCCATTCAGTGTTGAGGCCAGGGCTCTCTGCAGGCCACACAATTTCTTCCACACCAAGCCTTGTCATTACAGACCTTGAATTGTGCACAGGGGCATTGCCATGCAGGAACTCATTTGTGGCTTTTAGTTCCTGGTGAAGGGGAATTTTATTGCTGCAGCAAACAGTGACACTCTAGACATTTGGGAACGGCCATAGAGTATACAATTTTATCCAACATTCCAACACTAGGGCAATTCAATAACAAGGCATTCAGGTTATGTACGCTTTGTGAAGTTTATGCCTTATGTGCAAATTACTTTGAATAATTCATGATTGCATTAATACAATTATGTATTTATATAATTGTACTTATATACTGTTGTGAATTCTGGCCAAGAATGGACAACATCACTGTCTTTGGCTACTGATACTAGAGTAGACTACTGATAGCATTTCTGATAACTGCTGTAGATGTGCCGGTTTATTCTGATAACTGCTGTAGATGTGCCGGTTTATTCTGATAACTGCTGTAGATGTGCTGGTTGCTTTGCTGGTGCAGTTTTGTGTTCAAGAAAAGGGGCTTTGTGGAACTAGACCATGGAGAGGAGCCTAGTCCTCTAGCAGATATCATAGTGATTCCTGTA
>JAQQZR010000002.1:16076612-16096412 GCA_030068235.1 Notoglanidium macrostoma
CACACACACACACACACACACACACACACACACACACACACACACACACACACACACACACACACACACACATATATGTGACTAAGCGAGGATCGCAAATTTACATACCAAGCCAGCAATTAACCTTCTACTCTGGTTGCACCTTCTGGATGTGGCAAACTAAGTGCTCCTGAGGTCCTGCTCTGTTGCTCTTATCTGGTCTCAATTAGTCACTGATAGTGCATTTGACAAACAGCTGGTCAGCTTTGTCTGGATAATCTCCTAGTGCAGCTGTGCTGGAGCAGGCAGTGTGCTAGATTAATAAACCATGTTGCCCCATTTGGGAAAGACAGCCAGAGTGGCACAAAGATTTAAATTCCATCTTTACATCATGCACATACAGCACATATCCCTTAATTCAACAAAATAAATTAAATTAAACAAGTCAGTATATGAATTAGAAATATGCAATTCCAAATAAAATCATTTAATTTGGATAAAATTGGGCATAGTTCAAAATTCTCCAATTTGTCCAATCATGTAGCTATGGCAAGAGCATAGGCAAGACATAGTTCCATATGTGTAAATGCTCAGGATTTATATTCGTAGTTAATTTCAGAATAAACAGTAAAACCTAGAAACACGAAAACAAGAACCAAATACAAAGATATGGTACATTTGGCAAAAAAACATCTACAATGTATCTACATTATTCAGTATGACCAAAAGTTTGTGGACCAGGTTCCTGACCATCACACCCATATGTGCTTTTTGAACATCCTATTCCTGATTTTGTCCCCTTTGCTGTCATAATAGCATCCACTTTTCTGCAATGGCTTTCCACTAGATTTTGGAGTGTGGCTGTGGAGATTTGCCCATTCAGCCTCAAGTGGTTTAGTGCGGTCAGGCACTGGTATCAGGTGACTTCCTGGCAAGCAGTTGGCATTCCAGTTCATCCCAAAGGTGTTCAGTGGGCTTGAGGTCAGAATTCTGAGCAGGACACTTGAGATTTTCCACACCAATCTTGACAAACTATGTCTTCATGGGCCTTGCTTTGGGCAGAGGGGTATTGTCATGCTGCAACAGGTTTGGGCTTCCTTAGTTGTAGTGAAGGGAGATTGTAATGCTAGAGCAGACGAAGATATCCTATACATTTATGTGATTTGAATTTTGTGGCAAGAGGTTGGGGAGGACTCACATACACTCATGCAATGTTTAGGTGTCCTCACATTTTTTGCCATAAAGTATAACTTGAATGTTAACATTCATAAACATAAGACACCAATATATGTCTTTAATGAGAATGCACTTCTTGTTTTACATATGCACACATTGATTTCTTCGGGAAATGTTTCTGGGTTTCATTTGGTTCCTTACAGTTTTATTTGAATTGGTTCACCAAATTGCACTATCCTTCCACTGAACATGGTCACTGCTGTTGCTGTCCTCCATTTTTGTTTTGAAACACTACCAACATTGGCTGCACAAATTCTGATCTGACCATTCTTATTCATGTCATGTGGCCACATTTCAGATATGTATCCAATCTTAAACCACACATGAAAGTGAATGGCATCATAGTTGATATGTTGATATGAAGGAAACTTGGTGTAGGAGAGAGGAATGCAGGCAGAGCTGAAGCAGCGGATTACCAGCGTCAGGACAAGTGCTTTTAAAATGCATTCATTCATACATTAATTCAACAAACGGTCAATGTATTTAATTTATTTCAAAGAGCTCATTAAACTATCTTGCATCACTTACAGTGCTCTCTGAAACTATTGGAAAGTAATGGATAAAAGTGAATATGAGCTGATAAATCAGAATTTCATATTTATATGCAGATGCGCTAAACAACTTAGAACATGGCACCTTAGGTGACAGACCGTGCAACTGTGTAGGTGAGCAAAAGTATAGGAACAGATAGGTTTAAAATAAATGAAAGTAAATAACATTTAATAATTGGTTGACTGATTCGGTAGACTGTATGCACTTTTATAGACCATTGATTTCAAAGATGATTTTCATTTACACAATATATACTTTAATGCATTTTAACATACATTCATATTTAAGCCACTGAACACATACCAGTGCAGAGGTTATAATGAATTCATACCATGTTGCTCTATGAATATATTCATTAATTATATTTTATATAATAATTTATATAAATATTCTCAAGTTTTGTGCTAAATGCTTACAAGTATTCATAATAATCTATATCACCAATGAAACATCATACAGATCTATGTACACACTTGGCTTAGTATTTGTATCTCATATACCTCCTTAACTTTGTGACTACTTAAAACTGTTTAATTTTCTTGTAGTTATTTTTAAAAAACCATAGTAGGTACTGAATAAATTGGTTTTGAGGTGGAAAAAATCCCATTAAATAGCTAATCTAATAAAAATTACTTTGTTTGCTTTTTAATGATCCATGTGGCATTAGAAAATTATAAAGGCATGCTTACATGGGATTACATATGTATTTCTGTGGCAAATAGTTAAATGTCAATCCTTTCTTCATCTTTATCAGAGAGATGATGATGATGATGATGATGATCATGAAGGCAAATTATAACAGAGATCCTGGTTGTCAACTTACGCTAAAATGATTTTTCCAAAACAGCCAGCAGTTGCTGCAAAAAAAGAGAGCCAAATAAATCAAGCTAAACAATTTACCATTAAGCTCATTGCCATAATGTTCCTAACTCATGTCTTCGCAGTATTGATTACACAATATTGTGATAAAGTCCAATAAATCCAGATGAAGTATAACTGCTAACCGCCACAAGCCTATTCAGAGTTTGTTGAAATAAATAGTCAGCAAATAAGGCTCTAAATAAAAATCAATATAGTGGCTTCAGTAATCAGGATTAAACAGCAATCATTATTAGCTGGTCATCATGCGCAAAATTGGAAATCAATAGAAGAACAATTTGCATGAGCAATTTACATCATCCATTTCACGTAAAACTCTTGTTATCCCAGCATCCCACATCAGCGTAGCTCAACTCCAACATTCTTCACATCCGTTTAATGACTCTTCTGGGTGTAGAGAAAAAAAAAACCCCAAAACAAAACACAAAGTCAGTGATGGATAACTTGCTGTGGTATCTTTAGACCAGCTGGAATGACCTCCCTGGAGAAACTTGGTAGAACTGAAGGCAGTCCTCGTTATGCGTCACTGCTGTGTCCTTTTCCCTTAGTGCTCACAAGATGGCTTGCTTGTCACCAAAGTACAGAAATTTGATGATTATCCAGGCCTGTTGCACCCACTCCTCCACAGCCAAATTGGTCGACCAGTGCAGGTTGCCAGTTCTGTAAAATTGCTCTGTAGAATGGTGACAGCCTGTGCCTTTGAGGCTCATCAAGTTCAAATCAGAGTACAAGCTTCCAGCCTACATGTTGGCAAGAGCATTCTGGTCCGTCACTGTTGCTTTCCAGCTCTACACTTGGCTGTCAGTGCTTGCCATGGATTTGATCAGTGTAGAAGCTGTTTCTATGCATGATTGTCTGTTTCTCCAAACGCTCCACCATGGTATAACACTAGTGAAATCTTTAGCTGTTTACACACAGCCTGAGTAATACCTAAATCAGAATAGAGCAAGCCAAATGAAATAAATCTGAATTAAATTTCTGAGATGGGTAATCCTTTGTAATAATACATCAAAGATCCACTATGTAGGATTTTGAGGGAGGAGAGTATTGCAGAAATGGAGTATATATTCCATAACATACTTATAGTATTCACAAGTATGTTTACATTAGTGTATAATCTGTAACTATGAATTGCTGTGTTTTTGCAAGGATAGAATGAGCCCTTTATATTGGTATAAAGCTATATAGATAGGGTGCGGGTCCACCTCTACGAAGCTGCCATGTTGTGACGTTACAGTAGCCCAGAACAGACAAACCTCTAAAGTGACTTCCTCATTTCACATTTTTCACGTGGAAGTGTGAATCAGGAACGAAGAATGACAAAGAAGAAGAAAGAAAGACAAGGAAAGAAAAAGTAAGCGTAATCAGTGTTTGCTGGTGCTGGTTAACAAAAATGGGAATTATACTTATTATTTAGCTTGAAAAAAGCACACAAGGCGTGTGAATGTAAGTACTTGGAAGTATGCTACGGGCAGCTGATGGCCACATTACATTCTAAAACACGCTTGGAAAGGGAGTGGTATAGTAAGAGCATTTAAATGGTTGAATCCTACGTAGTGGACTTTTTACCAGAAGAAGAATAACCTTGTAAAACTTTGGTTTGATTACTTTCAGTATTGCAATCAGGATGAGCATTATTTGCATGTGTATTTCAGTGACAATGTGATATCGTTGCAATAAAATGGTCGTGTAAGTTCTTTTTACAGATATAAATCTATTTCAAATAATTACAAGGTTGAGTGGTGGCAGGATGTGTAGCAAGCTAACATATTTTAAAGGCAGATGAGTGATTGCACTTATAATATTGGCTGAGCATTTTATATTTGCTTGATATTTCGTGAGAATGCAGTGCAAGTAATTGAAAAAAAAAAAACTTCACTAAAACCTATATTTATGTGCAGTTATTTCCAGACGGTGACTTTTAATGTCAGTAACACTAGAAGATGAGTTATACCGACGGCTAATGTGTGCATTTTTAATGTCATCACCGACCAGAGCATCCTTGCTCCTGAATGTCAGACAAATATAAATTGCTAAGCAACTTTAATGCCATCACAATCTTACTATCCGTTCAATAATTACACTTGTATGAAGTTTTGTTATGTTTTTGTTATGCATGTTTAAAAAGGCTGAATACGTTGACTTGACTCACATGCTTCTCACTGTTACAATAATATAGACACTAAACCTCACCCTATTAGGACACATAAACAGTTCATTAGAAATCTGCAATTGGGGAAACATCTTTTGCATTGGAAAGATCTAATCTTTGTATGCAAACCTACCTTTTGTGGTATAGTTTTCAAAGCCCCACTGAATTTCATTGGCTGCAGTTTGCTATCTTCAGACTGCAACGTTTTTCAGCTTCAAGTCAATCTTGACTTTCTACATTTATGAGCGACTAGAAATCATAGAAATCACTAGGCTTTGTTGGACTTAATTGTAATGGGTAGCATGTAAATGAAGTGTGGGAGATAATGAAGTTCACATGAAACATGGCTATCAGCATCCAGCACCAGCTGGGAGCACACACACACATGAACATTAAATGGTTCCTGCTGGGGGTTGGGTGATTGGAAAGCAGTACCCATATAATACGCCCATGCCCATTATTTTAAGTATTTATTGGGCTAGTGTTGAATACATAGGATTGTGTGTTGCCACGCAACTGCGATTTCTAAGGAGACTCCAAGTTTTCCGAGGCACAAGAGTTTTTGAGTGTGTTTTGTAGCAGGTAAAGGTGCCAATGTCATTGGCATAACCCCTGCAAGCTTTAAGCACCGTGTTATCAGCAGGCTCCCAATGTGGGTCACAAACCTGTAATAAAGCAAGGGAGCTTGGGCTCGGCTTTGGCTGCCTGTGTTCTTTCTCAGCATCCGGCAACATCCGGAGCATTGTGTTAAATTATTGGGGTCAGTGCCTCTGCCTGCTCCCGTGATTTGTTTGAAGATACACACGGCCCATTTGACACTGAAGGGCATTTTTCGAGCACAAAGGCTGTAAATTAAAAAAAAAAAAAAATAGCTACCAGTTCGAGACGATGCCAATCATTCGAGAGGGTGACCTTGATATCAGAAGCATCCAGACACTTTTAAATGTCTTCCCTGACACGAAATTTTCCACCGAAGGACTTTTACTTGTATCTTCGCCAATATGCTTGACTGGCTTAATAAGATAAAAGGTGCACTTCTGGTTTTAGTTTAATTTCAGCAAGGTGTCTGGTTCTCCAGAATATCATTAAACAGGCATCATCCCAGTTACGATGTTGCATCTAATCAGCTTAATGAGGCAAAGATTGCAGCAGTAATCAGGCATCATTAGGCTTATGAGTATTTATTATCGGTGGCATGGACGCAATATAGAGGTGCCATAATGACACACAAAGAAGGGGATGGCACAATCTGTTTATTAATAGCTTGCTGTCAAAGGGTCAGTGAAACACTCCAATTCAGGTCATCCATCACCTGCAAGTTCTGCTACAGCCAGGATAGATTTGCTTTCCTTCTTCTGACCCACATGTTACATGTTTCAAAGATAGTAAAGGATGCAAGTGAAAGTTCAGTGTGTCATGTAGGCTACCCTGAGGCTAGCTCCTACAGAGCACTTGTGAAGGTGATGTTGGTGTGACACATGAGAAAAAAAGTTGAAGCATGTGTCTGTATATAAGTGCCAGAACAAGAACACTATTTCTGCGCCCTCATGTTAGATTCCAACCGTGTCTCATCTTGTTTGCCTTTAAGCTCAGTTTCATGCTGTTTGGAGCCTGTTTTGCTACAAGTCAAGAAATCACACGCTTTCATATATGTGGCTCCTTGATGTTTTCTTGCTGTCTGTTTGCCAGCAATTGCATACTTATTAAGGCACACATCTTTCATGTGCATAAAAGTTTGTTTCTGCAGCTTGATGGAGGATGAGCAGAAGCAAGTCCAGGTAACAGTCCATTTATCAGAAATGAATCACATTTCGTGCAAAGCAAGTAACCAGTGTTTTTGTGCTGAATATCTAAAAGACATTTAACGCCTGTGTGGGTAGACAGGGTGGGAGTAAAAGGAACCAGAGCTCATTAAAACAGGGCTAAAAGAAGCAATTGAAGGACATTAATTACTTAAGAGGGAGTCGATTCTTCAGTATAGCATGGGTAATTACACTCTGTGTACCTTATAGATGCTATAATATGTAATAACTAACTTTGAAATCATGAAAATTATTTTGTTAGAGCAATAGAATGCAACCTTAAAATAGATGGCTTGTATGTGTAGATTTATTTCATAAAATCATAACATATAGTTATGCTTTAATATCTCAGCATTAGTATAATTTGGGGTGGAACTGTGCTGTAGTGGGTTCTGTTTTCGAAATTAAAAAATGTTCTACAATGTCAGTGAATCAGGGGGTGGGGCCGGTCAGTGTTTGAATATTTGTGTTTACAACATAGTTCAACATGGCTTAAGTC
This sequence comes from Notoglanidium macrostoma, assembly GCA_030068235.1. Taxonomy (NCBI): domain Eukaryota; kingdom Metazoa; phylum Chordata; class Actinopteri; order Siluriformes; family Auchenoglanididae; genus Notoglanidium; species Notoglanidium macrostoma. The sequence goes on from JAQQZR010000002.1 coordinate 16,083,712, forward strand.
AGAGGGACGATAAATAAACTGCAAAATGTATAAAGTAACAGCAAGGTAGATAAACTGTATGCTTTATGTTTATTCTTTTAACTTAGAATTAATATTAGCATACAAACAAATTTCAGCTTCTGGTTGCGCAATCGTGACATCAATACGTATTTAGATTTTAAATAAAGCTCACAGAATATACTATATATATCTTCATATAAATGAATTTCATTGCATCTTCATGGATTTTCTGTGTTTACAGCTAAAGCAGCAGTGAATTAAATTCACCTGGTGGAAATTTTCCCCAGTTCACTGAATAGGAAAAGGACACATGCATAAGACACATTTACTGTATTTATTGTAGCAGTTACTTTTGCTTTAAGGCAACTTTTTCTGAGTGAATCTTGACACATGAATTTGTGAACCTTGTCCATGTGCATCAATAGAACACAAGACGATGGGACTGTGTTCTTAGCGAACTGTGAATCAGAAGTGTTACCATTGCATAATGCATGTTTGGGGAAAAAAAATCATTTAATCTACTTGCTTCCAGAAAAAAGTCTGTCTGGATCTAAGTGTATGAAATTGAGATGGGTTAACTATGGAAAAACAAATAATATTAATATTAATGTTAATTTTACAAATTAAAAATGAATGTCAATGCTACAAAATTAACAATAATATTAATTTATTAAAATTAATTAATTTCAGCTGGTTACTTATAAATACAAATTTCTACAGGTTACTATTAAATATGAGTTAAACTAATACATGTTTTTAATTTATCCTTTTAGCACAGAGCTGGCACATCCACCTACTTAGGCTAGAGTTTTTGTGGTTTAAATTCTGTTTTTCTCTCTGGCTGATTCTTGTTAGCAATTTTGGCACAACTGGAAAGATGACTCAGTTTCCCTCTCCCCAAAACACTTGGTACAATAAAGAACAAAGAACAGTAAAGATAAAGGACAAAACACAGTGTGACTAACAGTCCTGCAATGAACAATTCCTGTGCTTTATAGGCTCAATAATCCATAAAGCACAATTAATTTGACATTTACAGTATTTACAGTACATGTATAAAGATTGCTTTATCCAAAGCACCGAGATAGAGATAAGCAATCAAGCACAGAGCTGAGCAAGGAAAAGAAATAAAAGAAAACATATATTTTAGATAAGAATAGAAGAAAATGTCACGAGGTCAGCCTGCGAGTGTTATGAGTATCCTGTCTCAGGCTATGTCCACATTAATACTTTTTAGTTTTAAAATGAAAACGATCTCTGTCCAGAGAAGTGTTTTAGCCCTGTATCAGAAATAATCTCCATCTGAACTAACACACCTGAAAACACCTATCACATGACCAGTCGCATACACTGTGCATGCACATGCTGGTATAAACAGGAAGCAGGTTGCCTACTCTGTAGTTGTTTGCCTAGTTGCAGATCACATGAATAATGCACATATTGGCAACATTACAAAATACAGAATTTAACCACACAGCAGCTGCCCACAAACACAACAATGTCAGAAATACTTGTAATTCATTATCTATGCTGCATACACCACTGGTGGTCAAGGCTGATGCCTCTTTTATTTTCTTCTGGAAAAGGGTCACATGATAGGCCTCATGACGAATCAGAGAAGGAAACGTCATGACTGCTAAGACCCAGTCAGGGAGCGAATGTGGGTGTCTGCATCACCATTTCCAAAAGCCTCCTTTTCCCCTCATCCAAACTAAAATGCAGCCCCGGAGTATTCAAATTAAAACACTGCCAGCAGCATTTCCAAGACTCCAGAGTAGTATTGGTTCCAGGCAGAAACATGGCAAAACTGATTCGGTTTAACACTAAAACATACTACTGTGGACATAGCATCAGTGTCTCACAGCCCACGGTCCTGAGATGGAATGTTACATGTGATGTAAAAACGAACAAGCTGGAACCTGCACTAAACTGATTTGCCTCATCTAAGGACAGAACACTTCTCAAACATAAAAGATGATGGATCTACAGATCAGTACCAAAAAAGTACAAGAAAAAAGGAAAGCTATGCTTCTAAACACAGTCATCTGTGACTGAGTGTGGCCAGTTGTAGTTTCCTTTGGAACTCAGTATGCTTGATTTTTTGTTTTCTGAGTACTAATAGCAAAGTATTTTTCTTTACCTTATATGTGTAACATTTTAAAGACCTCTGCTAGATAATGCTCATCCTACTGCCATTCTCAACAACTGAGAATTGACAAAACCTAGGTAACCCCCACTCAATCATAGAACCATGTCTGCATACATAACCTTTGATTTCCCTTCCTTTCATTCCAAAGTAGGTTCCTTCAGAATTAGTGGAGGTCGTCACAAGAGTTCATAACTCATCCTCATGGCATATTTCGCAAAACAATATTCCTAAACAGTGCACATACCATAACTGCAACTACCGTACTCAGACTGAGAATCACTCAAAGTTCATACTACGTCTTATTGAGGGTGAGAGATATAAAAATACACTGTACTGAAAAAAAGAAAGAAACAAAACAAAACAAAACAACAACGGCAACAACAAAAATAACCCCTTAAATCCTTAATGCTGAATTCTATTGAGAATAAGGATCACTACACTTCATGTGACATCTTCACGAATGTACATAAATGTCATTCCTCTTAGTGCTGCCCAGGAGGCAGCCAGAGCACACTTCGATGGGCACTTAAGAAGGCTTGATTTGAAGGTACCTATATGTCTTGGCCTGGGAACATTATCACCTGCATGAGCAGTTACACTGCTAGATTTACTGATCAAAATCAGTGACAGGAATGTTAGGTTCAGCCACAGTGTGGCATATTTAATCTCTGGTCCTAAACACAGACACTGAGTGCTGAATGATGACACATGCAATTTATCTAGCCCTGGCCAGTTTATTAGGAACACTTGAATAACAGTATTTTATAAATTGCTGAACACACGACAGTCTCTAGAGGTTGTCCAGGATGGTGCAACAAACAAACAAACATACAAAAAAAACCCATCATGTGAGGAGAGGGTCTGCAACCTGAAACTTGTTAATGAAGGAGATCAGAAGAGAATATCCAGACAGGAAGTTTATAGTAACTCAAATAAGCACTCTTTATAACCGTGTTGAGCAGGAAGGCATCTCAGAATGCACTATGTATCAACTGCCAACTATCAACTTCAACGTTCCAGTTTGAGTGAGACTGTGCCCATGATGGCCTCAGATTCTTATTCTTGGCTGACAGGAGTGGAACCCTGTGTCGTTTTCTGCTGTTGTCCATCCATCTCAAAGTTAGAAGTTTTGTGCATGCTAAGATTCTTTTCTGCTCACCACACTTATAAAGAGTGACTATATGAATTACTATATCCTTCCTTGCAGCACCAATCTGGCCATTTTCCTCAGACCTCTCTTATCAACAAGGTATTTCCACCCATAGACCTGTTGCTCACTCAGTGTTTTTTGCTTTGTGCACCATTCTGTGTAAACTCTAGAAACTGCTCTTTGTGAAAATCCCAGGGGATCAGCAGATTCTGAAATACTTAAAGCAGCCCTTCTGTTAGCAGCATTCATGCCACAGGTAAAAATCACAGAGATCGCACTTTTTATTTTGTATATATATTTTTTTATTTCTTTTATTTCTTTTTATAGTTGATGAGAGCACTAACTGAAGCTCTTGACCTGGATTTGTATTTTTGCAGGTGTACAAATGTTTGTAATAAACTGGACGGTGAGTGTATACGCATATTCCACTGGTATATGGCAAGTTACCCAAAGTTCTTTGCGGCAAATCTGGATCCCACCGTGGGATTCTCTAAGAAAAGTGTTGACTAGTAAATGTGTTAAAAGATTAATAGATGTAAAGCATCAGTAGATGTAAACCATCAGCACTCATCAGTAATCTTTATATTGAATACATTAAATCTAGAATCTAGAATCTAAATCTAGTCAAAATTAAAAATCTGTAACAATTACTATTAAATTATATACATTAAATATAGTCAGAATTATAAATCTGAACTTGCTTGTTAGATCTCAACATCTCTTGAGATTTTGGGTTCCCTTGTCTGTTGTAAAACATCGCTGCAATGTTAGTCCACACTGTTATATATCTTAGGAATTACTGAAAATGTCACACAGCTTCATCGATGAACTTTTGAATGCGCATACTGGCTCTTTAATGCACTTGATTCATTGTCGGATTGCCCAGTCACTCATTATACCATGAGTTAGGTTAGGCATTTGATCATGTATGTGAAATAGAAGATCCAGCTTAATTTTCTTTAAAGCAGCCTTTCTATCAGCCTGTAGCACAGTCCTATTGCTACTGGGGCGCGCTCCTGTATTACACTCTGATCAGTTGACATTTTGATAGCAGGCTATCAGCACTCCTTACCAAAGGGTGGCCTCAAGCTTAGAGAATGAGAAACAGACATTAAGTATTTCTGGCTCTATTTCTGCATGTAAGGTGGCTGCAGGCTACAAAGCTCCCCTGAGTTCTACACTTCAATATACTAATGCAATGCATTTAGCTCATGGCCTCTGCTAGCCTTTTTCTTCTTAGGGGGTTCTGTAGTTATACCTAATGCTGGTCTGAGGTCTTTTCTCATTCAATATTTTTTAAAACATTTGCATGTAAATGATAAATCTAGTCTCTGATTTATATTACCACTCTCAGGTCCCACTGACACAATGTGCTTTTTTTTTAAGAGAAAAAAGTTTAACTTTCTTTTTATCTACATATTAATTACACAAGAACTGTCCATCTATAAAGTGGAATCTCATAAAGAACTTGCATGTTTAAATAAAATGGAAAATTCCTTTGCTTTACTGCCGAATTCTGATTAATATTAACGGAATTTGATGTGTCAGCAAATTACAACACAAATGTTATATATGAATAAAAAAGTCACACTTTATTTCAATATTTATATTGTCAAGATAGACTTCTGTAGGTACACCAACCAAAATTGAAGATGTAATTTAATTTAAGTACTTATACAGATATGTGTCCTTAAAAGTGTGTCCATTAATTAATATTATTAAGGTTTACCATTTCATGCTAAGAAATGAATCTAGTACAGCAATGGCTTAACTGTCTTAATTATTCTTAAAAACTATACTTTCTCTACTTTATCAAATCAAACTGTTTAATAGGTGACAATACAGTGAAAGTTCCATAAGTTATTATTCAAGAGTTAACATTTACTTACTGCAAGAAATTTGAATGTTAGCCACTGAAATAATTCATACCACAACAAGCACTGACTGGAACTAAAATGCTTGAGCTTGTTGAACAATAAAAGGTAAAGCCAACAAGGGCACAAGAGATTTTCTAGTACATAGCGTGGACAAATGAAGGCCATCTCGACTGAACAACATCTATTGACCTGAGCAGAGCTGTGCGTTAAAAGAACTCAGAAATGCAAACAAAGCGTGTAACTACATGTCTTACCTTGCAGATACCAACCTATTTAGTTCTTTTCGTTCATCATTCCAACGGCCTTCATGATTAAAACTTTATTCTATTTCTTCACTTTTTCTAAATAAAGACATTACATAAACCTACTAAAAGGTAAACTTGCGCACATCTAGGAAGAAAAAGTTTTATACTTTGTTAATTAAAAGTCATAAAAGTTTTAAAAGCCATAAAACTTGAAATTCTGAACTGATTTTCAAAATGCCAATGGTAAATAGGTTTACATATATGTTTAATCGTTTTCAATTACAGTGACAACAATAACAACATACAATCACCATATATGATATATTTATTTGCTATGAACTTTTAAGGGCAATTACAATGGAAGACAATCACTGTAAGACATGCTTAAATTTGCCCCAAAATAAATTGGGTTAATATATTTTAATATTAGTATTATATTTTATTTCTAAACTTCATGTCCTAAACCCACACAAACATTCATTCTGGAATGCTTTATTTGCAACTTAATAAAGGCCAGAAAGTGACAGAAAAGCAACAAAAAGGACAATGAAGGAGGGAAAAAGTTAAAGGAAATATATTTTTTACAGTCAGTGATTTACTTCTGCATTGTAATTTTAAAATCAGGAATTTTAGTTGTAATTGTAATACATCTAACAACAATTCAGATGCAACTGGCATTTGGGGGAAATTCATCTAGCTTCATTAGGGATGCCAGAGTGGCTGTGAAGATGTAATTCATTAATCCCCACCAGTGAACAGTGTTCTTCATACTGTTATGGAGAATCAATGAAGTAAAATTGGAGAGGTGCCAACCCAGTCACACTGAGTCAACAGGGAGTGCTATAATTAAAGTTGCTGGCTTGGTTCTATCAAACATCCTGAACTAGCTGAACTAAGCCAGGCTACCGTTTGTTAAAAATAATCAAGTCAGTACACAGGTACACAAGTGACATTGCTAAATAACCAATTTAGGTTGAAGATTCAGAGCAAGGCAAACATTTTTTTTTGCTTTTTTTGTTGTTGTTGTTTTATTATTTTGTGTGTGTGTGTATGTGTGTGTGTGTGTGTTTGTGTGAGAGAGAGAGAGAGAGAGAGAGAATGTTTATCTATCTATCTATCATCTATCTATCTATCTATCTATCTATCTATCTATCTGTTTGTTTGTTTGTATATTTATTACTAATTACATCAATGGATGGTCCTTGCAAGGAAAGTAAGACAAACATGTGTGTGTGTGTGAGAGAGAGAAAGAGAGAAAAAGAGAGAGAGAGAGAGAGAAAGAGAGAGAGAGAGAGAGAGAGAGAGAGAGAGAGAGAGAGAGAGTGTCCACCTCGCTCCTTCTCTCTCCTAAGTGGTTAGGATATCCAAGAAGAGAACCAGATTTGATGCAGTGATTGGCAGATTGGGAATGACATCATCAAATTTGAGGCATATAATGGGGGACTGACAGTGACAATGCCAGCACATTTGAGCCCATCACATCAGTCACAGTAAACTCCAACACCTTTGTATATTCCAGCTATAGTCTAGTTTCACAATTTGCTGATTCTTTGCTCTATGATTCTTTGCTTTAGGATTTAACTGTTGGTGCCAAACATCAGAAAGTTATAATAGTAATACTACTACTACTACTACTACTACTACTATTAATAATAATAATAATAATAATAATAATAATAATAATAATAATAATAATTTTATAGTTGTCTGGACACTGTAGAGGTGCCTTTTCTTTTGAAAAGCATACCTTCTTCTTCTGTTTTTGTTTGGGTAGGGAGAAAGGGAACATATTGTATTTTTTTTTTTTCTCTCATCTTTGCTTCAGAATAGGGAAGGTACTTTAAAAATCCAACCCAAACTCAGTGGGAAAAAAATCACATGCAACTTATTTGCAGCACCTTGTGTTGAATAGCAACATCCTGTCACAAGCGTTGTATATCAACATATTCAATCAAATAACAATAATCATAACATTCAATCAAATGCTCTGTATGTCATGTGATTTAACCAAGTCCACCTCTAACATTATGCTAATTGAACAATTGAACAATAAATGATATGTAATAATAATAATTTTCAACACACAGAAAGTCTTTAGGCTGTTTTGAAAAATCCCCACGTTACTGCACCATGTGACTTGCAAGGCCGATTTTGTTCACGGACAAGAGGAGACGTTATGTTTATTTCATGAGCCCAGTAGGTCTAAGCATATGTCATGAAAAGCACCAAGTTTAATGTAAAATCTGGGCTACATCCAAGATTTTTAAAACAGAACTAAAATTATTGATTGCATATTGATCATATTTATATAATGTAGTACTGAAGGTTAGCTCTGTTAAAATATGCTGCTGAAAAATGTACCATACAGAACATTAGAGTGAAATGTTGATGATATTCTATATGGTTTTGTGTCAGAATGCACAAATGGTGCTGCAGATATGTTGCATACAAACTTTTTTTTTCAGCCAGACTTGGTTGCAAAAAAAATAAAAAATCAGTTTGTGGTATTGATTTGTTTATTACTGTGGGGAGTATTCACACCAAAACTGATAATCTGACAGCAAGCATCCTTCTTTATTTTTCAATACATTTGGATAAAAAAACATAAATCAGAGACCAGTCAAATCCAGTATCTGGTCTCCAATTAATGTTACAACCCTCACTTTTCACAGGCCCAATGAAACTAATGTTAACTTTCCTTAACATTAAACAATAAGGGTTGTAATACTGGTCTTACTGAAAATACCGTATGATATTGGGAACCAATCCAGTCAAATAAGTAAAAAAATAATCATCATTATTTAGCAGGAGAAGCTTCCATATGATCTGCACAATAACAAAATGATATTCAGATAATTTTTCCTTAACGTAGATATCAATGGTAAAATAAACTACAAAGTTTGCCCACATCTTAGCAGCCTTGGCATACTTCGAACAGCAAGATATTCATCTTTATTGCTTCAACATCATGTGCAATTATTTTGCAGGTGTATATATTCTTGACATTTTCAGAAATGTTATTACTATAGTGCAAGTATTTGGAAATCAACATTGAAAAGTGTTCTGAATTGTCACATTATCTTCTCAGATGTACAATTTCAAGTTAGGTTGCATGTAAAAGTTATTCTTATTGCCCAGATTTTCAACTGCTACCAGCCAGCCCCCTAAAAATATTGACAAGGTGCCTCTTAGTATCTGCTCACTCATTCCCTGCAATAAAATATCAATCAAATATTTTCCACTTCAATGGGCTAATTTCAGGCCCTTGAAGGGCTTTTGGTTTTGCTTCATTAACTTTAACTGCGGACAACCTCAAGGAGGCTTCTGCATGCACCTGCTATAGTGTTTAAGCGATTTGTGGGATGTGAGCATATCTGAAAAGAGCATAGTTATTTTAATGTAGCTATGCTTTCACAATGCCTCATAGGAATATGTCTTATCAACTAGCAGCTATTGTGTTACTACCAATCACAAGCCCACCCACACCCACACACACGCACACACTAATGCATCCAGGGACATTGCACCAAGTCTGCTGCATGAACACACAGGTTTTTCTATTTTCAAAGACCATTAACATAGTTATTATTATTATTATTTTTTTTTTTTTATTAACCCAATCTAGTCATGATGTAAATGAACAGTTATCAATATGTAAGCTGTGGATACTAGTGGGCCCATGTGAGCCGGGATCTTCTCAAGGTTTAATTAGTATTGAGAACTGACAGACTGTTCCTCCCTTTGCCTTGATGTTGTAGATTGCTTTTGGCGTTGCTGACCATGTAATCATTACTTGCCAAGTCAGAGAGAGGGCTTGATTTTCAAAGGCTCACACTTCACTGATTCACCGTGCATCTGTGAGATTGATAACAGTGGTTTATCAGGAGCAACATGTGCACTAATCCCCCTCTGACCAGGGTTCCCTCCTTGCTTGGGCTCCCCTGCTAAAATACCACAAGCAACAGGAAAGGAGAGATAGGTTATGACAGCTATAGTGGAGCAGTCTATCCAGACTTGCCTGGGGCCCTTTGATTACAGCACAAACAGAGATCCTATCACCTCTCTGTTAGAAAAATAAAAGAAATAAAAGCAGATACGGGTGGCCTAACATTCATTAGGTCTTCAACCCAATTAAAAACAAATTATTCTTATCTTCCCAGTGCTGTAATCTGACACTATTTCAAAGGTGAAATGATAAGGTTGGTGTTTGTGGGATTAAAAAAAATAAAATAAAAAAAAAAAGATACAAAAGTTACATAGACAGGCATGGTTTGACTTTAACAACATAACAAGGTGGTTAAAATGTAAACATGAGCAAATTACTTTATCTGAATAATCGTAATAGCACAAAGTGCAAATAAACAATTTCCGCTGCAAGTGTTTTCAATCTTCAGAAGATGGTGCTATTTATTTATGGATGCATTGCTTGAATAAATTCTAATCTATTGAACTAGCGTGAGGATATGTTTTTGATAGCGACTACAAAGCGCTTCTGTAAGTCACTTTTGATGAGAGCGTCTGCTAAATACCATTGATGTGAATGTAAATGTGAACTCTTCTATAAACTCTCATTTGAAATTCTATCTTTTTGGAAGGAATGTTTCATAAGGATGAGAAGAGAGGTGAGAAGACAGAAATCAAAGTCATCTACCAACTCTAAATGTATCTATATGATACGCATATAGTTTATAAATAGTTTATAAATAGAGCACACTGTATACTTTGCTTATTGTATAGTGTACCCACTATGTATTAGTAGACATTGCTTTGTACACAAAAGGCCAATACATGTGGATATTATCAAGCCCAATACTGAATATCAACTCCTGCTAGATAAATAAACAGTAAATCAAAATGATCATTCAATAGGTTGCAATAATAATACAACCCATTCAGAACTAGAAAATTCTAGCTTGTAAATCTCTGGCCATGGCCTTATACATTTAAGAAGAGTCAACGGTACTAAAAATTCATGTAATTTATAGTTAAACATTTTTTTAAATCAAATCGTAATATACTGAATATGCAATCATCACTCACTTTAGTAGGAACACTTGTGAATGTGCACATTTATGCAATTATCCAATCAGCCAATCATGTGGCAGCAGTTGGAGAAGGTTGGAGAAAAATCAGGCAATGTTCTTCCAAATTTTCTACTGGCCAGTTTTGATGAGCCTGTGCCAACTGTAGCCACCTGTTCTTGGCTGACAGGAACGGAACCCAATATGGTGTTCTGCTGTTGTAGCCCATCTGCATCAAAGTTCAATGTGTTGTGTGTTCAAGCATGGTCTTCTGCTCTCCATGGTTGTAAAGAGTGGTTACTGTAGACGTTCTGTCAGCTTGAACCAGTCTGGTCATTGTCCTCTGACCTCTCTCAGCAGCAAATGTGTTTCCGTCTGCAGAACTGGTGCTCACTGGATTTTTTTTTTTTTTGGCACTCTGTTGTTGCTCCCTGAAGAGAGTTTCTGAAACACTCAAAGCAGCCCATCTGGCAACAACAAGCATGCCATGGCCAAAGTCACTGAAATCACTTTTTTTCTCCTCATTCTAATGTTTGATGTGAACATTAACTGAAACTCTTAACCTGTATCTGGACAATTTTATGCATTGCACTGCTGATTGGCTGACTGGACGATTGCATGAGTGAGCAGGTGTACAGGTCTATTAAAGTGACTGCTGATTGTAGGTTTAACAATCCTGTACCCATTTCATAATCAAATATTCCATTACAGTTGTCATACAATGTAATAGTATCATAATTTTATGTAGAATAGATCCCAAATGGAATTGGGCTATTATCTGTTCTCAAAATAATCTAAGCAAGAGATCTCCAATCTCTGATTTCTGATCTCTGATCTCTAGAACTGACTGCAGGACCCATCCTAAAATGGTGGTGTCTATGGAGACTATCCAATGCATTTTGAACTCTTTGAACATAGTATGGCATCAAGTTGGACCGGCACTATAAGAATGCAGCTGACAGTGAATGGTTGATGCTACTGTACAGTTGGTCGAGTTCAGCTGACAATCTGGATAATTAAATGAGGCACATACCTCAATAAATTGCAACTGGGGATACTTGTGCTATTGAATTTTACTCGGGACACACATCAGTATTCTCTGTAATTCCTTGTATTATTTCACACAGTCTTGCACCAAATGCCAATCTGCAAATCTCACATGTAACAGGATATGATTAAACTGGTGAAACATGAGCAGATCTGAACTGGTCAACCTCAACACTGGGACTGCCATCTCATACAATATCACTTAGCGAACGATTTCACCAAACATGAGCCGACACTCATTAGACAATCTTGTCTCTGATTGCTGGCAGCCATGTTGACAAAGGTCACACAAACAACCAGCATATTAAAATGATTATGCAGGCCCGTCCTCTGAATGCTCTGACATGCTATGCTCAATTAAAGACACAATAGCTCACTGAAGAAGTAGCCATGCCTTTTGTTTCCAGCTCAAAGAGCACCATGAAATTAACACAGTTTAATTGACTGGCAAACCTGAGAATCCGACAAAGCCACAAATCTCTTGTTAATGGTTAATTTGGACAGAAATAATCACATATATGATGACGTTTGCATTTTTCATTGAAAAAAAGTAAATCACTGTAGCTATGCTGCTAATACAGGAGTGAAACATTTCTAATAAGACATTACAGACAATTCTGAGATCTCACTGATAACAGATATGTTTAGACAATGTATGGTGTATGTAGTACAATGTCATAATGTAAAGTGTTATGGTATGTGATTTATGGCATTCCAGCAGATAATCTATAAAATTCATACACTAAACAAAGTCACATACACACACACAGCATGGCTTCAGCCATGACAAACAAATTTCTTGTCTGGACTATTATTTTTTTATTTATAGTTGACTGGAAAACAAGTAGTTTCAACAAGCAAAGAAAGGAAATAAACCCTACTTCCTACTGATATTTGGTATATGATTTAACACAGTACATTTCACAGTGGTGCAATGCACCTCGATGCTATAAGTATAGTTCAAGCTGCCTTTCTAGAATCCAATACCTGCTGCACTTCACACAACAGCAGAGGGCCCATCTGGTATACAATAGATTTCTTTTTTGTTTTTTATCTTTTCTGAATCATCACACATGAAAAATTAGAAAATATTGGTGGAACTATATAATGTACACACTATCCATCCATTATCTACACCGCTTTATCCATCTGGGTCGCGGGGAAGTTGGAGCCAATCCCAGCATCTTCAGGCGAGAGGCGGGGTACACCCTG
>JAQQZR010000002.1:16098350-16113781 GCA_030068235.1 Notoglanidium macrostoma
CTGGGTGACCCGGGGATCGAACCCAGGACCTTCTTGCTGTGAGGCGACAGTACTAACCACTGCACCACCGTGCCACCCAATATATATTAGTTAAACATTAGTTTATTTATATAAACATTTAAATAAACTTATATACTTTTTATACATGGTGGGAAGAGAAAACATTGATCATAACCAAAAGGTTCAGATTTTATCTGTAGGTCACCAGCGCAATAAGCTACCAGAAAGTTAGAATGATTATGAAACCAAGCGATATAATATGTCATATCATCATATCAAGTCAGGTATTAAGTCACACAGGTTAGTTTTGTGCTATGGCCAATAAGGTGCAGTAGGTGAAATCTTTCAAATTTGCAATCTTGGTTGATAAATATCTAATCTTCCTGATCCTTTAACAGAATTTAAGAATTTTATTATTAACATAATTTTAAATCACTTTAATGAACACTATTCACGCTGGTTACTCCCATTTTGACAGAAAAAACGTGCATTTCTTCGCTCCAATACTGCTCTTTCAGGGGTATAAGGGGAAATCCTGGTGTCAAATGAGTCTGAGAATTCCCTCTTTCTTATTACATCATAGAATCCTCATTTAAATATTTAAAAAATAAGATTCTGACAGACTTTTTGAGGCCCTCTTTATAAACAAACTCGCACTGTTGCTAGGAAATGGACATAATACAATAGTAAACGTGGTATCAAAATAGAGCTTACTGAACCAGAAATCTGAATTATACATAAATCACCCAAAATGTGACTTAATATCGGATTTGGTGTGATGGGTCACATTACATACATACATATATGTGGAGTGCAGAACCACCACCCATAACAGCATTTTTGGTTCACTTCTTACAGTTGGCTTGATTCAGGGTCGACTCGCTTTCTCACCACAATCTGACCACCCTGGAGTTTGACTGGAAGCCAGCTGAGACCTCTTTGCTCAGACCATGTTGAAGTAGTTATTTTAGTCCACACCTGAGTGTGATTACTGTGCTCTCACCTGCACAAACAAACTGAACCTTAGGGGTAAAATGCACTGCCTTTGATTCCAGTGAAATAAATCTACTCTAACACTGACACATGACTCATGAGCTCATTTTGATTAACCTTGCCTTGGTTTCAGACTTTGTTTCAAACAATTTTGGCCCATAGCGGTTTCAGTGAATAGGAAGAAAAAAAAATAAGTGGATGTAAGAGCCATCATTGAAAAAGAGGATAACGAAAAATGCTGACTGTGTTATGGCAGCTGAACAATAATTGTAGAGTGATAGAAGTGAAGTGCAGGTGCCTTGGGATGGTTATATGAGGCTCCAGAGGTTTGAACGATTCAACAAAACTGTCACTGTACTCCTGTTTATAGATCTTTTTTTTTACAGTTGGGAAGTGCCACATGGATTCTTAGTATCCTCCATTCAATATATGCAGTCCTGTAAAACCTGGGATATATGTGATAAGTACACTCTTAAATGAATATGAATGTATTATTTGGAACAAAAAAATAATATGAATACAAATACAGATATGAATACGAGGAGCACTGCTTTTTCAGAAAGTTTGCTAGAAACATTCACAGAGTTCCTGTTTGACACTATAACCTCAGGAACAGGATACAGGATCTAATTGCAGGGATAACTTTATTAACCTCACAAATAGAGAGCAGGAAACAAACAGAAAGACTAGCACAGACTTAACAGAAACAAAACATGGGCATACAATAACTGGAGAGGTACAGGGCACTTCAGAAAAGTGGAATTACCGTACAAGTCTGTGAGCATGGATATCCTGTACACCGATTTAAACTGAAAACCACCTGGCCACGCATTCAGGCATGGGATTACTGCTGGAATCCGCAAACATAAAACAAGCCAAAGTATCAAGATTCTTGAACTGCCAATCCTGACAAATAATGCAAAATGCTTCCAGCCAAACTGAAAAAGAGTCCTTAAAAGGTGTGTTTGCGTGTGCATGTGAAATCAGTCCCAATGCGCAAAAGCCGGGCACAATCAAGGTTCCACTTACATGGGGCTGTGATGCATGCTGGGAGTCATAGTGCTGGCCTGTTGTTCTGCCAAGTGAACCTGGAAGGGCATCCAGTAGTGCTGAGCATTGCAAAAATTACAGCGAGCATGCAACGTGCTGTGAAATTTAAAGAACGCCCTATGAACGCAGCCAGGTGCAAATCTATGAGCATGGGTTGTAACATGCATAGCAGCTTGAAAGCAGTTATGCTGTCAGGTACTGGAATGAGCTCCATGACAGGAACTGGAACAGGAACAGGCTAAGAAACATGCTCAAGTGTAGAGACAGGCTTGAGTGAGGAGACTGGAGCCAGGACAGACTGTGTGATTGTAACAGAACAGGAGCAGGCTGTGTGACTGGAAGAGGCTTGTTGGCTTGAACTGGAACAGGCTCTGTGGCTTGAATGGGAGCGGGCTCTGGCTCTGCGTCTGTGGCTGTGGCGGCTGCAGCGGGCTCTGGCATGGACTTGGACTTGGTCATGAGAACATGGTCATGGTAGAAATACCATCCTCAAAGTCTGGTGGAGGAGACATGACATCTTCCTCAAACTCAGGAGCACGATCTAGAGCAAAGCCCTCTCTCTTTTTCCTCTGGATGGGGCTTTGGAGCAGTTGGTTCATCCCTGAGAGCCTCGTAGAACAATGTCAGCATTCCCCCAAAGCTCCTGGAGTCTCTGAAGCATGGGTGCTTCACTGTGAGAAGGTACCTGGCCCACTGGTATGCTGGTCCAGTGAGCCACAGAGTCATGCACCCCACCCACTGACTCTCAGGAGGTCTGGGTTCCACCAGGCTCTGATAGAGCACATAACATTGGAGAAGGAAACAGGTGGATGGCGAATCAGTGTCATCATAGGGATTCGGGAGTCCCTTGTCCCAATACTGTAGGACTGGGCGTTGCCTTGGGGAAGTTGTCCTCCAACTATATCCTTGATATGGGGAAGCATTCTGTCATGTCAGAAGCAGGAGAGAGGACGTAATTGCAGGGAAAACTTTATTTACACCACAAATAGAGAGCAGGAAACAAACAGAAAGACCAGGAAAGACTTAACAGAATCCAAACACGGACATACAATAACTGGAGCAGAAACTTGCCACTTCCGTGGAATTACCATATACATCTGTGAGTATGAATTCCCCGATTTAAACTGAAAACCAGCTGGCCACGCATTCAGGAATAGGGATTACTGCTGGAATATGAGGACATAAAACAACCCACAGTATCAGGATTCTTGAATTGCCAATGCTGACAATGTTTCCTGCCGAACTGAAACAGAGTCCTTAATAGTGTGTGTGTGTGTGTGTGTGTGTGTGCATGTGCAATCAGCCCAAATGAGCAACAGCCGGGCACAATCAAGGTTCCACTTACATGGGACCGTGATGCATGCTGGGAGGCATAGTGCTGGCTTGTAGTTCCGCCATGCAAACCCAAAAGCATGTGCAGTAGCACTGAGCATGACCAAAATCACAGCGAGTGTGTAGCGAAATTCAAAGAACATCCTATGCACACAGAGAGGGGCAAATCCATGACAGACACTAGAGATCTAGAGATAGGGATCCTGAGGACAACAACAACAATAAAAAGGCATGTTTTTACTTTCATGAAGGCTGTATCAAGTGGCCAGATATGAAGTTCAAATTAAAACATGAACATGTATCAGTCCTTAGTAACTGCATGGTCAGGGTTGTGGTGGTTTCACTTAGGCTACTAGCTTGCTTATTTTTTGAGATTCTTCTTTTTTTTTACACAGGCATGAACAAAAATAATAGCAGAATTTTTTAAAAAGTGATGTAACTGAGGTTGTGAAATTATCAGAGCCAGAACTCAAATACCATGCTGACAGTTTGACTGTTTTTTTTTTTTCAATGTTTCTGGGGGAATATTGTTAGGTCTCATATTTAATTAAAAATCCTTCCAGTATAAGCTACACCCACATCAGGAGATACAGACAGAGATACGAACATTTGAGCACTAAACAGACACAGATAGTGGCATCGCGTTACATCTCTAATATACAACAACTACTCCTGCATAATTCCTGCACAGTTCTCCTCAAAGACATCTAGTCAGAAAGAGCCAAAGTTCAAAATTTCCTCACTGGCAGCTGTTAAATCACAGTAGGCAGCTCCTTTATTGCACAGAAACAGAATAATTCATATTATCATGATGAGATGTATTGACTGTTCTCATTTAACACACCATGTCTCTGGTTACAGCCTGTCTCTAGCTGTCATCTCTGACTGGTTTTATTACCTGTAAATCACATGGCAGTGGCCTCCTGTGGCTTTGCACATGGCACAAAGGGTGGAGAAGAAGTTAAGTGACACCGGATCCAACACAAAGGCAGCACAGGGGCTTATCTGAATTCTCATTCAGCAGCAGCTTCAGAGTAGGGAATATGTTAAGGACGTGCATCCTTCTTCCATGCAAATACAAGGCAGAAGAAAACCATAAATGCCTGCATATTTTTCTGACAACAATAGGTAAAATCTGTGTGGGCAACATAATTCTCTATTCTGACAAATTACTTTCAGACAATTTTCTGCCTACTTTCTGTGCACACATTCCTATAATCCTTCTCTTTGCCTTCTATCAATTTTACACATTCTTCTCCTCGCATCACACAGAAAACGTGGTCAGTGAAAATGCAACATAAGTGACAAAGCCGAGCTTCTATTAATTCTCACAAGAAGCACTCTCGCTCCGGTATAGCAATATTTGTATTAGCTTAAAAGCAGGACACTGAATGTAAATTCATTGAATAGCCTAGTGAAAAGAGAGAAAAGAAATGAAGGCAGTTTTCACACAGAATGCACTGCTTGTCTCTCTATTCAAATTCTTGCACCAGTGATAGACTTGTCATGATAAAGACAATGTGGTTTCTCTTTGGCATGTTTCCCATGATTTTCTATTTTTAATTCAAATTCAGATTTACTGGAAATATGCCTCTCATTGATCCACTGCAGTGAGCATGGCTCTGTGTGTAACAAAGGTCAGTGTGTGATATATTTCAAAATAAGACAGCAACCATTTGTACAATCTAGGAAAACAAATATATATATATATATAAAAAAGCTCATGGTACATCCACATGTTCATGCATGCGACCTACCTCTCTACCTTTTTTTTCTAAATCAAGAAATAGCTATGCCAAAACAAGATGCATATTTTTAACAATACTTCCTTTATTCACCATTATCTTTATTTGTTTATTTATTTATTTATTTTTTGCAATAACTAAGCTGCAGTCAGAGCCCCCCATAAAACCACACACACACACACACACACACACACACACACACACACACACACACACACACACACACACACCCATTTCTGTCCTCATCCTCCAGGCATTAATATTTACTGATCATAATTAAATATTAACCTAGATTGAGCCTTCTTCCTCGGAAAATTAGAGCACCGATATTGAAATTGCGGCAAGTCATTTCATATGACCTTTTGTTACTAATTTGAGAAATTATAATCATAGGTCCTATTGGATATTGTTCTAGCATGATCTTAATTGATTATGTTTATGCTGTTTGTGTTTTCTGATGTATTGGATAAAGAAGGTATTAACTTCATTCAATGAGTTATTAATAAGCAAGATGAGAAAACATGGTCGGCCCGGTGAATGCTGAGATTAGTGTGGGAGACGTTGTCAGAATGCATTTCAACTGAAGCAGCACGGTCTCTGTGGATATTGTCAGCAGAATTGATTAAGTAAATATGGCCTGAGAGTGGTGTAATTTTGTAAGGTGATAAATTGTCAAGGGGCTGGATCGTTTTCTTGTGCCAAAAAGCCATAGGTAAATATGTCAGGGTGTATTAACTTAGAGATAAAGCTTTGCTCGTACATGTGGATGAAAAAACCCCACACACAAACACAAAATGTTTTTGTGCAATCTCCAAACCAGATTTTTAGGTTTAAATAAAACTATAGTCAACCTTGTTGCCAGTTACTGTATTTAAGCATGGTGAAATGTCTTGTATGGTTATGTATTTCCCTGCAGTACAATCTGTTGCTCATTTTCTGTCATTGGGATGACAAAGGCTCAGTGTTGGAGCCGCTCAGTGGGTTAAGACATACGCCATGAATGGGGACAATTCCATGCAGGGTGCAAGACTTAGAACGGAAGAGCTACAGGTTCCTGCCTTTCCTTTGACACATGCTGATATGCCCTTGAGTAAGACGCTTAACCTCAAGTTGTTCCAGGCATGCTGCAACATGGCACCCTGCTTCTGTTCTACACAATATTAAATCTCCATGTCCTTAAAAAAGCAAGTGGTCATCTCAGTATGACAAGTTTCACACTTTGAAAATGTGACACTTTATGCACATTCCCTATGGAAAAATAGGGGTACTAATTTTTTGCTAACAAACCCTGATATACAAAAGCTGCATTTTTTTTTCCTTTTGTTTACTTTTATAACACTACAGTGTTTCTTTCTTAGGAAAATATTAAAATAACCCTGTATGTAAGATCTATTTTCATTCTATGTGCACAGCAGAGAACTATTTGTTCTTTTGAAAAGGAAAAAAGTGCCTCTGAGAGGCCACAAATTGGTTGTTGCTGTTGTTGTTCTTGTTGTTGTTAGTGTTGTTGATGTTGTTGTTGTTTTTGTTGTTGTTGGGTTTATTCTCCTTGTCCTAGCTATGTATTTATAACAGCATTATTAGTTTAAGTATAACTCTAATTACCTAGAAATGCCAAAGCAAACATTCTGTTCCTCACTGTTTGATATCCACCTCCATGTTGTAACTCCACATAGTCAATTCACATCCATTCTAAAACCCCAGGGAAGTTCACTTTTACTTGAAAGAAGCAGAGACAAAATCTATGTACCGAGGTCTTCGCTTAGAGAGCCTCTATACCATCCAACAACAATAGCAACAGCTTACTGAAATACTTGCTCTCAAAGAGTCATTACTCTGCATGGCACCTTGCATCTGAACATGTAAATGCACCTATTCACATAAAAGAGAGCTTCTTGCACCTACCCCGATGATGAATAAGTCATCTCTGGAACAGAGGCATAATAGCAATAGCTTTCAAGAAGACGTGTGTGAGAGGTGCTGCTGAAATCTATCTCTTAAAATATGAATGTGTTATATAAAAGCCTTTCCATTAGTCCTTCTCTGACAGTCCACTTCACCTTCTCCCATTCACCTGAACTTTGCTTCAGATTATTTGGGATGGGATGTCTTGGTGCCCTGCACATATTAATAGTTGAAAGTGTGATGAAATCACTCTGCGGTCTTTATAAGGCCAATTGTTTAATTTCCAAGTGAACTCAATGGGAATAAGAGTATGCCCATTTGCCATACATGGACAAGAAATCTATCTGTATTGGTCTGCTCCGAACACACCTCACCTCCCACTATGATACAGGTAATTCAAACAATGATTCATATTTGGAAGGAGTGAAAGCCTGAAGAGGGCCAATCTTCTGAGGAGACCCAATGCAGGATTCAGACCCTGCAATTATTTCGCAGTGCTGTACTTTGCTGAGAGTTATTGACCTGCTGCCACCCGATGAGACCTGAAGAGTGCTAGTTCCCCGTCTACTGCTTCTCAGCCACTGTACTGCCCAATAAGTCCCTTTTCTCTTCATTTGTCTGCTAGCACCCTTCTGAGAACTTCTGGTAGCTAGCTAGACCAAATAGGGAGTGTTATATTACAAGTGTTATGCCTTTGAATGGAGCTTTTCAAAAGATGGTGTCATTTTTTAACTTAAGGGTGCTTTCTCACCCATTAGTCCATCTACTTAGTTTGTGTGAAATTGATTCTTTTGGTTTCTATATTTGGTTGATAATTGGTGTGGTTCAGTTTTGTACTGCACATAATTAACCAAAAAGGGGGAAAATGCTGAAAGGCTTATAAAAGTTCTCAAGAGCTCCGGTTTTAGTGATTCAAGTGGACTAAAAGCTACACATGCAAAAGGACCACTAATAAGCATTTTCTAAGGATAAGTTTGGAATATACAGTATATATATATATATATATATATATATATATATAGCTGAGATTTTGTACATATATATATATATATGTACAAAATCTCATTATGGTCTAATAATGTTGCAGAAATTTGTTTTGCTTTATCAGAACTGTGTAAATGAGTGTACTGTCAGTGGAATCATACTGGCAACTTGAACAACTCGTCAGTTTTGCTAATACTAGAAGTGTCTATAGAAATGACTGAGCAGAACATTTCCACAATGCTATAGCTTTTACGAGTAGTGAGTCAAAAACCATGGTGTTGATGTACTGGATGCAAGCACATGCACAGTTCATCTGCACTTGATTGCGGCATCACCACTTTTAGCACTATTACATTATTTTACTATCACACTGATGTAAAGTAGAACTAAATACTTTTACCATGAGAAGTACTTCACTAAAATGGCCTATATAAATTGGACATGGAAAGAAAAAGTCATTTCAGTATTTGTGCTTGATACAAAACAGATTGCTAATTGTGATTCATACATGGGTTTACCTGATGGCACCTGTTTCCAGCATAGTCCTGCCTACTGAATAAAAAGAAGAACAAGAAATTAATCAGTTCTTCAACTGCAAACTCAAATACTGTTCTTTCTTTTACAATCAAAAGTAAATCAACCAGAGAGTCTATAGCTAATATTAAGGAGATAATTATGTAAACAAGTTCACAGTGGCTTTCATTTGTCTTGTTTTATATGCTATAACCTCCTGTTCAAATAGTCCTTGTGTTTCTTCAATTATTTTGCCAAGGTTTGCTAACAAATATCAGTCCCATCTGTCGCTCCTGCTCCTGCACTCCAATGTTATTATAATTGTTCTATAGAGTTAGTATAACACTTCTATTCTTCCTCACTCCATGTGGCAAATGATTATTGATGAGAACTATTGATACCACAGTTTGGGTGAAGAGTCAGCATGACGTACATTGCACTGGATCCTGTAGTGGGCAATGAATGTGGCAAAAAAAAAGCCTTGTCTGGGAGCCATAAGTTAGTGCAGGTATGTGCGTGGTGGGAATTTAAGACAAGACATTACAGGTAGAAATAACAACTTTGATATTTTTTTTTAGATTTTCAAAATGGTGATCTATAATGTCATCTCACAAATATCAGTCTCAGATGTGGTCAACTCCATTAATTGAGTCAAAGTACAGATACTGCTTGTGAAATATTACTCTAATACAAGTGAAAGATGTCCAATCAAATTTTTACCTGCATTAACATACTGGAGTATTTGCTTTTGAGCACTTGAGTAAATATATGAGTCCAATATTTAATATTGTTAATGTTTCCTTTTTAATGTCTGTTGTATTGTTGCCACAGTGCATTTACACAACCTAATGATTCTGAGACAATTCTGAAAGGACTAGTCAGTAATCTAAGTCTCAATTGCATAAATAAATATGCTAATACAAAGATATCATCTGACCAAAATTGTGTCATATATATATATATATATATATATATATATATATATATTGTTGTTTTTTTTTTTGTTTTTTTTTACTTTATTCACCTGCCATGAATATACAGTTTTGCTTATAAGTGCAGATTGTATTATGCTTAAAAGTTTAACTCAGGACTGCATACTATTTAAATAAATAAATAAATACATAAAAGTGTGAATTTAGTTTTAAACACACACATGGTACAGTTTAATACAAAATTGAGGTAAATATAATAATTATTAAAATATCAATAACACAAAGCTCACGCCATGTAAGTGTTACACACCAGTGTGGCAAGCTCAAAGGTTCATGTCAATTAATAGTAGCCCAAGCAATGGTCAATCTCATTCCTAACAAAGGAACATAGCAGACATATCCAACTGACAAGGGTGATGTACATTAAGCTTTTGGAAGAGGTGGTAACAATAGCTTTCTGTCAACCAGCAGAGAATAAAAATGTCAGTCCTGTCAGAGAGTATATTCTCCAAAGTTCTCCAGCTCTTGACAGAAACATAGTTTGACAATCTGAAAGAGGGAGGGCTGTATTCTGTCCATTATTGAAATATTTTAGCAATGCATTTTAAAGTATGACACAGGCTAAGGTCGCTGAATGGAAAAATGACACCGAGTGTAAGAAAGTGTTGAATGCCCTTAAACATTTATGCATGTTACCTAAACCTCTCTATCATTAATAAAATAGCATTCTCTGACTGAATATTGTGCAAATTTAATATAGGGAATAAAGATATCAACTGAAATGTAAATTTAGTAAGCATGAAACATTTTTCTCATTTTGTCCAATTGTCAATCATTTCTCAGGGAAATGAAAATGATCATTTAGCATTTAGCAAAATATGTATTATTTGGATGAGTGCTAAGTGATGAGACAATGTTGGAACAAAAATACTATTAATGCTTTTCTAGGGACCTCCTCCAAGGCAGTTGACTTTAAGCAAGATTGCGCAAAAGCTACCAAACTGATTTCCATGAAACTTGGTGGCATAGTGTATGGGCCAGGGAAGAACCCATTAATTTTTGGAATGGGTCTTAGTAATGGCTCCATGAAAATAGTTTTGATTTTGCTAATATTGTGAGATTTGACATTTGGGTCATGGTGTAAGTCCATGTTCACCTTAACATTTAGTATATAGCAGTAAAGTTTAATAGTGACAAAACATAGCCAATGTAGAAATACAATGACTTCATTTGAAACAAATCCAGACATATAAAGAGGTTGCAGTTGCAGCTGTGCATATGATAAAAGATATGACTATTCTATTAGCTTAGGTTGATATGTCTTATTAATGTTTTCAGGCTTGTGTGAAAATTTCTGAACATACAGCACCAGTCAAAAGTTTGGACACATCTACTTGTCCAAAGGTTTTGCTTTATTTTGACCATTTTCTACATTGTACAAAAATACTGAAGACATCAAAACTATGATAGAACAGATATGGAATTATGTGGTAAATAAAAAACACGTTACATGTTTATGTTAAGTAAATAGCCCCTAACTGTAGTAATCCTTATTATGTTAAGAATTGCCCAACTTAATAAAGAGAAAGGACAGTCTATCAATACTTTAAGACATAATATGTCTTTTAAGTAATTACAATAAAGAAAAAAAACATTGTTTTGTAAGATGTGCCCAAACATTTGACTGGTACTCTATATGAATGACAAATTATAGGAAAAAAAAAACCTGACAAGACTCAAATGACTCCTCATTACTTTGAGTGTAATGAGTGTAAATCTCATTAAGAATTTACATATACTATACAGTATGTATATACACAAACATGGTAATTAAAGAAAGTAATAGTTGTGTTCATAAGATGTTTGCACAGAGCAGCTTCAATGCGCTTTGTTATAAATTCTGCAAGATTCTTGAACTATACTGGAGGGGTGAATTTTTCCATTCTTCTGAAAGATATTCTTTCAAATGTTATTTTTATAGTGTTGGAGAGCACTGTCACTCCAAAATCTCCGCATAGGTGTGCAATTGGAATAAAATCATAGGATAAAAGTGATCAGTCAGAATAACTTTGTATTGATTTGCAGTGACACTTGACTCTAAGTGGACCCACACAATGCTAGCAAAATGCCTCCCACAGTATAACACAGCCAACACTTTTCACTTTAATTTGTTTTCCTTCTGTATCTCTACCTAACATTTCAGTTTGATATATATTCATACGATATGGTAGAATTTTGGAATGATTAAGAAACAAAGCTGAGCATGCTGGCAGCTGTGGATGTCATTAAGGCTTTGACAGCTTACAGCTTTAAATTCATCTCTGCAGCATTTAACTAATTACTGTAACTTATTTAGTTGTTTAAAACTATACAACATACAGCAACTATTTTGTATTTTTTTTTTCAAGTTTTCTTTTGTCTTCAAACTTTCTCAACTTTCTCATTTGAAATGTGTTGCTAATGTGGTATTATCAAAGTGCTGCTCCACTGCACTTATAAAAGAATTGCCATTAGGTTTCTATTGAAGTAAACTTGGAGTGTTATCTAATTTACTATGTACCATTACTAAGTTATCACCTCAAGGATAATTGGAAGTACTTAAGATTCATGAATCACTTACTCTGTAGATGAGTGGTTTCTGAGAGTTGCTATAACATAGGTCCAGCAGATCTTCACACAGTAAGTGTTTTTCTCTTTTTAACACTGTTATCAGCAGTATGCTGGCTTGATGGAGCAACATATCTCTCAGTAAATCAAGGTGAACTTACACACAAATAAAATAAGTATTTATATACAATGTGTGCATTTGTTTTCTCTGTATTAATAAATTAGGTGTGCATTGTCATGAGCAGCAGTCGATACATGATCTTAATTTCATAAGTCCCAGCTGGGACAACTCACAACAGAATGTCTTGAATTCAAGTTTGTGTTCAGGAAGCTTTTAATAGAAAATAAATTATATCAGTTAAACATACAACACACATATTAATTCTTTGCTCAGATATGTGTGAATACATTTAGGGAGCTCCTGTTGGAGTGTTAGTTCATTGAAATTGAAGCAGTTTTGCCACACATAATATTATCTGCAGCTAACCCTGTATAAGCAAGTCTCAAACCAATGCTGATATCAGTTTTAACTAATGTTAAGAGCAAACTCAAACAATGCATAGACAAAATTTGAATCAGGAAGTGTTATTTTAAATGGCTGTTGTAGGGTATCACCAACAATAATAACTGGTTAGTTCAATTGTATTATGTTCAAGCTCTAGTTTAACCTGTTTTGCCTCGATATCTCATGTTTCATGGATTTTTGTTTGGTCTCTGTATGTATATGTTTTAGTTTTATTTTACTACCCACGTTTTGTTTGCTTCTGTATAGTTTTGTAAATTATGCTTTTCTCTGGACCTGCATTCTGCCTACCTCTTATGTGACAGAACACTTCACCTTTACTATAGATGCAGCAGAGAAACCCTATCAGGAGGGCTACTCGCCATGCATTATCCTGCAGCATCGGGACCAGGAAGTCCCGGCTCCCTACAAGGGCACTCCCCCCACTCAGTTCATCTTCCAGTGCTACCTACTTTTTGATTGCTTGGTAGAGCCTAAGCTGCCAGAGAGAGTGTTTGTGAGGTGCATGATTCCTTGGCTCACTGGGCCAACTAACTCGTAACGTTGTAGCACTTGTGCCTCAGGGACATCAGAAGCTTTGGAGAGCAACTTAAGAGTATATACTGGGCTCTCAGGGAGGAAGTGCCCCATAACTGGAGGGGCGCTATGGGCTATGAGAAGCTCACTTCACAGGCCGACTGGGTGGCCTGTAATGAAGGGCTTCCTCCACAGGCAGCTTACACTGCAGAGCTTCAACAACAGCTCAACACTTCTCTAGAACCCTCTCCAGTGGCAGAGAAGTGCCACTGCTCCAGAGCCCCCTCTAGTGGCCAATCAGGAGGCAACTACTGCTGAGCCCCCTCCAGTGGCTGAGCAGGAGGCAACCGTTCCTGCACACCCTTCAGTAGCTCAGCAGGAGGAAACTGCACCTGAGCCTCCTCCAGTGGCTGAAAGTATGGCAAGTGCTCCTGAGCCCCCTCCAGATGCAATAAGGAAGGCCTTTGCTCTAGAGCACACTCCTTGCTTCCAAGATTACGTAGTCACCCCTCTGCCAGGCTTCAACAATGCCATCATCGCCCCTCTGCCTGAATCAAGCCTATGCCTGAATATGAGTTCAAGTCTATGCCTGACTTCATGACCATGCCTATGCCTAAACCCAAGTCTGAGCTGGCACCCCAGCCTAGCTTCAGTCACAGAGTATAAGCCAGGTGCAGTCTCCAAGCTAGTCCCAGTCTCCACAATCTCAGATCGTGTTCCAGGGACAGAACTAGTTCCAGTTCCAGCCACAGAACCTGTTCTAGTTCCAGCCGCAGAGCTTTTTCCAGTTCCAGCCACAGAGCCCATTCCAGTTCCTGCTCCAGTCACAGATCCTGCTCCTGTTCGTGCTCCAGTCACAGAGCCTGCTCCTCTTCCTGCTCTAATCACAGAGCCCTCTCCTGCTCCAGTCACACAACCTGCTCCTGCTCCCTTGCCTGTGTCCACACCCATGCCTATGTTTATTCCCTTGCCTGAGCCCACTTCAAGGACTGTGTTTGCTCCTTTGCCTGGGCCCAGTCACCTTTGGGGGAGTTTTGTGCTGGGTGCTCTGGGAGTAGTACCTTTGGGGGTATTCTGTTAGGTAATCCCCCTCACGGCAAGTGTTTGTTGCGGCTTACGGAGTGCTTCTGAGTTCTCTGTGTTTAGTAGAAGATTGAGAACTACAACTTCTGGCAAGGCTCGCAGCGCAGTCGGGCAAGCATCTGGGTTTGCGGACTTCAAGAATTAATTTTCCAGGCTGCGCTGTGGTCCTATGGATACGCATGCCTAAGAAGCTTCAGCTGATCCTGGTTTAAAGAAGATTACAGACTCTATTAAAGGACTTTGTTTTGTTTAGACACTTGGGAAACATTGATTCCTTTTTATGTTTCCATATAAGGTAACTGATGAAGATGGGAATTTGTATTATGTTCAAGCTCTAATTTAGTCTGTTTTGCCTCAAAACCTTACGTTTCACATGTTTTGGTTTGGTTCTGTATGTCTATGTTTTAGTTTCAATTTACTACCTGCGTTTGGTTCGCTTCTGTATAGTTTTGTAAATAAGGCTTTTCTCTGCACCTGCCTACTTCTTACATGACAATCCATGAACAAAAACTAGCTAGCTAGCTTGCTTTAAAAGGAAATTTCCAAACAAACAAAAGAGTCTTTAAAATCCTTGAACAAAGCTAGCTAGATAGCACAACAAATCACAAAAAGCTAGCAAGCTAGCAAGATTATGCTTTAAGCCAACAAGAGATTTTTCTTTTACTGACTTTTTCTCACCAATTTGGTCACCTGCCAATTCCCATCCACCAGCCAGCTCTCCCCTATCACATGTCAATCAGTCAATCACGTGCTTCTTCTGAGACATGTTAGGCCAGCCAACTGTTGCTTATGCAGTATATCGTGCTTGGAGGAAAGCACTCTCTGCCTTCTTCCACATACAGTACATGAGCTCACATATGCCTATGATTAGATAGTGTTGCTCTGATTGACAAGGGGGAGAAAGCATGCCCTCCCTCCCTGACACCATGGGCAAAATTAGTAGCTGAGGCATCATTAGTCTTCAGACTCCCAAGCTCCCAATGCTAGGGCAAATGCTTTTCTGCTGTAACACTCACTTCTGGAGTTTGCTTGGTTATCAGCAGCTTCTCATGACTCAACATGAGAAACTCTGATATACACACATGGACAAAATTGTTGGTACCCTTCAGTCAATGAAAGAAAAAATCAAAATGGCCACAAAAATAACCTTAATCTGACAAAAGTAATAATGAATAAAAATTCTATGAAATGTAACTAATAAAAGTCAGACACTGCTTTTCAACCATGCTTCAACAGAATTAATTAAAA
>JAQQZR010000002.1:16130955-16153122 GCA_030068235.1 Notoglanidium macrostoma
GGCAATTTAGAGTAGCCAGCTGACCTAATCTGCATGTCTTTGGACTGTGGGAGGAAACCGGAGCACCCAGAGGAAACTCACGCATGCACGGGGAAACACAGAAAGGCACCCTGGGTGAACCGGGGATCGAACCCAGGACCTTCTTGCTGTGAGGCGACAGTGCTAACCACCGCACCACCGTGCCGCCCTCCTGCTTGTAATTTCCAGTTAAAATGCTTTTCCTTCCAATTCTCTTCTGTAATTAAAAGTTGTAAGCCTTTGCATTTTTTGTTATTGATTAATCTTATATGTGTTACAAACAGCATGCATTATGTGAGAGAAGTGCTCATTAAATACATGTTTTGTGCTTGAATCCTAGGTGTAATTACTCTTTCTGTTTGTGTTTAGAATGTTAAAGACTATAATGTGGCTATAATAAGTGCTATTACTGGCTGGGTTTCACCACCAGCGGCTTTTCTATTAATATAACGTAACCCAAATGGTTGCTTATACTTGCCTTCTCTCTTCAGATGTACTTTTGAAATACTTGAATTCCACCCATGCAAATCCAGGAATTGTATTTTTTGAGTGTGGTTTTTATTATTATTATTAAGCTCTAGTTCATATCAAACATCAGAATGTGGAAAATGTGTTATTTCTGTGACTTTAACTGTGGCCCAGTTTTTGCAAGTCTACAGTTACTTAAATAAGCATGCTTTACAACATTAACTGAAACTCTTGACCTGTATCTACATGACTTTATACATTGTTCTTTATACAAGTGTACAGGTGATTCTATTAAAGAGTATATTACTTATTATACATATTATTAATGCCTAATGACTAAAAATAAACAAGCTTTTCTAATCATACCACAGATTATTTATGATATCTTAGCAAAACAAACAGGGCCACTTAACTATAATTGTAGTATAACATATTACAATATGGTTCCTAAGCAACCAAGTAATTATGCAAAAGCAGATCACGAACCTACTTTTTATTCTTGACATTTGCACGAACGCAAACATGTGATATTTGTATTTCAAAAATAATTATTTTAAAAAGAATTCCAGATGGTATACTGGAATTTTTTTGTTCATAGTTAATAAAGATCTTTAAAATAGCTTGAAAATATCTCACTGTTTATGATTTGTAAGTAGAAACACAACTATCCAGTGTCAGCAAAATGCAGTTTGTGATTTGTTAATATTTATACTTTTTATCATGTCTAATATGAAATGCATATGTTACCTATTTGTAATGTTTGCATGTCACTTTTATTTGTACTCGTGTCCAAGTCCATGTTTTTTTTTTTTTTTTTTTTACCTTAAATGGAAAGAACTAAAAAAAATTGAAATGTTGTGCACATACTGTATACTTCACCACAGGAGATAGTGATACGTGCAGAAAAAGCAGTAGCATGTCTGTTAATTTGGTAGTGGACATGGTGTAGGTAAAGGGCTCCCAAACAGATTTTGCTTAGAGCCCTAGAAAGACTCGGATCAGGCCCTTGTGCACCCACGTGCATACCCTCTGATAGATCTGGCAACTGGTGAAACCACTTTAATATGCTTCAATCTGCACAAATCTCCAAAGGGTCCATCGCTCAAGCAGGCATGAGGAATAAATGAGAGTCTGACATAGCAGTAGTAGCAAAGATCAAAAGCGTAAGAGATAATTAACAGCAGGCTAATTGGTACCCACCTTAAGTCTTCACCAGATATAAAAGAGAGCAGACTTGCTATTAATTAAGCAGGAATATGCTTGAAATGTGTCCGACTCGAACTCATATTCCTCACATATCTCACCAGTCCCCTATGCAAGTAAATATTTAAGGGTTTTTAAATTAATGAAAAGTAAGAAATTATCTTGCCATCATTATATGGTTTATATATAATTTTCAGATGAATATCAAAAAATATTTTGATAATCGCATACAATTTTCATAATCAGCTTCTTTTCTGGCATACCATGAGTAGGTTAACTGAACCATGCAATCGGTCTCTGAGGGGAAAGAAAAACAATAAAAAAGGAAATGTAAAGCAGCATTATTCAGGCAGAAACTGGAGGAACACTTTGTGACACTGAGTTACTTGACTGCATACACACACATCCACAGCATTACATGCTGATATTCCCCTCAGAAATTATAGACCCTATAAATAAAAGCCTAACAGCATGCATCCCCAAGGGAGCGCAGATGTCTTGAGCCTATCCTGAATCACTCTGGTCTTGTTACATCTTATTTAGTAGATGCACTCTTTAAACACACATTGATTTATTTATCCCTAGTTCTACTTTAACAAATCACTTTAAGACCAACAGTTAGCAACTTCGCTCTGATAACACCAGCTTTGAAGATATTGTGTCTTAGCTTCTAGGGATGTTCAGCTGGTTTCAATTTCATGTGTATTCCCAGTTACACCCATTCAAAGTATTGTTCGCCAGAAAGAAAAAAAAGAACAGTCACGAAACAAATAACATTTGACTCATAATTATAAGGCTTGTGTGAAAATATGTAATTTTAAAATGAGAGAAAATCTGACTTAACTTGACTGAGTTAGCTATTATGAAGATAAATGTTGTCATTTTCAGTGCGGCAGAACATTTGCTCGAGTGTCTGAGATTAATGTGAATGTTACAGCAATGAGACACACCGTGACACACGTGTTTGTCATCAGACTTCTTGCTCATCTCATCTAATGGAGCAAATAGACCACATACTGGATAAAGGCTTAATGCTCATATTAAACTTCCACTCAATCAAGAGAATTAATAGATAAATAGATTCTAAGGAGTTCAGCTAGTGGAGAGGCAAACAAATAGACCATGTAACACCAGAATATAATTGTAGACTAGTTCAGAGCATGCTCATTCAACTAATCAGGATGTTGGGTGAAGCTACAGGATGTACAATTCCATCTTCTCTGGTTAAAAAAAAATGCATGTGGACCGGGATGCACTTTTCCACCAATATTTGCATCTCACAGAGATAGAATTCAAGGTTATGTTCCAAATCTCACACTATGTGCACACTGAGAAAAATAGCAAATATTATTGTGCAACAATTAGTTCTGGTGCACTAATTTGATTGGTCAAGTGGCGTTCCAGGAGTGCTGATATTTCACGATAACAGTTTCACTGTGTGCATCAGTCTGCTCTTCCACTGAAAATTCCATTTCCTACTTTAAACTCGTTAATCGCTACATCATCAGAGGACATGGCAAATGATACTTTTCAGGAATGTACTTTTTGACTTAACATATGAAAGCTCATCAGATGAAGATGAAAAGGAAAAAGGGACGCCAGTGTTACTGGAAGCACCTTTAAGAACAATGCACAAATCAATGTGAGCTAGCTAGCCGACATGCTATGAAGAGAGTGTGGCTTTTTCTGGATCTGTTTCCATTACCAAAGCAAAAATAAATAGTACGTTTGACCACATTGTGTCCAAGATGTCACTTAACTCAATATTAATTTCTTGTTCATAGAACTGTTGTATGAAAGCAAATAACACACTCGAGGCTAATACTGAATATCAGCACAGCTGTGATTAGCTATGAATGATATTGCTCAAAATGACACCAGTAGTGTAGTCACATAGTTGCTGTTACATTAGCATGAATTTTGGGGCAAGTATTCAGAAGTATAATCAGAACAATATCATTTTATTCTGCAAGAATGTGACCTTCATAGTCAATGTGTACCAGATGAAAAAGCAAAAGCTCTCAGTTAGAGCTTGTCTTTTAGCTGCATTCAACAGGTAAGCTCACGCTGTGACTACCTGATCAAGCAGCAGTGCCTGTGCATCACCAACCTGCTGCACATTCTGCAAGATCATAAACACTAGGTAGTCTACCAAATGAATGCATAACCTAAAGTCAGCTAGCTGGATAAAATAGAAACTCTGGTTGAAGAGAAAAAGGGTATGCATCCATAGACTCTCACTCTTAGCTAGATAAAACTGTTGGGCAGCCGTGGACTAATGGCTAGAGAAGTGGGTTTGGGACCGAAAGGTCGCTGGTTCGAGGAAAAATGTGTGGGTGGGGACAGTGAAGGAATATCACTTTCCCTTCCCGCTGCATCCACGGCTGAAGTGCCCTTGAGCAAGGCACCTAACCCCAACTGCTCCCCGGGCGCTGTATCATAGCTGCCCACTGCTCCGGGTATGTGTCACTCACTGCTTGGATGGGCTAAATGCAGAGGTGAATCTCCCGAAGGAACCTTCCCGAGGGATTAATAAAGTAAAAAACAAAACCACAATAAGACAAATTCTAACCTTTGCCATCATTATTGATGAAGGTCAAGACAGATAAAATAATCTGTGGATTTTTTTCTTTAGTCTGACAAAACAAAACAAAACAGAGTTAGCACAATCTCAATATTGTTCATGCACTAGCTAAAATCCACACCAGATGAAAAAAAGAGAGAGACACACAGATAATATGAACAGAGGATTTGAATTATTCACTCGTACCTAAAAATATCTGAGTTTAAAATACAAAAAAAAAAAAAAGTATCATGAGTTATCTAGTTCAACAACTTAGGCTATGAAACAATCTATACAATGAGGATAAAGTGATTGACTCTCAACTGCCATTTATTAATTTAAAGAACAAACACAAGAAACACATGAAAGCACCAGAAAGACATTGAGGAAATAAAAGATGTACTTTTGTAGCATGTTGCAAAGTTTTTCATTCAGGCTTACGTTCAGGTCAGTTTGGCAAACTTACGGCTGTCGTGTAACCTGGCAGAACTTGGAGGGTTGGATGCAAAAGCAGCATTTTAATGAATTGAAAAAAAAATAACAACACTAAACGCGTGGCATAAATCTGGACAAAACACTTGGCATGAACATGAGCAAAACACTTGGCACAGACATTAAACACGACAGGCATAACTGCAACAGTAACAGAGGATTGACAAGGAAGTGCACAAAAGCTGGAACTTAAATAGTAGAGAAATTAATGAATCAAAACTCAAGACAGGTGCAAACAATCATGGACGCGTGAGGTGCAGGAGCTAATAGTTCAGGTAAGTGAATTCAAACATGTTCCAAAAGCATCCTCTGGTGCTGATGTGACAGTGATGAGTGCATCAAGTATTCTCTTCAGATTTCTCTCACGTATGTGCAAACAACTGCCTGCTGCCAACCACCGATTTAATATCTATATATTTAAGGTCAATATCAAAATAAAATGCTATGAAAGATATGAGTTTTTCCATTCAGGTCAATGCACTTCCGGGTCAGTTCATCAAACTTGCAGTGAGTATTCTCTTCAGATTTCTCTCACTTATGTGCAAACCATTCCTACTTCCAAGCACTGATTTAATGCCTTTATATTGGAGGCCAATATTAAAATTGCATAAACCTCTCCTATGGGTGTATGCGCTCGATTCTTGTGCTTTCCATGTCACCAAACTGACTTGGAAGTACATTGACCTGAATGAAAAACTTTGTGAGGTCTTGCAAAAGTCCTTTTTTTTTTCTCCTCCATGTCCCTCCTGGGGCTCTGTAGAAAATACATAAACCTTCACCACTCCTGATTCTTTTTCCTATTATTATAGTATAAAATTTAACTCTTTCACTCTGTTTGCATCGTTTACTCTCTCTCACACAGTCACCCTGTCTCTCATCTGACTGGTTGAGACTCATGGCGGTCATCATTTGACTTTTTTCGTGTTTGTTGGGGCATGACAATATTTCACTTATCTGATCTGCTGTGTGATATGTGTACAAATTTCACACCTAATCTGACCTGACACCACTCACACATTGCTGACTGTGACTTACTATTTCAGGATTGTCAGAGTGACTCACAGCAGCTCAAAAATTTCATATTATGTAGGATATTTTCCCCTAACATAATCTTTTTTTTTTAGTCCTGTGCACTGTAGTTTTAAAATGTTGGGGGAATTTGGGGGAATGTTGGTGGAAACTTCTAGGCTAATTTCAAGCAACTCTTTCGGAGCCTCTGAGGTGTTAAAGTGCTCTCTAACCGAACACAGCATAAATTAATTTCTAAATTAAGTAAGGCTCTTACAAACCTTAGAGGTCTGCATTCCGTTTATTTCTCCATTAGTGTAAATTATTAATTGGGATGCAATTGCAGCTTTGTGTCAATTGTGTTTATGTTTTTCTTTTTTTTCCTTTGTTTTTTACAGAATTACAAATATTAATTTAATAAAAACCTTAATAATGAGATAAAGTACATGCATGAATGCAAAAATGAATGAAATTTTTTGCACTAAAACCATAGTAGAACTGCATCTGATGTACAGCAATATCAGCTACAGGATGTCACTAGAAGTAGTTAAGCTACAGGCAGGTTACTGCATACAGAAAGATACTTCGGTGAGTATTCTAGGCTAAGTAGGTAAGTCTCTTTAAACTTTTTTTTTTTAATAGAAACTCAACATCTTGCTTATTGACAGCAACAGATATTTCATTCATGTCTCATAGAGTAAATGCCTCAGAGGCATGCTCCTAAATAAAAAATGGAAAGCTTCCACACAAACAGTCCATTGATATATCTTAATGCTGAAATACTGAGCACAGTTTGTACAGATTCTCATTCCTTCCTGAACCGATTTAAATAGCTAACATTTTATTACAGTACACTGTACATTGCATTGAGTTTTGATAGGACTGTCATATTGGTCAAGCTGCGCTTTTTTTAAACATAAAATCTGTGTTTCGATGTAAAAGCTACCAGACTCCATTTACATTTAGATACACTAGTGATTGAAATACATGGAGTAGCCAATAAGTATTTTATTATAATATTCATAAAAAATTGGAAAAGAAATGCATGAGTTGTTTAATGGAATGGTTGACTGAAGATGTGATTGGTAATACTTGTAAATTACATGTACTCACATCAAGAGTCAACATCCTCGGCTCTTAGGTGGCGAAGCAGAAAACGTTCCTGCTATCACTGGGAGTTCATGAATTTGAATCCAGGTTAATGCCAAAGCCAACTGCGGCCGAGAGCCAAGGGAGCAATGCTAGCCAATCACGGAAGGCAGTGAACTCAAGTATGTGGAAGAGGGTAGAATGCTTTTTCCTCTGAGTGTGTTACGCTGCCCTGTGAGGCATCATGAGAAACAGTTTGAAAAGATGTGGTTGGCTGGCTTCACTTGTCTCTGAGGAAACAGAGAACTACCCTCTCTGTTTGGTAGCTGTCATATGATATAAGACAGATGGAGAGTACTTGGGAAGTGGCAGATGATCATATTGCAGAGAACAATCAGAAAACAAATTGACAGTGTCACAAAACTCTCAAAGCCTTTTTTTAAAACTTTAAAACATTAGATAACTATTTGAAGTATACATACTTTATTTCACTGCAGGACCACCAGTTATAATCATCAACAATCACATCACCTTATTAAACTAAACACATTTTATAGTCAATTCTGGCACCGTTTTGTTTTTTTTTTTTGTTGTTTTTTTTAACACAATCTCCATCTACCGTAAATATGAAACACCTAAATCTGTCTGGATAAACAGCACAATTGAGATGGGGCCAAATCTAAAATTATATGGCAATAATACAGATTGGCCGGTAACAAGGTTAAGTGTTGATAGGATTTACGGAAAATCTCGGGCTGCTTTTTGTGCAAGGGTGACTACAGCATCGCCCTTTGGTGAGGAATAATGGCTTTCCTTTCAGGAGGATGTGAAATTGGATTGCTCATACAAAGTGCTTGCAGAGGATAAACCTGTGTTATCCAATTACCCACCAAACTACATTAAGAAAAGCTTTAGTTAGAGAGTCCAAGCAACCTTGCCGCCCTAAAACCTTGACAGCACAGAGAGAAGCTGGCAAAGTGAAGGGGACGCGCTCTCCGCTATTGTGATCAGTGTTCGGGTCCCTCACAGCCCATACAGTATATAGCCATCAGCGAAAACATTTTGACAAGCACAAGTTTAAAGTGCTAGGGAATTATGGGTACGTGATTAATGAAGAAGTTTGCAGGCTTTTGCAGCCACACTAACATAATGTTGTTACTATAGTTTTTGTAGTGTGGATTTCATAATGCTGTCTGGGTTTTACCTTATTTCACAGTATAGTCTTTAGTGAAGGTAGGAACAAAATCAAATAAAACACACACACACACACAGATATATATATATATATATATACATATTTTATACCTTTTTCTTTTATAAAAGAAAAGTGGTTGTATAGAATATCTCAAAGGCACCATACTAAGAGAATTTCTTTAGTCTTCTAGACACATGAAGCCATCCAGCTGAATTTTTTTTTAACTGCTGCTCAGGCTGTATCACAAGGCAGTGTAACATACTCAGACACTCAGAGGAAAGCACTATCTGCCCTCTTCCACATAAATGAGCTCACAGAAGCTAACGATTGGCTAGTGTTGCTATGATTGACAGTGCAATTTGCTCCCTCAGCTCCTGGCCATCGATAGATGTAGCAACATTAGGATTCAACCTTGTGATCTTGTGAAAAGAAAGGATTTACAGGAAGATAGTGCATTACTTGTTAGCCTTTTTTTCTTAATTTTTTTAATACTGTTTACATGACTGTGAGGCAAATAAAAACTTTAAATAGAAGTGCCACATAAATCAGAAAAGTAGAAACTTGCATCAAATGAAATTATATAGAAAAATGATACACTTTTGGGACACCAATTTGCAATATAACATCCATCCATCCATCCATCCATCCATTATCTATACCGCTTTATCCGTCTGGGAAGCTGGAGCCAATCTCAGCAGTGGTTTCAGGCGAGAGGTGGGGTACACCCTGGGCAGGTCGCCAGTCCACACACGCTCACATTCACACCTATGGGCAATTTAGAGTAGCCAGTTGACCTAATCTGCATGTCTTTGGACTGTGAGAGGAAACCGGATCACCCGGAGGAAACCCACACACGCACGGGGAGAACATGCAAACTCCACACAGAGGGGCACCATGGATGACCCGGGGATCGAACCCAGGACCTTCTTGCTGTGAGGCGACGGTGCTAACCACTGCACCACCGTGCCACCTATGCAATATAACATGCAAAGTGAAAATAAATTTTTTTTCATTTGACTCACCTTCATATATGAGTTATATTATATACAGAGTAATCAGAATGTTTATGATTGGAACAGAGAGAAAATATCTATACAGTATTATTCATTAAAAATAACAATGCACATAACCAGTGATAAATCTGTCTGTGTTCTGTCATCGCAAAGCATAGTGCATGGACACAACAAGCCTTAATGCTAAAGACTGTTTCATGTAAATTGTGTTTATTATGTCTTATAAAATGCCACATATAAAGCAAATATTATATTCATTTTTAATTTTAACGGTAAAGAGCAAGACAGTGGAAAAGAGTGGAGAGAAGCTACGTATGTGTGCTTTTAAAGAGGAAAAACAAATTATGAAAAAAAAAATCCGGATAGTTAGACCATTGTATTGTTGAGAAAAGATGAATAAGTACATGAAGGAAAAAGAGAGAAACCCATGCTGTTTATTTTATTGCACATACCAAAGTTTGATGGTTCCTGGTTGTTTCACCACTTACATCTAATAGTAGGACCTACCATTATGAGAGACAGTGTTCAAGAAGTTTTCCAGGCTCTTTTCTTTCTGTTCTGTTGCGTACTTCAAACCTTGTAGCACTACTCTATAACTGTAGAAGTACTAGTAGTAATACAATTGCATAAGCCTAATGTAAGCTCTTAACCCAAGGACTTACAGGTAATTCAAAAAGGTCTAGCTATTGTTAAAATGCAGGGATAAAATGTTCTGTGTTGCAGTAAAATTTAAGTCAAACCACCTCTCAGTTTCTTCTTTTTTAAAAAGTTTACTCCTGACTCTCTATCCACACCCACTTTTAATATTGTTATTTTACTATCCACCCATCCATCCATTATCTATACCGCTTTATCCGTCTGGGTCGCAGGGAAGCTGGAGCCAATCCCAGCATCTTCGGGTGAGAGGCGGGGTACACCCTGGGCAGGTCGCCAGTCCACCACAGGGCCAACACAGGCAAACACACGCTCGCATTCACACCTATGGGCAATTTAGAGTAGCCATTTGACCTAATCTGCATGACTTTGGACTGTGGGAGGAAACCAGAGCACCCAGAGGAAACCCACACATGCACGGGGAGAACCCAGGGGATCGAACCCAGGACCTTCTTGCTGTGAGGCGACAGTGCTAACCACTGCACCACCGTGCCGCCCCATATTAAATACTTATATTAATTAAATATAATAATTACTATTTTAGAGAATAGACATTACATACCTGTAAACATCGCAGCCAGCAGCCCACATAATGGCACAGCAGCCAACACATTTCAAATATAAACAATATGCTTATAACCAAAACCACCTACGATAAACTAAATCAACGTCTAAAAATAGCTTACTCCAATTTTTCGTAATTATGAGATGGACATGACAGTTTCAAAATGGATAAGAAATAGTTTCAGGAGACAGAGGTTGCTTCCTCTTTTCAGTTTATTCTTAACCTGGGCTGATGAACACAGAAAATAAAATGTAAATGACATGTTTTGTGGGAAGTGAAACAAACTTTCCAAAAATTTTCTAGTCTGTGAGCATATGTCAATGATATACAGAAGTGAATAAAATAGGCTATAGCCACTATATACTATATATGCTATCATATCACAGTCCAGTCCTGTCACCTCACCTGTGCATGAACTTGGCCCACCAATTTTTCCGATGCGCAAATTTAACGGTCATATCTTTATTGAAATCAGGGTTACCGTGTGACAGCCGCTTTTTAATTGACAATATCAACGCATTTAGTCTGTCCTATGACATGATATTTCGAAGAAACGTCTTTATTCGTTTGAGTGCGGAAAAGCATCGCTCAGTCTCCACAGACGTGACGGGTGTAATGATCAGAATGCGAAGTAGTTTCAAAGTTACAGAAATCACATACTGTAAGTTGTAGTTTAAAAAAAAATATTAAACAATGCCATTACGCTGTTACATGTCCTGAAATCAAGGTTCTCTTATGCAAGTGAAAATTTGCAGACAGTTTGCTTAACATTGAATATCCATCAGCTGCCTTCCTCTGTGTTTCTTTTTGTTTTTGCGTAATCAAGAAAACGCTCACTGCCAAACAGTATAGCCAAGCCATGTGCGCAATAAAAGCAAACCTATCCTTCACACTGGAAATTACTGTCACACACCTCGTATGCTGTTCATTGCAAGTTTGAAACGTTCCCTTGTCTAGACCCCGCATCAGCATTGATGTGTCAACCACAAAAAGAAACTAAGGAGT
Organism: Notoglanidium macrostoma; assembly: GCA_030068235.1. Lineage (NCBI taxonomy): Eukaryota > Metazoa > Chordata > Actinopteri > Siluriformes > Auchenoglanididae > Notoglanidium > Notoglanidium macrostoma. Next base: position 16,142,229 of record JAQQZR010000002.1, read on the forward strand.
CGGGAACTTTTGAAATATCAGCAAAGTTTGTTGTGACTCTGTGTGTTTGCACAGCATCAATAGTTCCCTTCTGAAGCTGAGCGAAGAATGTGTCTACATGGGGCAAGATTTGTTGGAACAAGTCTAGGAAAAAAAGAAATACAAAAGAAACCTTTAGCCTTTCTGAGTGTGGTTGAGTCAAAAACGTGATGCATGAATAATGTCGAAGCATTTGAGCAAAGTATCCTTGTTCTCATAAACCGTGCTGACAGCATGACTATAAAAGTTCCAATGTGTCTGTGATGCGCGCGGTAGACTCGTCGCTACTATCTTGTCGAAAGAGGCAATCCTTTTTGGAGAATGTGAGAAGTAGACTGAAAAAACACTGATATCAGAGAAAACGCAGCACACTAGTGTTATCAAAGAGATGCAAATCTTGCATCACCAAATTCAATTGATGTGTATAACAGTGTATGAAATGTGCCTTGGGATAAATGTCCTGGATTTTCCTCCTCACACCACTTGTTGCTCCTCACATTGCAGTATTAGCTTATCCCTGTCCGTCTTCTTCTCCGGTGAACAAACCACATTCAACTGCCCCAGAAGCACTTTGGAGATTGACTCTGCAGTCGTGCGTCCGTCGATCATTTTGAAACAAACAAACAAAAAAAATCCTCCTGTACTGTGTTAGCCGAGTCTATGTAATAATAATAATAATAATAATAATACAACAATGCGGGTGTGCCAAAATAATTGTCATTTCATCAGCCTGCACTGACATGAATTCTGCATTCTGTGTAATGTATCCCTTACACCAAGCATGCAATCGAGTAGCTCGTTCTAGATACCTTTGGACTTACCTTTGAAAACCCTTGCCTTTTCTACGTGCTCTTGCACTCCAGTGTCCAACAAAGAAACTAAATCCTCAAGGCTACGGAAGACACCAGGATTATCGGATGATTCGACCTCGTCATGCCCTCCAACAGCTACTTCAAATGCTACACAGAATTTCATACAATCTATGAACTTTGACAGAATGTACTGGCGTTTGTCTGCCTCCTTGTTGTGATTGTGCACATTCATGCGGTAGCTCTCGTCTGCTTTGCTGCTATGTTAGCTTGACCAAACATGGTTAGTTACATAGTACAATATAAATGTGCTTTGCTTGACTTGTGTTTCTTAGCCAGTCCTGCAAAGTCACTTCAAATCACTCAGCCCTGTGTTAATCCATATATTCCCTTGTCCTGACCCTGCTACAGACCCTGCTACTTTAACAACAGGCAGGGAAACAGAATACTGTATTCTGTGTGGACCAACCGCATACCCATGTTTTCTTGTCATTCGGGAAAAAAAATACTTGAGTAAGTCTTTCCTTTGTACTTTGTTGGGTAATGCTAATATCTGGTCTATCAGGTCCTAGCTACAATATAACCAACTTGTCATGTAATGGTCATTCAAATGATTTTTTATTTATTTTTAACTCTACACTGTTAGACAGAGCAGGCACAGTAGTGCTGGTCACCATTTTTTGCAGTAGTATAAATGTGCAGACTAACATGAGATAACGGTAGAGTAAAGGTGGGGCAGGCTTATTTCAAATTGCAGTTCCTGTCATTGACCACAAGGCATTAGAATAATTTTGCTAATGAAAGCAGGTCGCTGAGATCTCCTGCTCCAATATTGTGCTTTGCACTAGAACGAGACCGAATCACTGAAGTGCCGATCTTAACTTTCAATAGTCAAAAGTTGTTGACTAGGTTGATTCAGTGATTGCACAGAAACTAGATCATATTTATTGCAATGTAAATTATGATATATAAACATGGAAAAGATGCCTGCTAGTTTCTTTCCTTACATGAAATTCCTGTGTGTAATTGAAATAATTTAGATTTATACTTGACAAAGTAATGCTTATAGTATAAAATATCAGTAACTCTGCAAATTTACACAAACATAGAAGCTCTTGTAGAATGTGACTGTTTTCTTTCTTTCTTCCTTTCTTTCTTTCTTTCTTTCTTTCTTTCTTTCTTTCTTTTACCAACTGGAATTTCATGAATGCCATATCACCTGTGTAAATGCACCTGTAAATGATTTACAAAAAAATCATTCATATTCAGTTTGATGAATGAGGTCCATTAGTTCCAAAACAATGTACAACCATGAAACGTTGAAGGTTTCATAAGATCCCAAGTCTGAAACTGCTACGCTTCTGAGAGAATTAGTGAGAATTCTTTTACGTACAGAATGAGTGAGAATTCCTTTTTGTTGAAGTGTACCTGAAACACAGAGAGATCTGTTAGACCTGAGGCTTCTCAACGAGTGGCTGCAAAACACGTCCGCTGTTTCAAAGTGCAGTTTGTTTCTGTGCTCCAAAAAACACAAACCTGCAGGTTAATGTTTGCAATCCTGCAAAAGTGGTCAGATAGGCATCTCTGCAAAAAAATAGGAAAATTGGTTTGTGAGTTTTACAAAAGCTCATTTTACAAAAGCTGCAATACATTAGGAAGGGAACCCCTTTTTTTGTGTGTTAGCGACACTGTCAAAGATATTAGACTTAAAAAAAAAATGTTTGTGTCAGGGGGTGTCGCAATCACTTTACTGTGCTTTGTATGTGCTGTGTGCTTTATATGGCAACCCAAGATGTGCAAATTAAGGATAAGTGTAAACATAGTGTTCTCTTTTGCTTAAAACTTACTTTTGTATTTCGCATAGATTAACATTTATAAATTGACTAAGTTTATACCTTTGACAACAACATTAAGATGTCAGAAAATCACTTTGATCTGAACTACAGAGCTCAATTATTTGTTTGTTTGTTTGTATTTTTATTTATATGTATTATGTAGGCTTTGTCAGTGAAAAACGAACAAACCTTTATGATACTTCAAACTTCTAGTGTACAAAAACACTGGTTTACAGAGAACCTGATCTGACAACTGAAAGAAACCATAAAAGTATGCCAACACTAAAACAAAACAAACGAACAAACAAAATCCCTAGATTTTGTCTCTGACTGTTTTTGTTGTGACTATTCAAGTTATCAACTTATCTTAAGCTGTATACATAGTAGACAGTTAGCTGCCTTTTTTTTGTTTTGATTTGTTTTGTTTTTTCCCAAACATCACAGTTTATATTAAGCAGTCAGGTTTCTGCCCTTGAAACAGTTTCATTGCAAAATGGTTATTTACCATGTGGTCCAGATACGTTAAAGGTCTAAAACCTACTCTTGGTTGAATGTGTAGAGGTGTGGCTAAATATTGCTTTAGTGCAGAGAGATTTACACTCACCCTCCACTTTATTAGTAACACCTTTTCACCGGCACATTCATGTAGTTACCTAATCAGTCAATCATCTAGCAGCAGAGCAATACAGTAAAATTATGCCTATGCGGGTCAAGAGCTTCAGATAATGTTCACATCAAATATCAGAATGAAGAGAAAAGTGTGATCTCTGTGACTGTGACTGTGATTGTGATTGTGGCAGGGCCACTAGTACCAAAAGGGCTGGTTTGAGTATTTCATAACCTGCTGATCTCCTGGGATTATCGCACACTAGTCTCTAGAGTTTACACTGAATCATGAGAAAAATAAAAAAAAACCCATTGAGTGAGCAACACTTCTGTGGGTAGAAAAGCCTTGATGATAAGCAAGGTCACAGAAAAATGACCAGATTGGTTCGAGCTGCCCGGAAGGATATAGTAACTCAAATAATCATGCTTTACAGCCATCTCAGCATGCACAAGACATTGACCTTGAGGTTTGCCTGCATATTTTTGGACAGTGGGACAAAATTGGAAAACCTAGAGAAAACCCACATGGACATCAGATAAAAATATGAAATACTACACAGACAGTAACCTGAGCTCAGGATAAACCTAGGGCTCTGAAACTGTGAAGCAATGCTATATTTGTTTATATTTTAATCGTATATTATATTTCCAATATCTACATTTACGTTGTTTCAAATTAAGCCTGGACAAGAACTTAACTTCTGTCATAATTTTAAAAGCATACTGGGGAAAATGTATAAAATATTGAACTGTACAATTTTTCATTGTAATTCCCGGCGATTAATAGGGGATATTTTTTATTAAATTTGTCAGTTTTATTACTCTGTGAGTTATTTCAGCTGTCCTGCTGTGCATTTTTGTAAGAGTTGTTTGGAGGGCAAAGTATTTTACACCAATTCTGTAGAACAACCATTATACTCATGCTCATGCTCAGTAGAAACAGCTGACATGAATTAGTTATGAGAACATGAGGGGCAGCGTCTTACAAGAGGACATGTCCTCCTGAACAATACAGGTCTGTCTTTGCTCACTTAAGAGCTGTATGTTGAGAAAACTTCTGAGGGTTGACTACATTAACGTCAGCCTAAAATGGCAATAAAAATGATATATATTCTAGTAAACTGTTTCAATCATTTCGCCAAACAGTAGGCCAGACCTATATTTCTATATTTCTGAAACGGGACTAACAGAGTTAAGTAGAGTAATTTTATAGTGTGAAGAAAAATGTAAGATTGCCTCACAGCTGCAGGGTCTCAAGTTTGAGCCTGAGCTTGGATTGTGCGCTGTGTGGTGTTTTGTATGTTCTTACTGTGTCTGCATGGGTTTCCTCTAGGTTGTCTGGTTTGCTTTCATCTCCCCGAAACATGCTGCTCGGTGGCTTGGCTATACTCAATTGCCTCAAGGTGTGAATGAGTGTGTGAATGTGAGCGTGTGTGTATGTGTGTGCATGATGAATGAGTGTATTCCTGATTCTCACCTAGTGTTTCTGAATTGGCTCCAGATCTACCACCAGGATAAAGCACTTACTGTAGATGAATAAATGAAAAAATGCTTGTGCATGTTTGTGTAATGTTCTCAGCTTACACAGTGGATAAAGATCATCTCTGTAAGCTGAACGTATACTCGAGCAGAGAAGAAAAAAAGTTTACCCAATTAATTATGGGGTAAAATGTGTCTGTAGATTTGGATGAATTTGGATATTGTAGTTTACGGTTGCCATGGTAGTGAACAGGTAGGTCACGTCTCCAGAGTCCTTTTTGGTTTACTGTCTGTTTGGAGTTTCAGACATTTTCATTGTGGTTGCATGAGTTTCTTCCGGGTTCTTCAGTTTCTTCCCAAAGTCTAAAAGCACATCGGTAGATGGATAGTTGTGTAAATGAGTGTGCGGATGTGTGTGAAACTGCTGGCTTCTTGTCCAGGGTGTCTTGAAGCCAGGGTTGTTTGGGGTACACTCTGGTTATTGAATGAACAAATGAAAACTGGCATATATTTCACCTGCACTACAGCACTTGTGTTTATAAAGAGATGCTAGGAAAATGGATTATTTCAAAACACGCCACAGTACTTTAACAAGGTTTTATGGTTTTTGATTGCAGGAGAAAACCAATAAACTGTGCATTTATGGTTTTGTTTTAGTAATACGGCATAAAAACAGTAACGGCTCGTCATACATCTAATCGCTGAAAAAAAGTCAGGCCACCGAAGGTACACTGTTTAAATGAAACTGTAAATAAAGTCCTGCACATACAAAACAACATCTTTTTTTTTTACCTTCTAAAAAACAGATTTTTTCTCATGACTGTGTAATTATCATACACCATGTTGTACAGCACAATAACGAATAGTCTCTGTGAAGTTCTGTTGGAAGACATGGGCCGACATATCATATCCGGAGATGAACTAATAGTTATTGTTCTCAAATAATGTTCAAATTGTCTTATAGGCTCAGCCGAATGCAAGCATCAAATGCAGACTGAAAGTCCTACCAATAGAGGGCAACAGTCCATTACTTTATAAAGTTTACACCTACGCCTCGTCATTCCTAATGATTCATTGTTTTGGAATGATTTGAGCCCTCAAATAGTCATCAGCTCTTAAATTTAAATTTACCTGCAACGTCCTCTGGAGAACACTTCGGAGTTTCTAGACGGCATAAAATAAATCTATTATATCTATACTCTCCATCTAGTGTCAGACATAACAGCAGGAATTGAAGGGCAGTTTGCTAATTGCAAATCAGAATTCTGCAGGAAAGCTCATATTTATTCAAAGGGAGTGCCGAGACATCCTGCTTGTCCTAGATTAGCCGTATTTTATCACCGCCATCAAGATTATCTTGATAATATGACCCTGCTTTAATCTCTATGTCTCCTCTGTTCACAGCCTCATTTACTCCAGGCTTTGTGTATGCTCACAAATTTGAATAAAAGCACAGTGTAACGTGTGCGACATGCTGTGGAGTTTTATATATTAATTTACAGTACAAGGTCATGTACAGAAAAGAGAATTCATTGGTCTGGTATTAAAACTGGCGCTGCTGCAGAGCTGCAGTTTTATAGAAGTAGTTTGTTGATGCACACAATAATTCCTTTGATTTTAGGCATATGGTCTGACATATCAAAAACGACGTCATGTGGCTCTTCTTCTCAAGGCTTTCTGCGTTTGCCTGCAGCCATAATTGCAACCACCTTCGCATTTCATTTGTACCATTTCGAACTAGTTCAAAAACCTTATCTGGCATTTTTAGGGAACAAATGGAGCGGCATTTAAAGGTAAGATAGATGGGAACTAGAGTGAGCTCTGAGAAAAGCACACCAATGTCTTCAAACATTAACTGACGAACTTTTATGATTTTTTTTTACCCCTTAAACAATATGGAATTGGGAAAAAGCAGAATGTCCTTCATATTGGCAAGCAGATAAATGAGCTTGAATACAGCACTGCTTGTACAGCCTACCATTTTCTGTGTGTATATTATATTATGCTCTTTTTGCCAAAATGGCAAAACATCATTACAGACCTTTTTTTTTTCCCCCCAATGAGCAACACAACTGCATAATGCCTCATGGGTGGTGTTGACGAGGCGCTATTAGTGAGCATGACACTTTCATACATTTACTACGTTCTAGGTCTCTCATAAACGACCTGGCAACCCACAGTTCCCACCCTCTGTCTCTGCTCTCCCCCGGGTGTGTGAAGTGCTAATGTAAATACTCAGCAGGATTCCAGCCCTAACTAGACACCGGATGCGGTAGAGGAATACTGCTCTGAAGGACACGCAGTAATGACCTGTCCTCTCCGCACGGCCTCCAGAGGCTGCAGCGCTGTTCACAGATCAGGGCTATGAGCGCGAGAGGAGCAGGGCAAGATCAGAATCATGGGTCACCCTTGTCAGACTGATCATGGCCACAGAGGGACTTTAGGGAAGGCACAAGGGATGTACAGCTCTACACACTCTCACATACTCTTGGAACGAAACGCCTACATGCCACAGCTGACGCGTCTCAGGCGTGTGAGACTGATCGCTTCTGGCAGAAAGTTTTTTCTTTTTTTTTATCACTCTTCACTCTGCCATGCTTGTGTTAATTTGATGATGGCGAATGTGCAGCTGCAGGACTGGGTGTGCTTTGGAATTTCATAAATAATATCACTTAGTTGAACCATTATGCAGGGCGAATGGAATGTGAAAGGCAATGGATGGCAGGAAAATCTGAGGATGTAGAAAGGTGATTCAAAATTAATGAGCTGCTGTCATTTTCTCCCCACTATGTAGGGAAAGGGGGGAAAGTGATACGAGAGCAGGTGCTATATCATTATTATTTTATATTTAAAAAAAAAAGCATGTGAAAATGGAATTATTTAAAGATGTCTTGTTTGTCTCATTTACAGTAGCATTTGCAGAAACTGAAAAAAAGAAAAAGAAAAACTGTTTATAGACAAACTCGGATCTTTGCTAATTGTTGGTCAGAGAGAGAAGACTTATTTGTGTCATGCCTGCATACCCTTCTGTGTATAAAACAAAAGGTGCAAATGAAATCTCCAGACCATTATAATGTGTTTTCAGATTTTTAAAGCAAAAAGAATAGAACCTCTCAGGGATAACAAGTGAGAAAACTCACACCATATTGCACTTTTTTTTTTTTTTTTTTTTGCATCTATACTTGTTAGGCACACATTACAAAACCTAATCATGTAAGCGAAATGGAAAATGCAATAAGTGGCATTCCGGCATGTCCGCCTTGTCAGAACAAATCGTGCCAATTAAATAATGGATTGGTTTGTTCTATCAAATCAGAAATTGAAAGGAAATTGAATTCCTGGAGAGCCACTCAGGATTACAACGCGGAGGAATCGCTTTTCAGTTAAATGCTGGCGGCGTCAGTGGTGGATTCTGCTGTTCAGTTGTGGAGGGCTGTTAATGGATTCGGTTCTTGGCGTTTCAATTAGCGCTGAGAGACTCGGCGGCCTACGCTGATGTGTGTCATCAACCCACATGAGCGGTGGGCCGGTGCAGGGCCAAAGAATGCTCGCTTAACCGCCAGGTGCCTCTTCTCGATTGTTTGATAGCACAGAGGGCCAGGCTGAGGAGTGTGAACCTCATCTCGCTCTCTTAATGTGCTCAGAAACACTTGTCTCTCTGGCCAATATGTGCCAGTGCACCATGTGTAGCATGAGATAAAGATACAGTGTGAAGTGCAACCTTGCTTTTACAGTACTTCACACTTTTTTTTTTTTAACAGCAGGCTATGCTGCAATACTTTATAGAATAAAAAAAAAAAACTCAAAAGACCCAAAGCTGTAAGTAAATAGCATTAAAACTGTATGCAGAAAGCCACCCTGCAGTATAATATAGGGTGCAATATTGCTGGCACAGGCACTGCAATGTTTTTACATAACATATAAATTAATCTATTTGATAATGACTGCAAACATCTTGAAGAACTGCCTGGAGAGTAGAATGAAGTGGCTTGTTCATTAGGGGTGGCCACAGCAGACAAAATGGTCGTCAGTATTGCAAATCTAGTAGAGTTATTGCTTAATAAGGAAAGGGACTCCGGTAGGAGGACAGGTATGTGTTGGATTGCTGGCGATAGACTGTTGATCAAAGGAAAATGCAAGAAGTATTTAATGGTGTAAGCCAGAGATTTGAGGGATGGAGGAAAGAAAATCTGTGATATAGAAGAATCTCATGGATATTCAGCATTGCAAGATAGTTCTCATTAAATACATGATATTAAATTATCAGAGGACAAAAGGTATTTGAAATGCTGCTGACTACTGACCCCTCAGCATCTACTATGCTTAGATTTTAGACGTGATGTGTGCTTTTGCATAAAATGGCACTATATTATCCACCTGATACCATATCACGTTATTCTACAGTAAGACTTATTTTCCTAATCTTATCACAGCACGGCTACAGATCTTTATAAGGACAAATCTTCATCCTCCTTTAACTAGATTCGTTGATTCATTCACTGATACGTAAAGGAATTCAATCAGCTTGCCGACATGAAAGAGATTTCACTTGGTCCGAGCGGTGCTCGCCGCTGAACCCACCTTAATAGACTGGCGCACGTATAAGGACGATCTTTTGTTACACAACATTAAAGGTGACCCTAGCCTTTCTTCCTGAGATGGTGTCACTGCTAAAATTTCTCACTGGAAAGTAGTGGAAGATTGCTGTATGACATCTTAATTCCCTGAGCACAAAGAGTGTTGCAGCCAGTAATTTTCCAAATACCATTGTGAGTGAGGAATCCAAGTGTGTAGGTATAATTAAAAAAAAAAAATCCTTTCTCATCTAAGGAGTACAATGATAATACAGTCTCTCCCAATGCCAAAATGAATTTTGACTCGTTACTCGATTTCCTGCAGATACATAGCTTTTGATATACCATTTTACATAATGTTCTGTGATGTATTATTAGGTGGTATTGAAAACTAGATCTTATATTTATCAATGTACAAGTATTACATAAAGGCAGGATTCTACAAGCACCTAATGCACACAAGTTATACAAGTTGCACACAAGAAATAGCGCAAGACCAATAGAGAAATAAACTTCCAGCAGTTTTGACCAACCCTTAGTGATGCATCTCATATCCTGAAGTAAATGCTTACTAGCAAAGACTTTATTTGTTTATTGGTCACACTTTTACTTCTTGTACAATTCATAATCAACCACAAAACTTTTCTCTGTGGGGCTCTCAAGCCCTCAATCCATCTACAAATATAGAATACATATATAAAAAAAAAATTTGAAACATGCCTACCTTCACAAGGCCTGATTTTCTCTGAAGGCCTGGAAATATAATAAGAGTCCAGCATTCCACATAATCACTGGAACTCAGTGTGTTGCATTTATCATCACACATTCTGAAGTCAGCTGCTGCTCTGCTGCTGAGAAACAGGGAAACAATAAAAGTTCAATTAACAAGACGGAGCACAGGCTGAGGAAGACCTGCCATGCCTGGTTCCTTTCATGAAGCCATGCTGAGAATGTGCTCCGACTGATATTAGGTTTGACATAGTTTGCTTGCATCCGTCTGAACCAAATTACCAAATAACAACAACTTTGAAAATATAATAAGTGAAGTCACCTAATTTTATCTCCGATCTCTTTATACAGAGCATCTCAGGACTTTTATTTACATTTTTCATTTACCTTCTCATTGATGCACACAAATGAATAATAATTATATTAATAATAAAAAGGATATGACATTAATATGATTGAGTATTAACATCCAATGAACTCCATTATCATGCTGAAAAGATGCTAAGAGAAAAGATTGAAACAGTGCATTAAAGAATCTGTGATATAGCTGTAAGTCGAGTCATTATGCGAGTCATAATGTGGACAGAAATGAGAATATCAGCCACATGCACAGAAAAAAAATTACGTGCAATGAAGCATAAGTTTAGTACTATAATTAGGCTACAGCCTATGTGGAGGAGAGAAAAGCAGTGACTTTTATGACAGTGTCTTCAAGAGTGTGATCATAAAAGGTGTAAAGAATATAGATCTACTACATCTACTACAAAACAATATATTTTTCATTGTAGTCATTTAATAGTGTGTGTGTGCCCTAACCCTCGTGTTCTCTTTTACATATTTTTCA
>JAQQZR010000002.1:16153222-16171919 GCA_030068235.1 Notoglanidium macrostoma
TAACTTAATTAGTTGCTAGATGTTCTCCCAGCTGAATCTTTTTAAACTTTCTTGCTTTTTCAGCCATCTGTTGCCCCCATGCCAACTTTTTTGAGACCTGTAGCAGGCATCAAATTTGAAATGTACTCATTTAGTGGATAAAGGTGTACAATTTCCCAGTTTGTTTTGTTATGTTATCTGTGTTCTGTTGTGAATAAAATATTGGCTCATGTGATTTGAAAGTCTTTTAGTTTTAATTTTATTCACCTTTAAACAACATCCCAACTTTTCTGGAATTTGGGTTGTAATACCTCCCCTAGTTCATTTTTCAAGAATCAGCTGTTTTTTGTTTGTTTGTTTGTTTGTTTTTCAATGTGGTCTCACTTTTTGGCTAGAGTTGATATGCTAATTACTGCCTTCTCTGAATTGTCTTCACTAAATAAGTGTGAATATGAATGGCTAGTTGCCTCTGTGTTAGCCCTGCTATAGGTTGTTGACCTGCCCAGAGTGTACCCCGCCTCTTGCGTGAAGTCAGCTGGGTAATTGCAGATAATGGATGGATGGCTGGATATACTAATTTTGATTACCTATAAACTAGTTTTCATTACCTATGCACCTCAACAGTGAAATAAAAAAAGCTTATTTGGTGCATAAATTACAGCTCAAAGTTGTAATTTTTTTTCCACTGTTTTGTTATGCATACAGCAATTAACAATACAAATATTGCAATTCTTTATTTCAGGTTCTTACTCTGTAGCATAATGTTCATAGTAAAACTCTATTACATGTATATTTTATTGACAGTAATAAAGCTATAATATATATTTTTCATGTCCTGCATAAAAAAATAAGCCAACAAACACATACTGTTAACTTCCTTTTTGTTCATTTTAAATATTTTTAATATAGGTCATTTTATCCTGAACAGAACTTAAGCATAGAGTCAGCTTTATTAATGTAAGGGTTACTTGAAGGTTGAGTGTTATTAATTGCGTGCTATTTTGGTTACCCTTTCTGTTTTATTCAAGTAAAGTTTATTAGGAGTGTTGTTTCATTCTCACTGCTTAATTAGTCATGAAATAGCTGGCAGATTCAGTTTTCTTATATAAAACAAATGTATAAATGATTGATTGATGAATGGACCGACTAACTGGAGTCAGTGACTGGTTTTCTCGACACAGATTCTGGGACTCTGTAGAGTTACCAAGGGAAATAAAACATGATGTACTGTTATTGCCTTCTTGAACAATAAGGTGCTACTCTGGGAAATTTTGACTTCTAGGCAAATGAATGTAGCTTTTATCACAAGCATGTATAATTGTAGCTTCGAGGGTGGTCTAAAGGCCCAGAGAACTTTCTGACTGCTCAAGACATTTAATTGCTCGAGACATTGATGTTGAAAAATTTTGAATTTCTTTGGAAAACATCCTACAATAAAGGAAAACTAGTCACACACGTTCATGTTTTGCCCGGCAGTTAAAAAACATTCATACAATGAATGGCTAACAATTCCTCAAGCCAATGGGAACATTTTGGTATGTGAGTAATGCGCAAATTCAGTAGGCAGCAAAATCATGAGCAATTATCAAGAACAATTTGGCAATCAGATATTTACTTCTTGGTGGGCTTGTGTGATGTGTGGTAGCCAGGGAAAACCCTTAAAATGGTCAAATTTTGATTTCAGAGCATGTAAGTGCCCTTCTCAGTTTTGATGATGGTGAGAAAAAAAATCTATGGATCGATGAATTTAAATTAGGTGCAGAATTTCCACATAAGTAATAATATGTACATTCAGCAAAAAGTAAATAGACAAATAATGGCAGACATATATCAAACTCATTCAATAGAAATATATACATTTAAGAACTTAATTTATTGTAACACGAACATTATATCAATATGTAAAAGCTTTATATTTTACTTAAGTGGACATTCTATGCTTTATTTCAATACATTGATCCATGAATTATGTTCTCAGCAGCCTACAAGATCATCACTGACATTATGACAGCTCATGTTTGATCACAAACTGAGTTGATGAGTGGAATGTAACAATCACAATCATGATCATAAGCTGAGAGGATCATATGTAGCTGGCAAGTCAGACTGAACATATTTACCATCGTGCTTGTGTAACAGGCTCCTTACCTGCAGCTAGATGGACAAAGCTATGTTAGAATGTAACCTAAACGCAGCATTTCCATATTGTTTTGGTGAAATGGATTCATGGTTTCTTACAGTAGAGATGTCAAAGTGTGGTACTGGCAGAAACAAAGTCAAAATCGGAGATTTTTGGCTGTTGCAAAATTCAATGGGTTTCCCAGACTTCCATACACATATTCACCATATTGAGTTTACTGTAGTCACCATTTATCAGTAAAGTATGTGGCCGGGACATTTTCAAAATATGGTGACAAACACTGGTCAGGTATAATCATGTCACCCAACTTCTTATATAATGATGATCATGATGATGATGATTTAAGTCTATATAGGTTTGTGCATTTTTTTTCTATATGAACTATGAACTTTTTTAATGAAATATTTATCACAAATATCATTCCTTTTATATGGCATACCTAGGTGAATTGAGCTCTGTATTCTGTTCTCACAGCATCTTTGTAACTTTATGTTTAAAAGAAAAAAGAAAGAAAAAAAGAATCCACTGGTCTGAATTTCAGGCTCATTTTAATCATTTGTAATTTTTCATCTATATGTTGCTTCAATCAATATTTAATCAAAGCACCATATCAGTCACTAGCTCCATATTAAATAATAGCCTATGACTTGCAATACTCTTAAATGTTGTATTTATTATTTAGTATACAATATATTATATAAGGTATGAGATATATTATGTGGAAGAAGTTGGATTGTTTTTAAGTATTTTTTTTTTTTTTTTATCAGACAGACTGTTTATTATCATGTGGTCAAACGATCAAAAAATTCCACCTGGAAGAAAAGGGGAAAAAAAAACAGAAATGATGCCCGCTGAGTCGTTTCACTGCAAGCAATTTTAGTCTATATTTACTTTTGATGCAGGTTGTGTAGTAGCAGTGGGCAGCATGATCTGTTTTCTCCATGCCCAGTTAATGGCTGTCTAAAATTAGAGAACAAGCCAGGAGAAAATGGTCAATGATTTTTAAAGCTATCAGTTGCATAAAAAGCGTTGACACTTGGTACACATCTACTTTGGTAGTGAGCAAGAGGTAAAGAGGTGCTCAGGTGTTTAGGACTAGTGGCTTTGTGGTTGTTCAGTGGTGTCTTCTTCCCAGCATAATGCTGACATCATTTACTCAGTTACAATCCTCTTTCCTTTTTTTGAGCTCCATCAGTACTTAACTTTGTCTTGGGTGCTCTGACACTTTAAAATGATTGGAATCCTCATGCAGGGATGTAAGTACATAAATGAATGAATCAATGAAATAATGAATACATTTTGAGACTTGAATCACAGAAAAAAATACAAAAAGCTATTTTTTTTTTTTTAATCTTGTGTCTTATTTGGAAATGTTTACTTCTCTGGTCTAACCGTGTGATTTCTGGTCAGTAAGCTCAGACATGCTTTGCCTAATGTGCATGCCTGAAGAAATCCACAGTAAAGGGGCTCTCAAAGCATACATACCTAATGGGAGGAAAAGGCTAGGTGTTGCAAAATTGAACAGCTGTGACTGTAAATAAACTTTATGTGACAGAGGAAATGCAGTCTTTCTTCCCATCGCCAGGGAAAGTGTAGAAAATGTTGATCCCTTGAGAAACGTAGACTGTTGTCTCTTAATGCTTCTCCATCTCTTTATATCTAAAACCCCACAAGCCTAATTATGATCATAAGGAAAACCTCCTCCACTGAAAAAAAGGGTACACAGAAAGACTAGAGAACAAAGGTTCCATGAATATTAGAAGCTTAAGAGGGAGCTGTACAATAGCAGTTTAAGGATTTAGTCAAATATTTAACAAATTTAGCAAAATCCAGAGCACATATCATGAGAATATATTTTTATGTTAGTTACCCTGACTTCATCTAAAATCTGTAAGAATCCAAAGATCTGGAGTGATTTTGTTTGCGTTCATGCAAAACTATCCTATATCTTTCTCTTACTCGGTTCTTGCAAATAATGCATGTTGTTGTCTCAGAAACAACTTCAACGCTGCTGCTTGTGTATTAATAGTGACCATACACTCATTTGCTCATTTGAATACCTCAGTCATTAGCTACAAGGTACAAGCTATTTGCTTGGTGTCCCAGGTGCCTAGCAACAAGGTTCTCACTAAATTAACCAAGTGAATGGTGAACATGTCATGTGTTCACCTTCTTGTGTTGAAAGCACCAGATTACAAGTTCCATTTGAATTGTGTACTAAAACGTACACAATTTTCCTCTTAATCTAGGTGAGATATAAAGTTAACGTAGCTAACCAGTAACAGTTAGTTCTAGCTGCAGGTCCAGCATTGCAATATCAATTAGTTAGTTCTTGGAAATTATAAATAGCACAATGCTGTGTGTCACCCCGAGGTTTTCTTTCAAAGCACTTATCTAAGTTGCTCTGGATAAGGGTGTCTGCCAAATGTCATAAATGTAAATGTAAAATCTGTATGTTGTTCTCTTAGCAGCAACATTAACCCTGCTGCGTATGTGTATCATCAGTAACCATAAACCCACGATAAAATTCAAATAAGTCAATTGAAAATGTTCCATTTGTAACCCTTAAATCTCAACACTGGTCTATTTTCCAGCAGTAACTGTCATATTGGTACAAATTAAATAGACACATGAAGCAATGTTCCCTGAGGCTGAACAAGGATGCTCTCGTTCCTTGTTGATGTTTCTCAGTCTGACAAGCCTGATTTCCTACTAGTACAAAAGACAGAGTCAGACTCATTTAAGCCTTACTTGCAGTCATACTATGATATATTTCCATAAGTATGCTTGTCGACATGACCGGAAATGGCATTTTTTAATGTATGTGCTTTGGTGTGTTCTTACAAAGAGGACATGATTTAGATGAGACAAGCCCTTTCTAACCTGACTCACCATGATTAAAGTTTTATATACAGTATAATATACTGTACATCCAGTGTGAAATATTGATAGGATTGGTCCCTAAATTGGATAGGCTTTTGCGTTATGACATCTGCAATATAGGCAAACCAATAATATATTAAGTTCTACTACATCCCAATAAATCTCAATAGTAGTTTAGGATCTCATTTTCAAGAGATCACATAATTCCTCTTGCCTTATACATGGCGTGATAAAATAGTACATATAACCATCAACATAATAGACGCAGAGACATCTCATTTATGATTTCCCTTTGGACTATATTCAGTCATGCCCTTTGCTGAAACTATAATTACCCACAGTAATTATCTACAGTGCTGGAGAAATAGACCTGTGCCATTTACCATCTGGTTGCTTACCAAAAGTATCAACTGGTGATCAGCAGTTTCCATAAAGAGACGATTTTGTATTGATTTTTATTTCGGCCATTGTAGATTGTCTTCTCTTGGTCATTCTCGTCTGTCTCACTATTCCAGTCATTCCTCCATGATTCATAACACTTTTGATATTGATTTTTCCCTCCAAACATTCAAGAAACCAAGACATCATATAGCTGTAATGTGCCTTATTAAGTCATTGAACTCTGAAGGGCCTGAAAAGATTTGTGGCTTTCAGTCACTATGCCTCTACACTGTTCAGTGGGTGATGTCTGTTTACGCCCATTTGCACACATTCAACAGTTAAATGAATGGCAGTAATATTTTTTCACCGTCTTCTTGTTGCTACAGTAATCACTGGAAGGAGATTTTAATTTTGAGTCATTTAGAAAGGACATGACATTACCCACAAAAAAGCAACTCCATTTATTTCAATTTTTATATTCGCACTGCTTGCTGATGGGTGAAATAGTGACGGTAGTTTAGTGCCGCTTAAGCATATGTTTGAACCCAACTGTTAGGTGCTGATGTCATGTTGGTACATAACCCCATTGTTATAGAAGATGTGTTGGGTCAAATAATTTAACAATAATTAAAGCAGCACAATGCATAAAAATCATGCAAATACAGGTAAAAACTTCAGTTGATATTTACATGAAACATCAGGATATGTGATCTCAGTGACTTTGACCATGACATGATAGTTAGTGGGTTGGTTTGAGTATTTCAGAAACTGCAGATCTCCTGGGATTTTCATACACAACTGTGTCTAGAATTTGCACAGACTGGTGCAAAAAAAGAAAGAAAGAACGAAAGAAATATCCAGGGAGTTTCATTTTGTCGGGAACAAATGGTTTTTGAATGAGAGATGTCAGAGGTCGTCTTGACCCACTGTCTCTTGAGCTGTCCCTTCATGATTTTATGCATTGCACTGCCTCCACATGATTAGTTGACTGGTTAATTACATGTACGAGCAAGTTTACAGATGTTACTAATCAGATAGCCAGTGAATGTATTTGAGTATATAAGTAATTAAACACTTTTTGGTGCGCTGTTGTAGGAAAATAATCACAGACAGGCTGGTGTGATGTAGAACAACAACATGAAGCGGAGTTACTATTGCCATCTCGAAGATGATTATTTTCCAATAACATCTCATGCTGAAACGTTTTATTCCACTCATACCACAGCAATTAAAAAAAATCCTTTTCCAACATTTTTCATTTTCTAAACAATGACACATCAACCATTATATCCATTGATAGTTACAGTTGTGTAATTAGGTTATCATTTATCTTACAATGGCTACAGACCTTCACGTCCTCTCCTTCTTCAAATTAAAAAGATTTTAGTTAGAAATGAATTCAGTTTGGCATATTACTGAGAAATCATAAAGTCCTCTGTCCTGAAGACTTTCCCATGTTAGAAAACTTAGCAGTACAGCTTTACATATGACTGTTACAAAGCTCTAACACTAGAGACTCTTTACAAAAATGGCCAAAAAAAAAAAATTTACTATATCAAGAATTATGAATATAAGATGTTACTATTGAAAATATAACGTATTAGAATGAACTCACTGATATAATCCTTGCAGCTGGAACTACTGTTTGAGCTGCTGCAACATTCGGAGCAATCATGCCCATGCATTCATCAGCATTTTATATTTAAGCAATATCACACTGGCAGTTATGCTGTTGTACTGAATATAAACACGGCTGGGATTACCTGAGGCCAAACCACAGCTGTGCCAATATTCACTATAACAATACTGTTGCTCGTGTGATATTGTTTAAATATAAAATGCATTCTAATTGGTTTTGATTCCTCAAACTACAGAAATCTATCACGCAGTTAGTTTAATATATTTATTTGGTGGTTTCTAATGGATTTCAAAAAGCATTGTCGAATAGTTCAAATTAGACGTCGCATTCAGCTCGTGTAACATTGCAAATGGGTCAGGTGAAATTACTCTGTAAGAAACAGCATTAGACAATATGTTATTATTAGGATTTACAGATGGTCTTCTTGCGCACCATATACTTTAAACGTAAAAATAAATGCAATAAATATATAAATAAAAATGAAATCTCAGGGAGCATATGGTTTCTTCCTGACTTACCCGTATTCATGCTGTCTCTTAAAACCATAAGTCACAGCAGTGGTTCCTTTGAGATAATGAGCCTGTGATAAATTATTAATTATTGGGTAGAAGGAGAATGTCATGAAAGGAAGAAATCTGTTTACAACATCCATAATGTCCTATGCATTTACAGAAGGTGGGGAACATAAAACAAGCAAGCCGCTTGGTGCCAGCTACAAATCCTGCCTCATAGCTCCAGGCCAATTGTAATGAAAGTCCTAACGTGCCAAATACACCATTCTAGGGCCTGTGAAAAAGATGGAATCATATGCATTCATTTTGTTCTTGCTGGAGAATACATCTGCGGTACTGTGCTTTACTGGGCACTGACTTTAACCAACACGGATTTGTTATTGCTATGGATTCTTCAAAATGTCCACTTATTGATATATTAATAGACTGTGTTACTAGGATGTGAGATGGTGGATGAGCTTAACAGTTACCACATATATGCCTTTTAGTGCTTATCTCAATCAGTGTTTCATTGAAAGCATTCATATGAATCCAGGAGGCAATATTATCTCTAACACTAATTTGATTCTGGGTAAATTAGTCTTTATAATCGTATAGTTGCTTACTCCTAAGCACACACATCATAGCGTATAATGTAGAAAATGGCAACAGGAATTGATTTAGAATAAACTTAACATTTATCATTCTGCATATAAAAATGTACCGGTTTGTAGGCTTTTAATCTAGCACTTAACGGTTCTTTCATTTTAAGGGGAAGAACCTTGGGAAGCTATCATTTAAACTGAAAAAAAAAATAAAAAGTGGCATTGGATTACAAACATTAAACTAAAACAAACAGGTAGGAAGGCTAAATCCACTCATAGCCCACTTGAACCAATGTTACTGCTTGTAGCTTTTCATATGAATTAGCTTGTGTGATTTCCTATGAGCTTAACACGGACTTGAAGAGTTCATTAGCACAAAATGAAAAGGTAAGAATAACTAGGAAAAAAGACATTTGTTTTCTAAGTATAATTATACTCATAATACATTACAAAGCAAAACATAAATATGTGTCTTTTATGCTTATTAACACCTATTTAATCTGTTATTACAATGATCTCTGTATAACCTACTGTACAGCATGGGTACTCTAATTACTGCAAATATACAGAATATGCAAATACATTCAGTAATATTTTCATTTGAAAACATTCAATATTCAAGAAAATCTGAAAATGTAGGATGCGATTGTGTTTGGGAAAAAAATTCTATTTTAAGGTGTCAGGATATTTTTAGAAATGCGTGCAACAGAGGTAATTAAAAATGCCCCGTGGTGATTGGATAAAAAAAATAATAATGTGATACAAGTCTTATCAAACCCATCTCAAGTTGATGATCAGACCAATATGAGAATTGTCTGGGGGTGGCATAATATTTTAATGGGCATACTTATTTATCAGCCCACTGTTTGAGACTCCCAGCTGGCTTTAGCACTCACACTAAACAATGGAGAAGAGAAAAATGGCAAAACACAAAACCAGACATTTTATTTGATTGCATTTTATATACAACTTGATGTACTGTTTGATTCCAGGAGAAAAATGTGTGCATTATTCTTAGCTAATGTTTATACTGTGAAGTAGCATGGCATGCTGTTAGAAAAAGCAGAACACGAGTGTCTAAAAACTTGTGTTAGTTGTTTATTAGGATTAATCCTGACAGATGGCATTAAACAGCGATAATGAATATTCAGAAAACAGGAAACGTGTAAGCGTGAAAACCAGGAAACAGTACATAGAAGTGTGCAACAAGGATCTAGTGGGAGATAAAGGCTCAGTGATGCATTACACACATTAAAGTGAGACTTCATGACGAGACAAAGGATCATGAGGGTGTACGCAAACAAACTAAACAAGAAATGAACTCAGAACAGGTGCATACATTAGGTAACAGACCAGTGATGAGACAGGATGGAGACAGAACCAAAACACAGACACATGTAAACAAAATCGCATGAAGAGAACTCAAACAAAACATGTGAGCTGTTGCTTGTCATGCTGAGAAACATGCTATGTTCTAAGAGGAGGAATTTGTGACAAATGGCTTAGTTTAGCCAAATCTGTAGGTTTCCAGCAGAATTGGGCTTTTCTTTTTTCTTCCTGTCTGCAGATTAGTTAAATTATATTTATACATTAAAAGATGTGCTGACGATCATTCGAGCTGGTCTCTGCATTTGCTGTAGCTGTGCTTCCATTAACCTGCTTAATGCACAATTTGAAATTGTGACCTAAGAAAAGAGGAATGGAAACACATGTATTTTAAAAAAGTAAAAAAAAATAAAAACAAAACCTCTCAAATATCATCTAATAAAATTTTCATGGTCGCACGAGGTGGTTTGTCAGACGATTCGATAAAGCAATGTTTTGCAAAACTTAAAAGAGATACATTTTTCGTATTTAACTCATGATATGATAAATAAAAATGCAACCTTTTAAAAAGAGAGCGCTCTGTAAGAATTATTGCAAGAGGAGAAACTATCACGAGAGGAGAAAACCCAGCTTTAATTGCTTAACATCACTCCGTGGAAACACAGACCATTCGCAGTTGTGTTTTGTCGGAATTTTTTAAATATTACTTCTATTTTGTGTAAAAGTGCGATGGAAATCTGGCTTGTGTGTTAGTGATTTTTTTCTTGTTTCCTATTTGTTTTTCTTTGCTTTCTTTTACCAGGTTAGTTTTAATCACTATTTTGCATTCTCTCATTAAGGTTCAGTTTCTCTCACGATGTTATTTTTTCTTTACTAATTTGCTTTCACTTGCTAAGTTCACTTTGGCTAACTAATTTGTTTTCTTTCCTAGGTTCAATGTTGCTTCTGGCAACATTATCTTTTGACTGTTGAGAGTATAGTGTATGAAAGCAGCACCCAAGATTAGCCCCATCTGCCTTACAACTAAAAGGAAAAAAAGAAACCTTCTACCAAAGTAAATGTAGACATTGGATTGTCCCAAATTATTAATATGTTGTATATGAATATTGCATGACTCCAAGATTAATGTTAACCTAATTAGAAAGCAATCACAGATTTATGCTCCCTGGGGGCTTTAAGTCTAAAATTGTATGGTAATTGTACTGTAAAAAAAAAATGCATGGAGTGCATGAATATGTCCTGCTAAGGATAGAGGACTACGACCAATACATTTTTAATTATACCTATTTTGGATTGCATCGTTAGTAGCCCTGGCCATTTATCTCCATTCTTTAATCTTTAATCCTTCTAATTTCAAGTTAAAAGTCTCATGTCCGAATCAGTAGTCCTTCTTCTCTAAGTCAGAAGTTGACTCCAGAAGAAACTTTTTGTGTTTACCCGTGTGTCATTTGCACTATTGTCAAGGTCATCTGTTCATTAGCAGTATATATGAATCGCCTTTTCCAATCAATATTATCCAGCCATGCATCTTCTTAAATTGTCAACATATTTATAATGAGCTTCCTGTTAGGTTTTTCCAAGCAGTTCAGTTGTGGCTTCAACCTGACATGTTAAGAGAGAATTCTGGTCAAGTGACATAAGTCTTGAAAGGAAATTTCAGATTAAAAGGAGTTGAAGGTTATAGGAAGAGGAATGTAAAGGATTAGAAAATTATCTCTATCTATTCACTAGGAAAGTGATAGTTTACAAATGAAAGAAATTTGGCACTGTTTTCAACTCTCCCTAGGAGTGGGCGTCCTACAAAGATCAGTCCAAGGGCACACTGTAGAAACCGTTCACTGCCTCAGGGCCTGGACAGCTTGTAATCATTCAGGGACCAATGAATTTCCAGTTGCATCAGGGAATTCTACAGCAGAATATGAGGGCTTTTGTGTGTGATCTAAAACTCAAAAGAGCTTGGGTCAGACAACTTGGCAATTATTTTAAAACTCAGGAGGAAATCAACAACAAAGGGTCTCAAACAGAAGAAATTCTAAATTTTAGTCAGAGTCCTGACCTTAATCCCGCTGAAACTCTGCAACATGATATGAAGCAAGCTGTGCAAGCAAGACATCCCCCAAGGTACAAGAGCTGAAAGAGTTTTGCAAAGAAGGATGGGTCACATCACCTTCTAACCAGTGTGCAGGATTGCTCAGCAGCTACAAAAGTATTTTTCTGAGCTTGCTGCCAACTTATGGTTTCACTCGCCCAGGAACTAAACCTAAGTGTTCACATGCTTTTTAAGCGTTTGCATAATATTATGAGTATGCGGAAAATCACATCACATCACATTTTGGCAGCCATGCATGCAGTAATCTAGATGGTTCCAACGTTTTATCACATTCTCTAAATTAATGAATGCCACGGAGCTGAAAAGCTCTTAATTATACTATTAATTAATATGGTAATCCATTTTAGTTGCTTAGAAACGAATTGTTGCAAATTTCTTTTACCTACATGAGGTGTATTAAAGGTGGTTTTTAAGCTTTCCTTTGACTCAGAGACTTTAATCTTCGCAAGTTGGATCATATTTCTTTGGGACTTTATCAGTTGTAGGTGGTTTAACACTTAAAACAAATAATTGAATTCCTTGTTTAAGCAAAATCACATTTAATGGTAATTATAAATTGAACTATTATAAATTGTCTCTTCTGCTTATCACTAGAAGTAGCCCAGCCTTATTAAGAGTAGTATTAAAATGGTTACATGATCATTAATACTTTATGCTCTGTGCAACTCCAAGCCATGCTGTAACTGTAAGAAGCAGATTAACATTGCTTCGTAAACCTTATAGATGTCCTTAATAGGCCACCATACAATGCATTAAACAGGTGGCAAACACCAGCATTCCAGCAAACACATTTTATTTTTATTTAAAAAATTGTCATTATAGTAGTCACGTGTTTAAAACTATTTATTCTACTGTTGTGTGCTCTTGAAAATGGTCATATGGACGTTGTGTTACTTAGTCCTACATGAAAGAACTGATTTTGTTTCTGTAATAGTTCTCAAAATCATTTAACAACCAACAAGGTTGTCCTTGGACTTTTTCACACAGGGCCAGAGTTTTTTTCTTTTTTGCATGTGTGATATTTTATGATTTTTTTTTTTCTTTGAACGAAGGTACGATTTACTGCAATTTCTCAGCTGCTAATGACATTCAGAAACTTCAAATGAAAGAAACCAACAAACTTTTGTTTCCCCCATGAGTTCAGGTAAGAGTGGACAAATGTGTTATTTCCTTTCTCATTCTGTCTAATGATTTAATATTTCTTGCTATTTCTTTTCCTTAAAAAGTAGTCTCCTTGTTTCTCCTTGTGTCTTGGTTTTCAGAGATAAATTCAAACAAAAAGATCCGGTGTACTACGCTGAGATTATTTTATTACACTAGAAAAACAACAACACAACCCCCCACCCCAATAAATAAATAAATAAATAATAAAAAAAAAGATGTTTCTTTCAAGCCAGTATGCAGTTCCTGAGTCCAGACACCGAGAAGATGGAGTGCTTTGTGTAAAATGCCCACAAACTGTATACACTGGGCTTTGAGTTACAGTGAGGAGTTAATGATTAGAAGTCATAGCTCTTTCTTATGACTCTTTATTACTTCATTCTCCCTATAAATCCACAGAAATCACTGTTGCTTGTTAGAATTTTTACAGTGTGAGATTTTGAGATTTGTGTGAGATCAGTTTACCATCCTACGCTGCAGGTGAAACAGAACGGTGCTATATAAGAAATGATAAAGTACACACACAAACTCAGTATGCTTGTTATAAGATCGGGAGCAATGCTACAAGAGAGTGATTCATCGTAACATTGAACCTAATGGAGGAGGATTTAGATTTATTGGATAGAAATTGAATATCCTGAAGCGGTTTAACTAATACTTCTTCACTTTTTTTTTCCAGGGGGGCAAAGATTCATCATTCATCCGTACCTGTATGGCTGAAAGGTCCAATAATATAATTCAAAATTTGACAGTGCCAAGCCACCTTGGGGTTTTCTGCAGCTCTATTAGCCAAAACCATTGTTCCTCCTATGAATGAAAATCTCACAAACTAGTCAGCTCCCCATAATATATTCACTTTCTTGGACTTCAACACACACATAAACTGAGTTATTTAAAGTTAAGCTAAAGTCCGCATGTTCTTATATGTAAATCCAGTGAAACTAATTTTAAAAATAAAGCACACAATCCCATTCTCAAAAATCCATGCCCATTTAAGAAACATCAGTGTGATATGCATAACTCTACCTGTGTAAAGACGGCAGATATTTGGTCTTGTTGCTCCCTCTTTCCCTATTCTCATACACCATTAACTAAAGTTTTAGAGTTTGTTTCTGCATCTCGGTGTTCTTCTGTGTTTTAATGACCTCGGAGATGTAATCTGACACACTTGTTAACTCCATCATCAATTCGATCTCTAACGTTATGCTTATTAAGCTGCACAACCAACCGACGACTTGCTATTTTTCTCCATATATCTCAGGAGATGGCAAAATTATGTACATGCTAACACAAACAATGTAAGTACAAGCGGACAGTGATGCTTATGCATCATTGGTTCTTAGACAGCTAAATGTAAACACTTAGATCCAAAGTTAAGCACCAAACCAATTCCCTGATGTTACTACTTTGAAATGTTCTGTATTAAGGATATACATCAAGCACAACAAGGAATAAAACAATGTTAATGAGGTACATACTGTACTGTATGTATGGCGTGTTTGTAGTGCAGTAGCTATGCATGGGCAAAGTATTCAAAATATGACATTTTAATAGATTCATATCAGTGTCAAACCCGTCTGACGTCCCTGAACAATCAAGGGGCAACCTTTTTTTCTGCCAGTAATATTCTCTGACAAATGTACATTACAAAACCATAAATACACTGATTTAAAGAAGTAAGATACAGTAACTTCTTACTTCCAAATATAATACCACATATAATAATTAGCTTGATTGCCTCATTGTGCCAGCATACTATATGAGATTCAATGAACTCAAAATTTTAAGGCAATCAAGTAACTTACTTCTTTATGTTAAAACAAAACAAAACAAAAGCAAATCATTTTTTTAAGTGATTTATTTATTTATTTTAAATTATTTGATTTAGGCTACTTTCTAACCTTGCTTTGCTTTTTTACCAGCAAAGATTATGCTTGGTAAGGAGTGTGTTTAACAAATGCAGCAGTGAAAACAGTCAATCTGCTTAAAGATCTCTAAACCGTTGCTAGCTAAGTGTGATTTCCCGGCACATGATGAACATCATGATTCTTTTGTTTACGTCTTCTCGGTTTAGTTTGCAATGCTGTACCGGTGCTGTCACACTGTTAGAAGAAGAAGAGAAGATATAAGAGAAGAATAAAGAAGAGTGCTTATACACTCTGCACAGCCTGCAGCAGACAAAGTTTTAAAATGTTAAAATGATTTGAGAAAAACACTTTATATACAAGTACATTTAATCAAAAGAACAGAATTGTAAATGATTAGTTCACCATTAATTTTAGTATGAACAGAATTTATCTTTAGGTGGAGAGACAGAGACCAAGTTGGATGATGCTGATAATCAAAAGGAAAACTTTTCTTTTTTTAAAACGTTTTAACTTTGTTTAATGTTGTTTTTCCATGCGTAGACTAGGTCATAAATGTAGAGGTAGCTGAGGGATCTTTCAAAAGAACTGAAAAAAAAATAAATAAATAAAATAAAATAATAATAATAATAATAAATGTTTTTTTTTTTTTTCATTTTTGAGGTTCTTTTTTTTTAATACTTTGAATTAGAAACATGTAAAAGGGAAAACCATTTCAGTTCAGGAATACCTATAATGTAAAATACTACTACTACTACTAATAATAATAATGTTACATTTAAATATAATATATATAATATAATATAATATATATATAGAGAGAGAGAGTAGAAAATGTCAACCTTGTGAAGGGTTTTTCAGGCCACCACACACATTGTATAGAATATTAGTCTTCTACATCCATTTTAATGAATGCCAAAATCCAAAAGCTTCAAATTATGCAATGTGCCTGGTCCAAGCCTGAAGATTATAATGCTTAACAGTTCTTAATTAATGGGGAGAAAAAGAGGAAGCAACCAAATATCACCAAATTCCCGGTACTTTTGTAGTGGTGATAAAAGTGGCAGTAATTGCAGAGTAGAAGCTACACAAATCAGTCATAAAGGAACAGCTGGCTTTTGTTGTGATAATTGGAGAAGAAGCTTAGGCAGGAATAGTGTCATTAATTAGAAACTTTCCACAAGAAATCATGGCAACAGATGATTCTAGAAACATCTGGATTAAACATTTGGGAAATAATTTATTAATCTGGAAAGGTTATGCATTTCAGCAACTAGATTATTTTAATAGAATTGCGTACTGAAGCGTAAGGGTTACTTTAAGTTTTTTCTTGATATACAATATATCAAAATTTTTTGGACTTTTAGATCATTAAAAGCACAAAGCATATACTCAAGTTAATAATAATAATAATAATAATAATAATAATAATGCTGCATTAGGTATAATTACACTAATAATTCAAATAAGCTTAATGTTCTAAAACACACAAAAAAATGGTAAGTCCTGTTGACAACTTCAGTGCTTTAACAAGGTAATGTCCAGCTATACAGACATATAATCAATCTTTTGCAAATGACTTTATCAATAATGGTTCAGCTGTCAATGACCCAGGAAGTTAACCTTTTAAATAGGACACATCACATGTTCATCAGCATGAAAATGTCAATGAGATAGAAGGATAGAAAATGTGTAAAGTTCTTTATTTACTGTTTTGGAACTAATTCATATTTGTATGTGGATTGCTATGAATAGGAGGCTTTTTCTTGTCTTTTCTTTGGTGCTGTTAAACTCTAGGAACTAGCCTCAGGCCAGCATGCTTCTCCTTTGGCAGGTCAGGACTTTAACCCTACTCTGAATATATAGCTGACCCTTGAAAATCAGAAAAAGACTTTTTTTTTTTGAGTGAATACAATGGAATCCACTGAAGAAAAAAAAACCCTGCCATATTCAAAGATTTAACTATACCAAGATGTCTTTTTTCCAGCGTACTGTTTTCACCCAGGCACCATAGATTTAAAACGTTAGCATTCTGTAATGGCTGTGAGAGTCTGTGCAGCCTTATCAGGCTTAATATGGTTTTCATAGGAAAACAACTGCATTAACATTTTTACTGGCTTTTCAAGCTCTAAGGAGCTTAATCAAAAACAAAGAACTCTTAGATACTTATGGCTAAATATTAGCTGAGATCTGTCCAATTCCCTTGACCGACAAATCAAAACCATGCCTTTCATCCAAACAGTTTTTGTCAACACATGACCTTTGGACAGACTTCATATCAATTAGCAAAACAGATTTGGTGAGTTGCTCAAATACCATGACTAATTAGAGCTGATTTACATATCTAATCCCAAAAATATTACAGAACTTCAATAAACACTGGATCAGTCAGCTTTGGCCAGGTCTGCAATGTTCTTGAACTGGGAGACACCCTTGTGTAACAATCTGACATGTATGGCTGTCTCATTTTCTGTTCTGGCTGTTGCTGCAAATCCAAAACCACCATGACCTAGAAAGATGTTACCTCAGAGGTGCTTTGCCCAGACCACTGGGGACACCCCGAAGAAGCTTGAGACAAATGCTGGCAAATAACTGAAATGACAGATCCAATCCTACAAGTATCATATAAACAGAGATGGATCGCCACTGAAGCAAATCAAATATTAATAAATAGATGTGGTGCTTAGACATGACGATAGCTGCAGCATTAAACCCATTTATCTTCCACTTTGCTTTTCCTCCTGGCTGTAATATTTCTCATCAATCATCAAGTGCAGTGTCAAATGTAGCTATAATTCAGGGAGAGGAGAATAGCAGTCCCATCGGAGCTAGCTCTGGACTAACCTTGTCAATCAATGACAATCTTCAGTTAATGAATGTGTAACAGGGCTTTGAAGTAGTGGCTAATTTAATCTTTTCTTCCTTGGAAGATCTGACAATGAGCTGTTGACAAATCAGTGTGGCTTTCTGGTGCATAAACCGAGTATTTCACGTCAAAACTGGGCAAGTGAGCTCCACTATGACTTTTAAATCTCACAATGGATCTCTGAGTGGGTTATAAACCATGAGCTCAAGCTTTAATAACTTAAATTCAACAGCCATAGCCTATTGTTGGATATTTTATAGTAATTTAGGGGAAGATTTCCATGAAATATCAGTGTCATGTAATATGGGCAACCAAGAATATGCCTTATAGTATAAAAAGTATATTCACATTATTGTATCATAGAATATTAAACACAAATGCTTGTTCAATCATCACTTTTAATTATGTTTTAATGATTGTAATTAGCACTTAAGAAGAGTCAGCAGCATTTTGATTGACACTGATACATCTCCGAGAGCAATTAATTATCTTACGAAAGGGAAAACAGGGGTATAAGACACACATACACATAAAAGTTAGTTTTAAATCACATGTAAATCAAGTACGTCCACTAATTTAAAAGTCCATGCACAAAAAATTGCTTTAGCATTAAGGGACCTCATGGAATCTGTCAGAAAAATTAGTATATGAGACCCCTTGATTCCCTGCACCATTACACCACTTCCACCAGCCTGATCTGTTGACACAAGGCAGGTTGGGTCCATGGATTCATACTGTTGGCCCTAAATACTGATCCTACCATCTGTGTGCCTCAGCAGGAATCAAGATTCATCAGACCTGGTTATGTGTTTTCCGGTCTTCAACTGTCCAGTTTTGGTGAGTCTGTGCCCACTGTAGCCTCAGCTTTCTGTTACTGGCTGATATAGTACAGTGCATCCGGAAAGTATTCACAGCGCATCACTTTTTCCACATTTTGTTATGTTATAGCCTTATTACAAAATGGATTAAATTAATTTTTTTATTCAGAATTCTACACACAACACCCCATAATGACAATGAAAAAAGTTTACTTGAGGTTTTTGCAAATTTTTGAAAAATAAAAAAACTGAGAAAGCACACGTACATAAGTATTCACAGGCTTTGCTCAATACTTTGTCGATGCACCTTTGGCAGCATTTACAGCCTCAAGTCTTTTTGAATATGATGCCACAAACTTGACACACCTATCCTTGGCCAGTTTCACCCATTCCTCTTTGCAGCACCTCTCAAGCTCCATCAGGTTGGATGGGA
>JAQQZR010000002.1:16201223-16212096 GCA_030068235.1 Notoglanidium macrostoma
TTCAGTATATGTGTTGCTTCATAGTTTGAGGTATTCAGTATTGTTTTACAATGTAGAAAAAAAAAAAAAAAAAGAAAAACCTGTGAAAGAGAAGGTGTGTCCAAACTTTTGACTGGTAGTGTATTTATATATATATATATATATTACTGGACCTCATACTGATCACTCCATGAGCTTAACACTTACTTAATTACTTCATCTTAATATAGTGCACTGTAAATATGTTCTTTTTTTCTTCTGTTGTATAATTCACTTTGTTATTGCCTCAACAATACAGAATACAGTACAACTGATGACCTGATAACTCACAAACTGCACACTATTTAGAATAGTGAATAATGTTACTCCAAGTATTGATGTCATCTTTTTAGTAGCACATTTCTTTAGGACAGTGCTGAAATCACATACATCTGATTTATTTTCTTTTGCTATTAAATTAACTATATAGACCCTTAGGGATAATACAAACAATACTTGGAGTCATAATATATAGGACATAAAAAAATGTTCCACTGCTATTAAAGGGATTTTGGCCCTCTGCTATTATATGTCGTGTAAAGTAAGGGTAAATGACGTTGTCATAGCCCAGACTGTCCTGAAACAAAAAGATGTATATAACTTGATTTTTCATTACAGGGTTGAGGGTATACAAGAAGTATTACACAAGGAGACCTGGCAAGGCCACAAAAAAGTGTCTTTTACAACAAGCAATGTGTATATTTCAGATAAACAAGTTAAAAAAAAAAGACTAAGAACTCCAGCCCTGAAAAAAACAACATTTTATTGCCCATTCTAAACCACTAGAACTACTTTCCACTCTGAAGACACACGGTAACCATTTAAATACTTAAATGTCTTGTGATTTTTGCAATAATGTGTGAATCAATTTAACACATGCTTGAAACATGCTTTTCCATGAACCATCCAGCATAGCTTAGGAAAATGTTTTTTGTCCCTCAGACATTCACTCAACCCTGTTAATTGCACCCATTCACCTGTAAGAAATATTTGAAATATTGCAGGAGTAACATAATTAAATGTAATGTCCATTATTTCCGGAAGAATAGCAAAGAAAAATAGTGTGTTTTACCTGTATGAATATTTATCAGTAATATTGTGATATTGACACATTTTCAGTTTGTACATGCAACACTGTTACTGAAAATGCGGAGTAAAAGAAAATATTAAATTAAGTCATTAATGTCCTGTTGATATTAACATGAATGGTGTGTAGAATTGTACATTTTCTAATCAAATGCTACAAACAAACAAAAAAAAAGTACAATAGAAATACTGAATATAATAAGCATGGTTACTGTAAATATGAAAGTGAGTGTTGGTCAGTATAGACCTTAAGTGGTACGGGTATCAGTTACTATAATACTAAATAATACTAATTAATGTTAAACTGCAAACAAAGACTTGCTAGCTTTAAATGAAATTTTATTTTTGATTCCACCTTTAAAACGCAAACTGAGCTGAAATATATATTTAAAAAATAACAATAATAGTAAATGTCATACCAACTACAGTGTATGGCTAAAAGTTGTGGTACAACAATACCATTCCAGACCATATGCGGTCCTTTGCCAAACCTTTGCCACAAATTTGGAACCAAACAATTGTCTAGAATGTCTTTGTATGCTGTGGAGATAATATTACCCTTCATTGGAACTAAATGATCTAAATCTATTCCAGCATGACAATGCCCCTGTGCAAAAAGCATGCTCCATGAAGACATGGTTTTGCCAATTTGTGAAGAGTGGAAATACTCGAGTGGCCTGCACAGAGCCCTGACTTCAACCCCACTGAACACCTTTGGGATGAACTGGAACACTGACTGCTGTGCCAGGCTGACATCAGTGTCTGACCTCACTAATGCTCTTGAGGCTGAATTGGCAAATCCCCACAGCCACATGCCAAAATCTAATGGAAAGCCTTTCCAGAAGGGGGGGGGGGGGGGTGTATTGTAACTGCAAAGGGGGACTAAATCCTGAATGGGATGTTCAGCAAGCACATATGGTTGTGATGACACAGACTTTTGACCATGTAGGGTATGTACCTTAATGTATTTGTTTTTGCCACAGTTATCCACTAGATAGTAGAAAGTTGAATCCCTTCCCCGATTCATTGTGCAATCACAGCAATGTAGTTACGAATAGACCCACTGCTGTGCATTTATTGATTGAAATAATCATCCATCAGCACTTAATTAGCGCTTGCCAAATATTCCATTTTAATTATTGGTTTTCAAAGATGAATGACAGAAGAATCTTTACATGTAAAATATGCAAGGGTAGATAAAGGACAGCACTAGCACTGTGGAAACAATATGCAGGCCTAGAACAATATGCGGAGAGAACAAAATAATTACAGGCGTTGTAAGCTTGCCTTAACTAACACATCACATTTTTATTAATTTTATAATGACCAGCCACCAAGTTATTACCCTGATCTAGAAGCATTAAAGTGAACCACAGTATTTGAGAACAACCTCTTGCATTCCTTTTACTCTGGGGAACAATACCTGGTTGACATGGTCCCAGATCAAACATGACATTTCAGAAAGAAAAAAAAAGGGGCCAACACCAAAGTGGGACTTGGATCTGACAAACATTTCGATGCTATCACACAGTTAGAGTGAATAACTACTCTGCTGCTCAGATCACGCTGGCATGGCCACTGGCAACACCATCCAGCCTCCTAATCCCAGCAGACAGTGGAACTGCACATCAAGCACAGTCACAAATGCAAGTAATTGACAAATGATAATGAACAGTCACAGTGGATACACTATGCCTTGTTCCATAGTACCGTTGGCACTTCCTTTCCTCAACTAAGATTTGCTCAGATGCATATATCATGTAAACTATTATAGTTGCATGTCCCAGTTAATATTGGAATTGCTCATTTGAATATTGTGTGTAGCCAGCTTTATTTTCCTTGAAGTCAGGGGAAAAAATGTAAGTTTTAAATAAAGCATGTGAGCAATCAAATGAAAAGTTGTAATTTGTAGGACATTTTACAAAATGCCAGTGTACTCCATTTCATGGGATAAGTAGCAATTTGCCTAAAATAGAAAGTAGTACAGTGGGGAGCAATTCACCCAGAGGGAAAAATCAGGCAAAACGTCTTCACTAAAAGAACTTTAACATATACAGGATGTAAACACTATTCATACATAGCCTTAGTCTTAGCAAAAAAAAAACAAAAAAAAAACGTTCAGGTCTGGATCACCCTCTCACCAAAAACACTCATGGTATAATCTTTACAATTCAATATCACTTCCAGTACATTTAGGCTATGTTCACATTGCCAGGCTAAAGTGACTCAAATCTGATTTTTTGCCCAGATGTGGCATAGATCTGATGTTTTTCTATTCATGACCATGCAGCATGAATGAGAACTGTCAGTCTGGAATTCATATATCTTTTTGCCTTTACCACAACTGTCAGCCCTCTTTTTATTTCTGGGTTTCTCACATATCTTCCCCACTGTCAATATGAATCACCCAACTTTCTGACTAATCAATCAAGTGGTGAGTTCTTGCTGCTTTTTTTTTTTTTTTTGGCTGCGTCCACTATGTGCTCTCACAGCGTAGTGACAGGCCAATATTAGTGTTAATGTCACTGGCTATAGGTCATGATCAAAATTTCTGGTGCCTAATCCTGATGCGATGTTGGATTTAGCTTAGATTTTGTGTTAGCAAGGAAATAAGTAGCCTCGAAACGAGCAACAGAAAACATTATGTTTTTTTTTTGTTTTGTTTTTTTTATTAGAAACTAATTTCTACTCACTACAATAGAACTATCCTAAGCAGTGAAGATTCTGCTAAGAGCAGCACGTGCACCGAGTCTGCCAACGTTAGTGCTAGTTGCAGAATGAACTTCAAATAGATAGGATTACTATTTCATTTTATTGTCTCATGTTTGGTTTTTTTCTTTTTTTTTTGTGATTGTTTATTGCAGCAGGTTGGTTCTGCAGTTGCATATTGTACCTTTATGCCTAACTGTTTTTATAATGATGGTGCTAAATGAGGGAGTCTGTTATTTGCTTTGCTGACTTTTACTGTAGGTTTCTCTTGGCTATATTCAACAAGCTATAAGATAATATGGGGTAGCATATTATAGCCTATTATTTAGCTGGATGCTGTTGTTGTAACCTAGACCTTACAGGTAACCTACAAGCGGCAGGCAGTTCTTGACTATGAAAAATACTATGAAAAATAATCCTGCCAGAGCAACTAGTTTACAGCATTTCTCCTTCAAGCAGGTATCTGACTGACCTCCTAAATGCAGTCAGTTTGCTAATGAAGGATTTAGTTAATCAAATCCTTGTTGATATCCCCTTGTCTATTGTCCGTATTTTCAAAGCCCAATGTTGACACGTATGGCCCATATGCATGCACTGAGCTGATTCCTTTCTCATACCCACACATTTCCTGGTGGAGCAGTGCCAGCAATCACTGCAAAATTAGCTAAAACTAGCTAGTTTTCACCTTCTCAACCTGATCCTAAACATCTCATGATCGAATGATCTGCCCATCCTCCAGAGCAAAATGTGATGCCTACATTAACGACTAGCGTGCCCATTTTTTCTGGTTTTGATACCATGCGTCGTCTCACAATTATGACATTTTTTGTTGTTGGTGACGAAGATGTCTTATGCAAAAACATATCAATATGAACATGTGTGCCTTTTTCCGAGGACAGATGCATTGACATTACAGTTAGATACTGATCACTTGTAATTATGAATGTGAACCATCGGCAAACCTGATCTGAGAAAAAAAATCGGAATTGAACATTGAACCTCGTGAACGAATTGTAGCTTTATTCACTTCAAATTGACAAAACATTGAGAAGAAAAAATGGCATCCGGACACTTCACCAGGAGTCATTATAAAAGCTTGATAGGGAACACAACATGTAGCAATCATGGTAAAAGTGAAGGAGCTTTCAAAAGTTCTCAGGGACAGTTCTATTAAACAACACTTGAATAGAAAAAGCTACAGCGCCACAGCAAAGACATCCCTTTCAGTACAATTAATTTCACCATATGCAGGTAGAAAGTTCATGTAGCTACAACTAATCATCCCCCAACATGTACATCACGCAATGCGTGCTTAATTGAAATCACAATATGTTCGCAAGGGATAAATGTGATCGCAAATGCATTTGACATTCAAACTAAAGTATAAACTGTTAAATGAAATAAGGAACTGTTTACACTTTTTCTCTGCAATTGTAGACAAGCTTTTAAATTGAAATGCGCATGCATGCCCTTAAAACCATCACTCAACAATTGAGCTGATCTGTATGTAGAGGGTCACTGATGTTGAGACTGACAATGGCCCATCTATATGTTTATCAAAAACATTGCTTTTGATGTCTACTTGTTTCAGAGACTGAATAACAAGATTACCGATTGGTCGATGGGTCTTATTTTGGTCTCATTTTGCAAAAAGGCAGGTCTACTGCGAGCTTTTGCTGCCTATTGCCTTTGAATTGAATTTGAAATAAATTGCACTCAGAGTAAGAAAGCAAAAAAAAAAAAAAAAAAAAAAATTACTCTTCAACTGTTGCAAATTTGAAATGGAATAGGATGTATTCATGATGCAAAACCCATGTATGAGCCTATAAAGTTAAATGACTTAGTGAAAGGTACACTAATTATATATGTCATATTAACATGATGCATGGTAGCAGTGTGCATTGGAACCGAACAGAAAGTCATGGTGCGATATTTGCTTTCATGTAGGTGGGACTAGGCAGTCAGATACAGGGGCGGTACTGAGAAATAATATTTAAATGAAAGAGTGAAAGCATACATGCGCACTTTCTGTAATTCTGTGTTGTCTTAAATGTAGCACCATGGTCCTGGAGGAACGCTGTCTCGTTTCAGTATATACTGTGCCACCTGTAAACGGTTGAAATGACAATAAAACCACTTGACTTGACTTGACGTGTCAAAATGTTGCTCAGTTAACCTCCTGAGATCCCACTGTCCTCATATAAGGACATCATCTTTTTCTCACAACTACACTGTGTGTACACTACACTCATGCTCATATGAGGAACATTGCGTATTTCTCTTTTGCCAAACCTTTTCCTGTTTGAAGATAATTATCAAGTTCAGTAGTTCTTAGGATCTATAAAATAGAAACAACAGAAACAAACAGAAATGACAAGGCACACAACGCTAACGTTTGGGTCTCAGGAGGCTACAAGTCATAGTTTTCAGACAATAAATGCACTCAGTGAAGGTAAAATAGCTCAAATCTTAAAAAGTAAATGTTTTTAAAAGTTAAAATGGCATTTCCGTCACATTTCCATGTGAAAAATAACGTTTATTACTTATCTAAAACTCTAATCTAAATAATTTTTATTTTTCAAGTAACTACGCCATTTTGCCTGAAAACATGACATTACTTCAACATGCCTTTTCTAATTAGATGGAGTTCGTGCCTTCAGGTGAGGCAAAGAAGACGACTCATTTAATAGTCTTTGCTTACACCTGCATATTGAAACATTTTCCTGAGGTAGAGCCAGGGATGTTCATCTTCCTGTTCCACACAGGGGTCTAGTGGCTTAACCCATCTTCAGATGCACTTTGTATAACTATAACGTTAACTACATTGTGTAGCATGAAAATGTCATAGCACATAATGAATTGTCAAATTGTTTTTTTTTTTTTTTGTTTCTTGTTTTTTCAGCACTGATGAACTTGACTGGATGTTAAACTGGGCCCAGTATTCAATTTCTTTTTCCGTAGATGCAACTAAATAAAAGTATTAAATGGCAATAACGCATTTACTAAAGCATAAGGGCCTGTGTCCACCAATGTAATGTCAGAATTGACAATACTCGGTGTCCTCAGCACAAAAATGTCCTCAGCATACATCTTTTTTTCCCCCGCTGTGCTCAGGGCACTTTCAGCTGAAAACAGTCCAACTTTGGAACACCGTGGAGTTCATCAATGTCATTTCTCTCTCAGCAACCAATCAAAATCAAGAAGGTGTGAGCTTTACAACATCATCCTTGTCAACAATGGTGGAGGAGAATCTGATTTTAGTTGTCACTGACAGCCCAGTTATTTATGATCTAACATAGAATAATTATGATCAATATTTGAAATAACTGTGATTTCTTTCCATCATTTTAGCTAACCTATCTAAAGCAAATTGAGACATGACAAAGGAATATGTACATACTAGATGGTTTTTTTGTGAGCTAGCAACAATAAGTGCTTGAAAAGTGCTCCAAAAACGAGGTCGCGGCTGATTCCAGTACAAAACAAAAACTTATCTGTTGGACACAGGCCATATATCTGTCAAAACAATACTTAAGTTCAGCAACGAAGTACAATTACCCAATTATTGGCCACCCGTGGTCAAATATGCTCTTAGAGGAAAAAAACAAACAACTAAACAAACAAACAAAAAAATAAATACAGCCCACACTCATTAAATCATTAACTTATGGGAGCATACTGTATGCTTCCATGGTGCTGTGTTTACAGTGTTCATTCACTCATCCTTAGTGACCACTTTATTCGGTTATTGTGTTTTTGACTATTCTGTATGTTACGTGCTGTTTATGTTTTTGCAGAGTGAGCACAATTTTGTGACAGCAGGTCAGTGATATACAGGCAGCCAAAGTGAGAGTTAACCAGCTAACCAGCTAAAACGTGATTATTTATTTGGGAGCTTTTGCTCTTTCAGCTGGTACTCAGAAACTTGGCCTGTCAAACTTTGTATTTCTGTACTAAATAGTATGTCATACCATTGGTGTCATTGCTATTCGTATAGCAAAATAGTGCAGGTTGGGCAGTTTGGGACAGAGGCTGTTTAAAATTGACATTAATTTGGCCAAAAGAATTCAAGTGAATAGGAAATTGTCCTAAAACCTATAAATGAGTTGAAGATTAAGAGTGAATGAAATTGCATGGACATTAAACTAAGCCTTTAACTGACGATGTGGAAAGCCTGTCCCAGTGCTGAATGAATCTTTGTGTACTTCAATCAGTGGAGTCTGAAATAGCCAAGTGAAAGTTAATTATAAGGTTGTTAAAGTAGACCTCTATAGTTATGCTTAATTAGCCTTTTGCCATTAAAAAAATGGATGTCATTTTTTGAATGTCACTCTTGTGCAAAATGTATTGTAAAGGAATTCCAAAGACTTCCTCTAAAGGACCACAACTAAATGAAGAAAGTACTGCGTGGTGATTATACTTCTTTAAGTAATTAGATTAAAAGGTATTTATAATGTGTCTTCATGCCATTCCATCATTAGTTCAAGCACAAGAGACTTAACAAATGGACTGTAGATGGCTAATTAAGCAACAAGCAGCGTGGTGTATGCTACTCACACAGTGCTCCTCTTCTCCAGAGTTTTAAACACCGTATGATTTTGTCATTGTTTTGATTTTGATTTCGCCTACCTTCTGAGTTCATAGGATTTTCAGGTTTTTGGTATGTGATCTATGTTACCTGTGTCTTGCTTGCTGTATGTAATTCTTGGTCATTGGTCATGTTCATTCTTGTGCCTTCTTGCCTTCGTACTTGTTTATGGCTGTAGATTTAGGTGAGGAAAGACAACATTAATAATGACAAAACCTCAGACAAAGTTACGTCAAAATTTTAGAGAAATGTAATTGGCACCCATCAACATCTGGTCATCCAGGATACAGTCTAGCGGTTCGTTTTGAGCGGTTTAAGATCTACCTTTTTTGAACTGCGTTTGGGTGTCCAAGGCTCAGTAATATATGTGGGGAGCGAAGGCTAGCCCATCTGGTCCGATCTCACAGAAGAGCTTCTCTAGCAGAAATTGCTGAAAAATTTCATGCTGGCTAAGATAGAAATGTGTCACACACAGTGCATTGGAGCGTGCTGCGTATGGGGCTGCGTAGCTGCCGACCGGTCAGAGTGCCCATGCTGACCCCTGTCCGGCACCTACAATGGGCACGTGAGTATCAGAAGTGGACCAATGAGCAATGAAAGAAGGTGGCCAGGCATGCTTTGTTTTAGATCATGTGGCCAGGTGCATGTGCATCGAAGAAGACAAGCCAGCAGAGGCAGTGTGATGCTCTGGACAATGTTCTCCTGGGAAACCTTGGGTCCTGGCATTCCTGTTGATGTTATTTTGACACATGCTACCAATCTAAACAGTTTTGCAGACCAAGTACACCCCTTCATGGCAACGGTATTCCCTAATCGCAGTGGCCTCTTACAGCAGGATAACACCCCATGCGACACTGCAAAAACTATTCTGGAATGGTTTGAGGAACATGACAGATGAAGGTGTTGGCTTGGAATCTGCATTCCCTAGATCTCAATCCAATCAAGCATCTGTGGGATGTGCTGCACAAACAAGTCCGATCCACAGAGGTCCCACAGGACTTAAAGAAATGCCTTCATAGGTCTTGTAGAGTCCGTGCCTTGACGGAGCAGAGCTGTTTTGGCAGCACAAGGGGGACCTACACAATATTAGGCAGGTGGATTTAATGTTATGATTGGTATTTATGGCTTGGATATGCACATATTCCCCTATAGACGAGTCATTTCTGGTTCCTTGTAAATTTCTGTTTATTATTAAAGCCCTTTGTGCATTTGTCCTGGTCCTATGCGTCCTTATTTAGAGCTATCATAAATCAGATCCATTCATTATATAGACCAAGAAGTGTCACTCTAGAGTAACTCCAGAGTACTTCTATAACACAGTACATATGCACACATGGTACAGATACAGATTATAATGAGAGATGGTGTGAGCATCTAAGAAGTGGGCTAAATGCAAATTATATCTGCTGTGCTTATAGCGGCAGTGGGGGGGTTACAGTGTCCTAGCAGTCATACAGACGGTAACTACAGAATACAGATGGAGGCGTACTGCCTGAGACTTGGGAGCCGACTATCCTTTTTTGAACTACATTTCACTCATTTAGTATGAGGAGTATTCAGACAAACAGTAATTATTCTTTCTCTCTAGCTCTTTATCTGATTATCATGTACAATATGTTTTTTTCTCTGTGCTGTCTACTCTGCCGAGGTCTAACTATGTATTAACTACACTACAACTCACAGACTTTGTACTTTATTGTGCATGCTGTCAGATCAGGAGTAAGTTTAATGTGCTTAATTACATGATGCTCCCTGAAGCTTAAAAATGCTAGTTAAAACTGTTTTACTAACAGCCAACTTTGTTCATCTGCAAAATTTATGACACCTTTTTATACTCAGTATAATGCTATATATATAGTCTGAGGCCACTAGTGAAATTGTTTCCATTTTTCATTCTTTTCTAATTTAGTACAATAATTCCCATTGCAAATTATACTATGGACAACAACTTGAGGGAAAAGTGCTAATCTTTGAAATATTTACATGTATTTAAAAGTTTTTTAGTAAACCTACATCCTCTGTATGTTTTAATGACAGTGTGCCCTCAAGGTAATGTCCCCATGGTAATGTCATCTGAACATGTTTCAGGAGAAGAGATTAGCTATCATGCAAATCTGCCCTTAGCACAAAGCAGTTAACATGGTCAATATCACGAATTTGCTCACTTTTAAATAGGGTCCGAGAAATTTTACATAATAAATAAAGAAATCCCAGCCAGATTTCCAGTGTGGTCTCTGACTTATATGGCAGATTCAAGTGTATGATTTAACAAACACGAACGTGATAAATAAACAGAGAGAAGGCATATTGATATAAGTAAACAGCAAAATCCTCAGCGTTTTATTAATACTGAATGTTTATCTAGCAAATTAATCTAGATTAGTCCAGCAGATTTTGCTGTGTGCTGATCAGTGTTAAGTCTTATTTATGCATTAGAGTTCATGTCCCCTTCTGGGGGGGGGGGGGGGGGGG
>JAQQZR010000002.1:16233102-16249815 GCA_030068235.1 Notoglanidium macrostoma
AAGATGAGATTTTATTTAGAGGGAAAAATACAGCTGCAGTGGTTTAGAGTTAGAAGCCAAGGGGGAAGTAAAAAGCGAGGAGTTAGAGACCCAGTGCAGAACATTCTCAGAAATATTTTTGCTGACTCAGAAAATGCTTACTGAAAAAAGGAAGTAGGGCAAAAGAGCAGGAAAAGGGCACAAGGGCACATGGGGGTGAAAATGGTGTATACCTTAAGCAAAATCAGATAAGGAAATACAGCTCAGCAAAAAACAGTGGAACAATACAAATGAGGAAAAAGAAGTAGGACACCATAAGAAAGCAGAAGGGGCCACTTTAAGAACTGTATAAAAGGTCCGGTTAGCCCCCAGTCATGGGTCAATTTTGACCTTCACAAGACCCTCACTTATTGAGACTCTGAAAAATTTGGCCCATTGATATCCTCCTGGGATGAACTCTGTTTGAGTTTGTCTGCAATAAAGCTGCTGTTCTTACTACCAAGACCTCAGGTAGGCTCTTTTAAGTATTGTTTTAGTAATTATTTGATTTAGTTTAATCAGTTATTTGTTGATTGCAAGAGGATTAATGAATTAAAATACAGCGCATAAAGGTGGCCCGGACTGAAGAAGTAGACCCCATCCTGGGTGCTCTTACTGCCACACGCTCCCCAATCATTTAGCCATCACAATGTTGCCTTTGTCAAAGTCATTCACATCCTTAAACTTGCACATTTTTCCTGCTCCCAATACAGCAATTTTTAGAATAGATATATCCCACCTCTTTAAAGGTGCCGCTGTAACTAGACACTCGATGTTATTCACGTCATCTGTCAGTGGTATATATATTTATATATATATATATATATATCTGTCAGTATGTACATCTCTAGTTGAGACCAATTATGAACTTGAGTGATGTAGATAAGGTTGACTAACTGTTAGAGCCACAATTTACAGAACATACTGACAGTTGTGGGATCCCTACATCTGGGTTTAATCAATGTTTTCCAGTGTCTCTAGGGTAAAACAAAACAAAAGAAAAACTCAGAAAAACAACCCTGAATTTATGACACACCAATCTGGGTTTAAATCAGAATACAAATATGTATATTTGAATGCACTACTAAACAGATATAGTTATTGGCATTGTGTTACTGCCCTAATACATAGGCATTCCCGTGATGTAAAAACAACAAATGGATATGCGGTGCCGTGTGTTTCTTTCCATCTCTCTCTTTCTTTTTTTCTGAATTGCATGACAGAGTACACCATGTCCTTTTTGCTGAACCAGGAGCTGTTAAAAAGCTTGGTCCTGCATCCATACATTAGCAGGTGCTAGTGGACATTAAAAAATGCAAAACCTTGCAAACAGAGAGAGAGTCAGCACGCAATAGTGCTGAAAACGATGTCTAATATGACCTCGCCTATCCAAATATTTTTTCCAACGAAACAGGAGCAATGATGGTGTGTGGAATTCAGCATCCCACCCCACCCTAACTTTGCATTGAGCTGAACTTCTGTAGTTGGCTATGTGCACACTTCCTCTATTCGTTTGTTCTTCCCCGGAGAGAGAAAGAGCAGGTTGCTAAGTAACCACACACTGTGAACAACCATATTCAACCCCTCAAAAAGTACATTTGTGTGCATTTTAAGGCAGTGTTTATTAATCATATTCAATACAAAAGCCTGCTTTTGTGGAATTAGCATTTTGTCAGTTTTCATTCTCCTGTTTTCTGGTGTGTGCACTCAAACTTGTCTTGCAGTGTCATGCCCTAACAACTTTAAATAAACAACAAAGTACAGGATGATCATCATACCCTTATCATTTACAGCGAGGCTTTTAACAGTTAAATGCAATAAGCATAACAGGTTGAAGACAGTACCCTGCAGAATATGTCGTCTTATTTGCAGGGAAGGGTCCTTGCAAATCAAGATATAGTTCTTTTTCAAAACTTCTTTCAAACTTTCAAACTTCTTCTCACCTTTATCCTATGATGAAATCCTAATGGGAGTGTTCTGGTCCAGGATGGTAAAGTTCCCATAGACGGGGTGAACAATTTGTAAGTCATATACTATGGTTCAGAGTCAACAATTCTCAGCCCAACTGAATGAATGCTTATAGGAGATTTTGGAGCAACGTGTAAGATAATGCTCTCAATAACCATGGTCAGAAGTCCTCCAAATGAAGAAATATCTTTTGGAATAATGGTGTTCATTTATATCCAATACAGTTCCAGAAGCTTGCAGAATCGACAAGGTGCATTGAAGCTGTTTTAATCATCCAGGCACATTGCAGAGACACTATATCTTGGTTTTTCCCTTTACCTTGCCTTTTATTTTTGAAGCAAGCTAGCTTCGTAAACATGATCTGTAAATACAAGTTGCCAGTTGTCATCATCTACTGTCAATCAGCATATTTGATATCAGGTCAGAAGACTCATACACACCCCTAAATCGTTTTATGTGGACATAATAAGATACATAAATCACCTCTATTGTCATCTCCATTAAAACCTAATATTCGTCAATAGCCTAACCCTAACAGCAAAACTTCTATCAGGATAGATTTTTTTTTCCATAACGCACAACATTTAGAAAGAAAATGATATGAAAATAAATCACATTTGGTACTTGATCAGAACAAAGTGGGAGCTGTGTTACCTCGATTCAATTACTCATTATGCTCAGCTATTGACCTTTCTTCCTACAGGCAGTGTTACCATCATGTCTGCAAGGATTATAATCGACAAGATGTCTTTTCTGGAAAAAAAAAAAAAAAAGAAAAGAAAAGAAATTACTTTACTTTTCCTGAGAACTTCCTGAGAAAAATTCCATTAGCTGTCTCAGTGGTTGCAGCACTAGAAGAACATAGCACCATTTAGGATAGCTGAATGTTTTAAATACTTTGGATATGCTGATGAAATCATTTCTTTGATCCAAAGGTCAAGTATAAATGTATTTTGAAATCATAAATGAGACATTTCTCAGGGGAAATATAGCAACAAGATATTATCCATCCTCTCTATGTGCTCCATGAGCTAAA
The DNA here is from genome assembly GCA_030068235.1 of Notoglanidium macrostoma. Lineage (NCBI taxonomy): Eukaryota > Metazoa > Chordata > Actinopteri > Siluriformes > Auchenoglanididae > Notoglanidium > Notoglanidium macrostoma. The sequence goes on from JAQQZR010000002.1 coordinate 16,236,125, forward strand.
GTTCAGCACAATTGTTCCTCGTGTGACGAATCCAATCTCGGGTGGCCATGTGGCTATTTCTCTGTGACACAGATGTTTTATACTACTTCAATATCCGAAACCGAATGTGTCCCATAATCTAATAATGGATGTGATTTGCTTTGTATTACTGGACAATTCTGTATACAATGCATCATCTGTCAACATAATGAAAACATGACAAGTTCTCACTGCATACATGCTCCTCTGCCCTTCACTTGCCCTCAATAACTCTGCTTGAACCCCGCCATGGAGAAGAATGATAAACACACGCATCAACTTCATATGATTTAGCATTCTGAAGGAGACACTTGTTTACTCCAACCTAAAGTGGAACTTATTGTATGTGTACTAATGCTTAGTATGGTAGTATCACGAGAAGCTCTGCTGCTTTACAAACCTCCAGTCGCAGCAGCAGACAGTGGACTGTCTGATCAGTAATATATAACTGGAATGGTAATGATTTATATAACCATTATATTACTTTCCTCTGTTGGCTTGAGAATGACATGTTATTAAAGCTTCCCAGAAGGTTGTGTCCAGATCTACTAAAAACAACAGAGCTGAACTTCCAAATGCATGTCACGCTCATGTTGGGCTGAAGAGGATGAACAGTGGGAGGGCTGTGAATTGCAGCTTCCTGCTTAACTGATGCCACTGACTGACTTTATGCCATATTATGTTTAATATATTTGAAAAATTATTAATGATATACTTTAAGTGTAATATTATAGATCATTTAATAATAAAAAAAAAAAGGCAGTAGCAATTTGTCTGCACTCTTGCAGAAGTCTGAACTGAAGTGGAAGAAAATGGTTAAACAACCAGCTACAATATATTGTGGATAGACTATTTAAAATGTAACTGGTTACTGTCTTCCAGTGAGAGTTAACAATGAGAAACTATTCAACCAGTAAAACATCTGACTTCAGCTGAAAAACTGTAAGCCCCTCACGAGCGGAAGATTTCAAACCCACTCAATTATCAAAGTCTAGGGGGCAAGCTTGCATCTTGAAAGGGTCAAAGCTGGAAACGAAACTTTAGATAATTACATACCTCAAGTTACATAAGTGATTTTGGGTTAACGTGAAGGTTTATTAGGAATGCAGGTGCTGGGCTTCATTTGACATGTTTTGATTTATACTTTTGCCACAGCTCCAATCCTAAATATCTACACATGCCTGTTTAAAAGACAGGTAAAAAAAAAAAAAAAAAAAAGTTAAATAATAATAATAAGAAAAAAAAACAATAAGTTAGGGCTGCATAAGTGTGCACACATTTTTATAATAGGGGATGTGGCTGAATTCAGAATGAACCAATCACATTCAATCTCATGTTCACAATGAATTGTCATACGGCTGTCGTCAATGAAATTATTCTGATTCACCACAAATAAAGATCAGCTGTTTCTGTTTTTCTTCACATCTTCTTTGTTTCTTCTGACTGCTGCAGGTCCTCAAAGGGCTTACAAAGCCTGTATTCTCCCTCACTTGTCGAAAGATATTGATCAGATGAGGGGTATAAAAGAATTTCCAAAACATTATATGTCTCACAGAACACCATGAAGACCATCATCAACAAAGTAGAGAAAATGACAGTGACATTACCAAAACTAGGACGTCCCTGCAAAGTTTACTAAAGGACAAGACAAAACCGTACCAGTGAGGCTTCCATGAGCCCTACAGCAACATTACAGAAATTGTAGATGTGTCTGTGACAACAATCTCTCATATTCTTCTCATGTCTGGGCTGTGGGGTAGGGTGGCATGACGCAAGCCCATTCTCATAAAAAAGCCCAATTAAATAATCCCAACCCATGTGGCAAAATGTGTTGTGATCTGATGAAACCTATTCTAAAAGGAATAATATTTCAATAGTTCCAAGAGGTTTGTTTGGTCCAAGAAAAGCACATCACCAAAGAAACACCATACCCATAATGAAGCATAGCGGTGGCAGCGTCATCGTTTAAGGCTGCTTTTCTTCTGCCAGAACAGGAGCTTTTATCAAGGTGGAGGGAAGCATGAATAGCTTCAAATACCAGTTGATTTTAGCACTAAATTTTTATGTGTCTGCTACTATGCTGTAGATCAAAATACATTTCACATATAAACACAATTGTAACCCAAAGCTTGCAATCCAAACCAACAAAGGAATGGATTAACCTAAAAAAGGTCAATGTTTTTGAATGTCCTTGTCAGAGCTCGGACCTCAATCCAACTGAAAATCTGTGGGGTGACCTGACGTGAACTGTGCGTCCTCATTTCGACAGATCTGGAATATTTTTCCAAGAAAGAGTGGGGAAAATACTGATAAGTCAAGATGTGCCATGTTAATAGAATTTTACCCAAAAGCCAGAGCGGTGTAATAAAATCAGAAGGTTTATTAGTTTAGGGGTGTGTACACTTATGTAACTATGTTATTGCAAGTTCATTTATATATATTTTTTTCCTAAAAAGTTTCTACTTTGTTTGTATACTTTGCAATTTCATATTAAAGGTGGAAAAAGATATGACATGATTTATCTTAGTGACATCCGTCATTCTTTTACTTCAAAAAAAAAAAAAAAAGGAAAAGAGAAAAAAACATTAGAGAAGAATGGCCATACTAATTACAGTTGACAGGAAGGCTACCGTAACTCAAATAATCACTCTTTACAACCATGGTGAGCAGAAAAAGCATCTCAGGACACACAATATGTCAAACCTTGAGGTGGATGGGCCACAACAGCAGGTTACATCATATTCCACTCCTGTCAATCAAATACAAGAATTTGAAGTTATAGTGGGCATCTGTTCAGCTAAATTTGATTAAATGTCACCTGCTGTAACATACATAAGTAGAGTCAGAGTTTGACATCAGCATCATTAATCCATGCACTCAATTTGCTTTGCGTCAACAATGTAGGCTGGTGGTGATTGTGTAATGGTGTGGAATGTCTTCTTGGCCCCCTTGATACCAATCCAGCATAGTTTGAATTCCACAGCCTATCAGCGCATTGATGTAGACCCTTTATGGCCACACATTTTAAAATGGCTACTTTCAGCATGTTACAAGGCACAGGTTATCTCAAACTAGTTCATTGAACATAACAATGAGTTCAGTGGATTTCAATAGCCTCCCTTTAGCATGTGCTTATAGAAACAAAAAAAATAACACCATAAAATGATCATGTAAAATAAAAATAGATCGAATGGTATAAAGTAGGCTGGGCTGATATTTTCAAGCCCAGACTGTACATTCATACAGCATAGCACTGACATTCATGTTAAGTGATGACGCATTTGTCGAAATGTCTCCTAGATTTTTGCGTCTACTGGGACTAATTCATTTCAGTGTGCTTTGCTTATGCATCCGTAACATGTCATCAGCAGTGATTGAAAATGCGTGCATGAAATATAATAGCAGGTGTAATAAACATGGTTGAGGGGGATTACTTTCTCAATCACTGGGTTTTCAGAATGCCTTTGGAGGAACTAGAAGTAAATAATTGAAGCAAACATTGTTCATTCAAAGTACAAATTACATTATATAAAGAACTGCATGTTTTGAATATAAGAGCTGGCCCCAATGAGACAGCAAGATTATGGCCTTGGATGCTTGGTTTAAAAAAATGTCTTCCAGTGAATGTGGGGCCCCGTGCTATGATGCTCAACCAAATATTCATAATAAAAGTAACAGTGAATAATAGTGAGTTACTGATAGGTCGTACATTTTTTTTTCCAGCCCTTTGATTATCACGACCAGCCATCACTGATCATACTCCAACCCCTGAGAGACACTGCAAGTCTGATGTTTTAGCTTCATGATTTCTAGTATGTTAATAAGTTCCCTCTGAGTATCTTTATTATTTTAACTATTTTTACATATATTAAATATGCTAATGAAAATTATTATGGACACTGGAAATAAAGAAGAAGAAACCAAGACAAGAGACCGAATCTGCTTCCACTATGACAGGAAAACTTGCATTGATATGGCAACTTTATTCAGGTTTGTGTGTCAGTTAACACTATTATTATCCTTATAAAAAATGGAATGGAAACTGGGCTCGTACTTAAAATAGAAATAAGTAGCTGTGGTCTTAAAGGCTAGGAAACTACAGTTTAATTGGCTAATCAAATCGGGCCAAGGAAAAGCTGGACAGAGGGATTACAGTCAGAACCCAGTCACCCTGAGTGACAGCTGAGATTTCTAGTGTGTGAAGAGGAGTAATTGGAAAAGGGCTGCGGACTTGAGGGGAGGATTTTTTTTCCTGACCAAATGGCACTAAATATCTCTCCAGCATGTCCTCCTGCTAAGAGCACCATCAATTTCCTTACAAAGAAAAAGTCAGAGTTCGTTTTGCAACTTTAACATGAACATCTTCTATGATTGAGAGAGAAGGAAAGTGAGCGAGCGAGCGAGAGAGAGAGAGAGAAAGAGAGAGAGAGACAGTGAGAGAGAGGAGTAAATGATGAATAGTCCACAATTATATCATCACGTTATACTGGTACACTGGTAAAAAGGAAATTAAATATTTTATATTCTATGCTTTATATTTTATACTTTTTATATTGCAGAATATTCATGCGGATTTTGCCTGCATGATCATAAGCAGGGGTACTGAACCGTGATAATGCCCCTTATACAAAAGCCACACATAAAAAAGCCACAAATATGTGTATGAAGCCTTTCACCGTTATTCCCTGAAACTACACAAGTGAACTCAAGAAAACACATAATGCAAAGAATATGTGATGTGAGACAGTATTATTAATAGAAATTCACATCTGAAAATGACATGTGAAAACTAATTAAAACGTGTAAAATTCGCACGTGACAAGAAATGAATCATTAAAAAATGTCACATAAAAATCTAAATACTGTGGGTTCAGATTGTATTAGGAGCCCTTCAGTGTTTGCAGATTTTATTGTGTTAGAGACAATCTAAAATGGATTGCATTTACTTGTTTGCTATTAATATACACACAATAACATGCAATGACAAAGTAAAAACATTTTCTTTTTATAAAGAAAAACAGTTCCAAAACCACTGTACTTGCACTACATATGAAAGATGAATTTAATATAACATTGTCAACAAAAAAAAAACTGTAAGTGTCATATGTGAATCAAGGTCATGTGACTTTCCTGTAAGTGTACACTCCCAGAATATTTTTAAAAGCCTTTCCTTTATTAATAACTTGTTCTTTCAAACTGCAGTTCATCATAGGAGCACTGTAAGGAAAAACATTGACTTTTGCTCTTTACCCTGAATAAATAACTCTAAAAACAATTTTGATTTGGCAAGTGAAAGTAGAGCTTTGATTTATTAATTGTCCTGTTCCATCAAGATCTATCTTGATACTACTTTACAAACTGTCTTCTCTCTAACATGGAATATGCTGGCAATGTAGGATTCTCTCAGACTTGGTACAGGCTCATGCTCTGTTTTTAATATTTCCTTTACAAAAAATAATCATAAGACAGAAGAGGAATACTGAAATGCACTCAAGGTCTTAAATCAAGGATTATGTTTGACAAATCACAACTAGACAACAGTGATGAAGTGATGAGTGATTTGAGTCGACTGTTCTCTGCAAAATTGATCTTCCATTCTTGATAGAAGCTTGATGAGGAAATTGTGCATTTTAGAAACAACACTAATGTGACATATATTATCTTCTGGAGATTATTTGTGTTTTTATAGGGAAAAGAATCCTATTAATGTTCAAAAGTCACTTACTAAGGAAAAGCTCAAACAAAAGCAAAAGTCTTCATATAGATCTCAGATGATGTGTTGAGATCCTCTTGATATGCTGGTTTCTGTTCATTAATTGAGCAGCTGCTCACTCTAATGAGCCTAGAGGCAGCTATCATGACTTTTTCAGCTCCATCTTCAACGCCTATCCTGCCGCAACAGCTATATACTGAACTATCTCTACTACCATTTAGAAATTACACAGATTTCACTCTGAGGAATTCAATATCATCGGCAATATGCATCTGTATCTAACAAGCAATTTGAAAGCAATATCCAAAAACAAAATCATATGTACTTTTCATGACCTCCATCATTTCACAATCTGCTTTTCCTCCTTAGATATAAATCCTGCTGGATTGTGGATGAGCCCGTATGTAAAATGCCAGAAAGCGTGGAATGAATTGTTCCCTGATGTATCACATTAAAATATGATAAACAACTGTGCATTTGCAGATTACACTAAATAATTCACTACCCTTCAGAGAGCAAGACGTGTGGCTTGGCAGATAATTTACTGCTTTGAAATTATTCTTTTGAACCCCAATGGCTAAATGCCTCAAGGTTAATTTTCTGGAGAAAAGATGCATTTGTTATCTGTCTTGGTGTTTCTTATCACAAATTCATGAAAAATTACACCATACTCACAGGCAATCAATGAATAAATGACAACACATTGTTATTTGTGGTGTAGTATAATTGTTGATAATCCTTTCATGTATACTATTCAGATTGTACTTTGTAAATTGTGTACATTGTGCTGCACACACACTGACCAAATTCGAGTCAATTTACAGTGCTATTGCAAATTATGTAACGTGGGTCACATGTCACTGTGCATATTAATATCACGACTCTGAGTGCCAAGTAAAAACAGCGACTGAGACTTTAAAGCTGTGTTCCGAACAATGTTCCTAAAGAAGTACATTAAAGCTGCACTACCAAACTATTTAGTACAGCGTTAAACTGTTTGGGAAAATTTCCAACTATTTGCGATTCTGATGAATATTCCACTACTGTTATAGTGTTTCAGCACTTATAGACAATACAAATGTTATTGTGCACATTAACATTGCAGTCACAGATAGGTCCTTTCAATAAGGGCTGGTCTTTAGCCACGCTCGTCTTTATCAAACAAGCAAAAAGCCTACAGATTGAACTTGTCGTGTAGCATTAGCAATCTAGCTAAAATACAGGTCCTGGTTGAAGGGGAACGTTGTTGTGAACATGTATTCCTGTGTGATTACATGAAGGAGCTTTCCCCTAGGCTGTATACATCTTCGGGGCTAAAGGTAGCTAGCTAAAATACATTCTAGAATACAAAAACAAAACCGCTCTCAGTACCACATTCCCTTTGTGCTTCTAGCATGGCTTGAATTGAGCCACCATCCCTCAAGATACAAAACTCTTCTCTGTCCTGTTACCCAGGTGGTGTATTTTACTTCCCCTGGCTGTTAAATGAAACATTTGCTGTCTTAAAACAAAGACTGAAGACCTAGCTATTCACTAAGTACTTAAATGAGCACAAACTATTAATTCCTCTCTAAATGGGTTTAGTTAATAGTATTCTTTTACTGCAGTTCATTTGTACTAGCATGAGGAAATGTTTTTGAAGGATGTTACAAAGCACTTTAAATGCTTTACGTGTAATGTCTAGTTAGTAAAATACAGATAGTTGGATGGATGGACAGAGAACATTATACTGATGACAGTATAACATATTAACATCTAGTTATGGACCACAGGACTGTCATTATCTTGTTAGTTTGAACAACTTAACGACTGAGTATATATATGAATTCCAAACTAGGAATATAAGATGAATATAACTTGCTAGCTTCCCAAATAAGAGAACAAATAAATGTCTTAACTGCAAGAAAAACCTTAAACTCCACCAGTACTAAATCATTTTCCTTACTGACTAAATTGACTTTCTCACACTCTCCCTGTCACAGTCTTTCTTCAGCCTGATTGGCTGCGGGCTCTGTCTGACAACTTTCATGCCTAAAGCTGGGAGGTGATGATGTTTGAAGCATTACTTTTGGCATATGATGTATGGCATATATTTGCGCAAAGGTTCTATCAATCCTGTAAGCATTGTGAATATTCCCCCTTTTTCTGTTTTCAACAAAATAATCCTACACAATATAGCTTTATGACTAGGCACCACAGGCAAAATTGTAATTTTGCTTCCAGTTTCTTTTAGATTGTTGTAAGTAATCCATCTCTAATTTTTCTTCTGCCACAGTATGTAAAAAAAAGGGGAGATTTATTATTATTATAGATTCTCATTTTCTATTCTTTGAGCCCGACTCGATTAAATATGCATAACATTTTTGGTGTGCATCTTTCATTTTCAGGTAAAAATTCAACAGGCAAATTTGAAAGATTCTCTTTATTGACCTATATATCCTCATGAAGCTTATTCCCTAATGTCATTAAGTCCATATTTAGACATTACCTTAAATTACATAATGATTATATTCTGCTTGCGACCACTAGAACTTACAGACAGTGGTGAGGTCAGCTGAAATCATCAAAGGCAAGAAACTTCCATCTCCATAGATCATAAAAAAAAACCCTTCCTGAGCAAGGCCTGGAAATGGAGACAGCGGACCCCCAGGACATTCTGTTTCAGCTGGTGCCCTCTGGAAAGTGCTAACAAAGCATTCAGGTGTGCACAAATAGACTTAACAGCTATTTAAATCTATTATGCTCAGGCCATCAGAAATAGTCACGTCTCCCCACCACTGTCACTAATGAGATGTATAAATGACAGATAGAGAATTTTGAATTTGAATTTTGATTTCTGCTAAGAGATGTTCATCACTTTAATAGGACCATTCATACACCATTCAAAACTGGACAGATGAAGATTAGAAAAATATTAACTGGTTGTTTATCTTCAACTGTCCAGTTTTGGTGATCCTGCACCCACTGCCCACTGCACTCAGTACCCTTAGATTCCTTTTCCTGGCTGACAGAAGTGGAACACAATGTGATCTTTTTCTGTTGTAGCTCATCCACATCAAGGTTCGGTGTGCTTTGCATTCTGAGATGCATTTCTGGTCATCACAGTTGTTAAGAGTGATTATTATCGTCACAATAGTCTACCATTCTGGCTATTCTTGTCTGATTTCACTCATCAACATGGGTTTCAGCCCAGAGTGCTGAAGTTCACTGGATGTTTGTTGTCTTTGCACTATTCTGTGTAAACTTTGGAGACTGTTGTGCATGAAAATCGCAGAAAATCAACACTCAAACCAGTCCATCTGGTAGCAACTATGCCATGGTCAAAATCACAGATCACATTTTTCCTATTTTGATGTTTGAAGCTCTTTAATGCTATAATGTCTATAATGCTTTTCCATTGTGGATTGCTAGGGAAGCTGAAGCCAATCCCAGCTGACTTTGGGTGAGAGGCGGGGTACATCCTGGATAGGTCACCAATCTATTGCCAGGATAACACAGAGAGAGACAACCATTCACACCTATGGGCAATTTAGAGTAGCCAGTTGACCTAATCTGCATGCCTTTGGACTGTGGGTGGGAGGAAACCCGAGCGCCCAGAGGAAACCCACACAAGCACGGGGAGAACATGCAAACTCCACACAGAGAGGCCCCCAGTCAACTCATCCATCAAGCATTTATATTATATTAAATTATATTAGACTTTCTGTCACTGTGTGAGGTATCTGGCTTTCAATTGTATTATTGCATGGCACTATTAGCAGAGTGTTGCTGATTCCTGCCTGGATTTCCATCCCAGCCTACTGGTTTCCTCCTATCTTTTATACAGTTTTCTAGTTCAGCTGAGTTTCTAGTTTTGACCTCTGTTTTCATGCCCCATTGATGATAATGTATTTACTTGTGTTAACACTTTCTATCAGCATTCCGACCCCTGACATGTACTACTCGTGTAATATCCTGAATAAAAATCCAGTGCTTACATCTTGTGACCTTGTGGCTTTCCTTTTCAACACATGATATTTCATGATATTTTTTTTTTTATTTACTACTGCTGCAGTAGGCCCAACAGTATTAGCCCACAAACATTGTACTTTGTCCTCTTCAGGCACTTCAGAGCATCTCCATACAATTTAAATTCCTGACTTAGAATGGCTTAAGCAAATGTGTTTTCAATTTCATGAAACAAGCCTTTCTATTCTTTCTTTCAGATCAGAAGATTAGGCCAGTCGGTGTGTGAGAATTAGGGACTCAGCAACCTCAGCAGCTTCCTTTGCTCATACACACCTAAAGAAGAATCCCTTACCTTGGCTGTAATGGCCAGCGCTAACACGGAGGAGGGACCTCGGATGTGCCTGCGTAAGCACTCACAGCAGTTGGTTTATTGCAGATTGTAGATAATAAAGCACGAACAAGCATGTGCCTAATGATTGATGTTTGCCTGTCACATTCACCAGTGTATATGTGAATTTGCATCATAATACAACTGTTTTATCAAAGAGGTCTGATTTACTTGATTTAGAAACTGGTGGCATATGTTCCTAAATATACATTTCAATCACTCTTTTTTTTTCACATTTTTTCCCCCTGCTTTTACATAGCCGCGACACGGAAAACAAATCATTTTGAACCTTTATTCCGATTCAGCCGTAATACTCTTACATCACTTAATTATGGCTGCAATGTTATCTCTATTCTCTGGTGACTATGGTTTACCTCAACTTTTCCAAAGAGTCAACCTTCAAGACATTCAGCTACAGACAGTACATCATATGACACGCCTACCCATGTTCCTGATATCCACATATTTGAGGAATAATATTGTATTGTTATCTTAATTCTAAAAGGACTACAATACTCAAGAGACAATTTCATAACCATTATAACAAGAGACCTTACGCTTGCAGCTAATTCAGGGTGCACAGACCAAAACAAGATAATTTAGCAGAACCTATCAGTAGAACTATTTATATCCTCAAATTATAGCTCTTGGTTGGTTTAGTGACCTTAGTCTGTTATTATGACTATGAATATTAAATTTAACAAAATATCTCCCCATTTTTCTTATTCCTGTATAAGGGGAAGGTACTTATTTGTTCTTATATAATCTATGTAAGTAATGGGCAGCACTTTACACCAATCTGCCATAACATTAAAACCACAGACAGGTGACGTGAATAACATTGATTATCTTGTTATGATGGCACCTTTCAAGGGGTGAGATATATTATGCAGCAATGATGTGTTGGAAGCAGGTACAATGGGCAAGTGTGAAGATCTGAGAGACTTTGACAAGGGCTGAATTGTGATGACTACATAACTGGGCGAGAGCATCGCCAAAACGACAGCTCTTGTGTGGTGTTCCTGTATGCAGTGGTTAGTAAAAGTGGTCTAAGGAAGGACAATCGGTGAACTGGTGACAGCGTTATGGGTACCCAAGGCTAGCCCGTCTGGTCTATATCCTATAGAAGAGCTGCTGCAGCACAAATTGCTTAAGTTAATAAGTTAATGCTGGCTGTGACAAAAAGGTGTCAGAGCACACAGTGCATCGCAGCTTGCTGTGTATGGGCCTGCGTAGTTGCACACTGGTCAGAGTGCCCATGCCAACCCCTGTCCACCCCTTGACAGGTGCGACTGTAATGAGATAATCAATGTTATTCACTATAGTGGTTTTAATGAAATGGCTTATTGGTGTTAGTACTACTTTCACTACTACTATTCACTATGCACATACTGAACATCTTACATGTGACCACTGAAGTGTTACATTAACAATATTAGTGATCCCTTAAGTTTTGGTAATAAACTATTCAAAAGATAGCAGTTGATAATAAAGGTTATGAGAAATGGTAGTCATTTGCATTAATTGCTTCAGAGTCAATGGCACTTAAATAAATAAATAAATATCGTTTAATTTCATAATTTGTTGAAAAAACACTCTGCATACATATTGCGTGCATTAAATGTGTCATATATACACGGTATATTCCCCTAACTGAGATATAATACACGCAGATACACAAATTCATTTGGGACTTATTGCATACTTTAATGCATCAAAATACCTTATTATAATATAATATAATATAATATAATATAATATAATATAACATAACATAATAATACCTTTTGTATGGATGAAGGTCCTGCTAAGAAGAAAATGTTTTAGCAAAATTGTACAGTACTCTTAGGTTATTCTTCCTAAATGGGTTCTCCATCACCACAATCTGTCTTTCACCAAAGAACAGCTAGCATAAATAGATGGATGTTTTGTGCATGCCAGACCAAAAACTTTCCCTTGCAGCATCTGCAAGGATAAGAAGACTGCATCAGCAGCCATACAATCTTCAAGTACAAATACTACTAAGCCACTAAGCTGATGATAGGTTTGTGAACACAGTATGTAAGAGAATGGCTTTGAGGTAGATGGAAGGGACCTGCTGATTTCTCAATTATACTTCCTTCTTCAACATTGGTCAGACAAAGCGCTCAACCACACCAATGACCATCAACAGGACAAGAGAACTCTTTCTTAGAGGAAATGTAATTCAACGAACACAACTAATATCGCTGCTGCTAAGGATTTTCCATGCTTCAAACAGACCAAAGGAAATAATATGACAGCTGAATGTTCTCCATGCAACAGCAAAAATCGCTCATTCAATCAATCAATAAAATATATATTACTGTTAAAATTGTACTTCTGAAGAAGATACAAGGAATACATTTCAAAAAGCAAATATTCATTTTGCAACAGACATGTTTAAATATGTATTATAAGCATGTTAGAATATTTTGATTAGTTATATTAAATTCAATTTTTAAGTTTCAGTAAAATAAATAACACTCTTAGTATGTTGTAATGAAAATCAATTTATTGCAGATTTATTAAGAATAGGATGTAATGTATAGGATGTAGAAGAAGTTTTACTTCAGTGAAAATATACGTATAACATCCTGGACTCTGGACTCATACCTACTGAAAACATAGTGCGCACTATGTTGGAAATGGACTTTATTTATTACAGTATTATACTCTTTCTTATTCTTGTCCTCTTGAAATCTGTCAACTCAGAGTGTACCATGATGCATAATTCCTTTGTGCATTATTAAAAGATGCTCTCAATATCCAGGCATACAATTAAATGTTTATAAGGGAATTATGGTTGCATCTTACTTCCTTGAGAGCCTTGTTTCATTATTAAAGTTCTATTCATAAAACCCATATTTAAAGAATAGTTTGGAAGAATATTCTCTTTGCAGTTTGTGAGAAAACACACCAAAAATAGTTTTATCTGTTTTCTGCAGGGGGTTTTTTTCCACGAGAAGTGTGAGTTTGTGTTCTTGCTTGTCTTGTACTTCCTCTTAGAAATTGAATGAAGGAAAAAATATGAAAATTTTCATGGTGGTGAAAATGTGGTAGTTTATAGGATTTTTAATCAAGAAATATACACATATGTTACAATTCTCTTAGGTGAACTCTTCATCAGGTCCCTGTAGTTCAAGGACTTGATGCTTGTCTATAAATCTGACTTCACCCACTTACAAAAGGAATTGCGAAAGCTTTTGTGTCATTCTGATTGCTAGGTTTTATGAGTGAACGACACATGGTAATATCAACGTGAAAAAAACTGGACTTTTTTCACTTGTGGGTTCACAGTGGTGCAACGAATCACTCAGCTCTTTCACTTTACAGACTCCTTCACAACCTTCGAAAAGCGCCTAAAGACTCGTTTCTCTATTGAAATCACCTGAACGCAGAAGCAAAAATACCCTGAGCTTGCATTTTAGATGTGCATCAGCATTTTCTTATTATTCTTAGTCATATTATTCTTTTATTCTTCTGATTTTTTTTTATATCATTATTAGTGTAGAGGTGCTTTGATGGTGGCACGGTGGTGCGGTGGTTAGCACTGTCGCCTCACAGCAAGAAGGTCCTGGGTTCGATCCCTGGGTCACCCAGGGT
>JAQQZR010000002.1:16261120-16275895 GCA_030068235.1 Notoglanidium macrostoma
CAGGGTGTACCCCGCCTCTCGCCCGAAGATGCTGGGATTGGCTCCAGCTTCCCCGTGACCCAGACGGATAAAGCGGTGTAGATAATGGATGGATGGATACAATTTAAACGCATTTCGGGCTTTATTATGAAACAAGTACACCTTGAAAAAACTTGGAACCCTTAAGGTTTCTTCATTTTTCACTCTGGGGGAACCTTAAATAAATCCATTCTTGGATTATATCCTGGTCAGAAAGGGTTCCAGTTAGAGACTTTGTCGCTTGCTCAAAGGATACATTCTTGTAGGTTTTGAACTCTCATGGGTTCTTCAGTTGTTCATTGTAACAGTTTTTTCCTGTCAAAAACGAACCCTTTTCTTCAAAAAGTGTTTTCAACTCTATAGTACGTACTTGCTGTACTATATGTATCTATATTCCCAAAAGTACACAATGTATGCGATGAGTAGTCTTTGCATGTAATTAGTAAGTAGTAATTAATTATTCAAAGTACTTATCACACTCTAACCCAGGTTCTGAAACACACACCTTGTAGATTTCAACTTACTATGCACTTGAATATCTACAACCTTAATTTCAAAAAAAGCTGGGATGCTGTCTAAAACGTGAATAAAAAATGAATGCAATGATTTACAAATCATTTTGACCTATACGACGACAAGGTCTTTAATGTTCAAACTAATCAATTTTCTGGTTTTTCACAAATATACACTCATTCTGAATTTGATGCCTGCTACACATTTAAAAGATTGTTGGGGCAGGGACCACAAAACACTGGGAAAGTTGCGCAATGCTCAAAAACCTCTGGTGAATAGAATGAGGGATAATCTCACGATTGAGAATGAAATGGTATCCTCGAAAGGCTCAGTCATTCACAAGTACGGGTAGGGTGAGGTACACCACTTCACTGAAAAACTGTGTGGACAAATATTCCAAAAGTTCAAGAACAGCATTTCTCAACATACAATTGCAAGGAATTTAGGGATTTCACAATCTACAATATTGTTAAAAGATTCAGAGAATCCAGATAAGTCTAGACACATAAGTGGCAAGGCTGAAAACCAACCCTGCCCATGGTATGGGTAATTTGCACATGTGAGTTATTAAATGTGCTGAAAGGTACATACAGGAGCACTATATACTAACATCCAGACAATGTCTTTTTCAGAGACGTCCCTGCTGATTCCAGCAAAACAATGCTAAGCCACATACTGCATGTGTTACAACAGCTTCGTATTAAAAGAATGCCTCCCTGCAGTCTAGACCTGTCTCCCATTGAAAATATGTGCTGCATTATGAAGCATAAAATATGACAACAGAAACCCCCATACTGTTGAACAGCTGAAGTCTTATGTCAAGCAAGAATGGGGAAGAATTTCACTTTCAAAACTTCAACAATTAGTGTCCTCAGTTCCCAAACACTTACTGAATGTTGCTAAAAAAAAAAAAAAAAAAAAGGTCATGTAACGCAGTGGTAAACATGCCCCTGTACTGAAAAACCCCCAATAAAGTTTATAAATTTAAACCTTTGATATTTTGTCTTTGCATGGAATTCAACTGAATACAGGTCTAAAAAGGATTTGCATCATGTTTGTATTTACGTTTTACACAGTGACCTAACTGTTTTGGAATCGGGGTTGTATTATATTAGCTATGTACCACACATTATTTATATTAATAGATATTCATCTATTAAATAGTAGGACATTACCATACAGTAAAATAAAATGCAACCAAACATTATTTTAACTGACATGTCAAAAAGGGCATATTTGTAAGTGCAAAGTGCAAACTGAAGCACTGAGCAAAGAAGTAAATGTTTTAAATACTTCTCTTTTGATTTTTTTTCACTTGTGCTTCATAACAACCTCAGTGCAAAGATATTAAAATACATATTCTTTTAAACGTAGTAAGATATGAGATAGGCAGTGATATAACCTTTTGTATCTAAGTGTAAATAACATACAGAATAACAAATTGGCCGGAGGTGGCTGGAGGACAGAGGTGATTTTCATATGCATAACTCAAAGGCTTCTGTTTCAAATCCCCAGTGCAGTGCACACTCCAAATCAATAAGGCTGTCAGAGACCTGCGGGTCCTAATATTTTTGCCCTTCCTCTATAATCTGACACTATAACCTTGAATAAAACACTAATCCCAAATAGCAATGGAAAGCTGACATAAGAATCCCTACATGTTCTGTGTAGAAAACAGTTTAGTACAAAGATCTTTTTTTTTTATTATTTTCCTAACAGCAACAACACAGTGTTCTTTTTTTTTACCCTGCATTTTGCACAGGGTAAAAATATAACAGGAATTAATATGATTAATTTAACACATCCTGATATAAAATAATATAAATAGTATAAACTAGACTACAAAGACCAGTCGAGCATGTTCATGTTGTAGCTTAGGTCAGGGCTATTGGATTGAGAGGAATCAAATGTAGAGGATTTGAAAAGGCTTTCCATGATCAAAATAAAAGTATGTGGGATTATGTTATCACTCCATTTAGAAGATGTTCTGTTCACTGAAAATGACAGAAGAATTCGATTCGTAAATCCTTCAATCATTTTCAAAAGCCTCCCAATTTTTCCATGTCATCTCTCTCAAGTACACACCTGACATCAACCGACAGCTACCTTTAGACTATGTTTACCTCATCTGTTGCAGTGTGTTTTATTTGAAACCCGGTTGGGTTGATATGAATTTTATGCTTTGTTTGCCCCTATCTTGTCCATTGGTTAACCTAGAGTGGGCTGCTAGGAGCTGATAAAGCAGTGGCAGTCAGCCTCAAGGCCAGAATCAAGGCAATGTGTTTTTGTTTAACTGTAAATCTTTGAGCAGAGGAGGTTGTATTGTATCTAATCTGAGATGGAATTGCATTGAGGCATACAAGCAAATAAGATACCTTTTTGCTTTAAAATCAGTACAGCATCTCAAAACTTCAGTGATGCTACAACAAATAGCTGTAACCTTACAAGCAGATTTTATTAAACAGTGTTAACATAATGCAGGTCAATTGTTGCTGTTCCTTACCTTCCTGATATCCTAATATCCTCTTAACAGAAGATTTCCCAGAAGAGCCTTGAAAATGGCTTTATCTATATACAGACCCATTGTGTTGGGGATGTAAAGCTGTAAGAGCTCATACAGTATACCCATCCAATTACATTTTACTTGTGGAGCACTTTTACAAATACATATTGTCACAAAGCAGAAATTCCATGATATAGATTTATAACTAAACCCCGAAAGGTCAAGACAGAGGCAACAAGAAACCATCTCTGTGACAATATGAGAAATGCTATGTCCACACTAATACATTTTAGCTTTAAAACACATCACTTTTGCTATGTTTACGCCTGGCGTTCATACCACACTGGAGTTTTGAGCTCTTAAAACTGCTGTTTTGGGTGCTGGCTCTGTTATAGTTCGAAAACTCCTGGTTGTGTTTTAGCATGGACAAGGGAAAACAGAGACTTTTGGAAACAATGACACAGACACCTATGTTTGCTTGCTGATTGGTTCTCAGAAGACATGACGTATCCATCCCTGATTTGTCACTCCCCTCTGTCTTGACTCTTTTCCAACAGCAAACAAACGGCTACCAGCATGGATAGCGAATCACAAGCATTTCTGACCTTGCTGTTCTTGCTAACACCTGTTGCGCAGTTAAATTCTGCATTTTATAATGCTACGACTGCCTACATACATTGAGCGATCTGCAACTAGGCAACCATCTGCAGAGACGACAATCTGCTTCTTGTTTATACTGGCACCTGCATGCACAGTGTGTGTAAAATGGTCGTGTGATATACATTATCAGGCATCTTGGTATGGACAGAGATTATTTCTGATACATAGCTCAAAAACTTTTGTTTTAAAACACTGTTTTAAAATGAAAACATATTAATGTGGAGGTAGCCAATGAAACCTTCACTCAAAGGGGAATTTTGTGAGATAATAAATCATTTTTCTTATACAACTGCATAATGTAAGGACAAAGAGTACATATTTATGTTCAGTATAAGCGTGATAGTCTTCATGATTACAGCAATAGTACTTTGGTATAAATCTGCAGTATCCTGGTGAAATTATCCACTGAAGAAAGTGTGAGATTTGGGCTTCTTTTTTGGAAGTGCAAATCTTCAGGTTATCCATCTGGAACCATCCCGAGCAACAGAAAGTGACTCATGGGTGCAGAAACCTCCAAGCAGAAGTCAAACATCAGGATGAATCAGACAGGTTCGGAGGACGAGAGAAGCCACAGCAGTAGAAGTGTGCCAGGATCAGGCACTGGCACCACATCAGGTAACACTAGCACAGCAGAACAGACTATAAAGTAAGCTGTTATCCTACAGTTATTCAAAAGGTTGTACATTGTGATTAAATTTGAGTGAATCATGACAGTTTTAATTCATTTTACAGTCAAAAAATTCAGGATAACAACAACAACAACAAAAAAACAGAGATTTAATACCCTAATGGATTCAAGTAGATTATCACCATTTCTATAAGAATTTATATGAGTGCTAATGAGTGTGTAATGATTTATATGATTTGTATGAGTCAAGTTAGAATGATCTTTTCTGAGCAATTTAATCTAAGCTTTAACGAACTGCTTATGCCGCTTATTTTTTCATCCATAGCAAAGACATACATTACAAACCAAAGATACAAAAGACATATGTACAAACCCAACCCAAAATACGACATTTAAACTAATGTCTCTTAAATGTCCTAATTAAATGTTGGTAAATAAGCTTCCCAATTACAGTTCCAGGATGCTTGCTAATTTTCCGCTGAATCCGAACCTTGTTGCAAGTAATCCAGTCTCCTCGGAGGTCCCATCAGCCGCATGCTGTCAGACACTCTGTATGGCTATATTTGGTGCGGCTTTGTCTGTGAGGATCAATCAGTGCTGTCTCATAAATCTGGCACAGTATAAGAGAGGTGGAAAATGTCAACACTAATGCCATAGGCAGTGTGTTAGGGGGAGAGCAGCTGCACCTGAAATATTTCTGAGCCTCAACTGTTTGATTTATGCCCATCCAGCACAGAGACTATTTGTAATAGCTGCCAACATCGTCTCAAAAACCACCAAATCTCACTTGATAAGAAACAATTGTTGTAGTGGGTACACAGAAGGGGTTGGGAAGGTGGGGGGTTGGGGAGGGGGGTGTTTACACTAATGGTTAATTGTAGGCAAGGCAGTGGTATATTATGAATAGTTATTTTGTGTTGTATGTAATAACATCTGTTATGTTTAACTGGTAAAGCAAGAAGAAATATAATTCAATGAATTGCATGGTTTGGATTAACACATCTTAAAGGCACAATATGTACTTTGAAGTTCATTTGCAGCGTTTTAGCTTTATAATAATATACCGGCATCATCAAAAAACTGGAAAACACAATATTTCTTTGTTTTAGGGTTTTGTTTGTCAATGATGCATGATTCAGCATAAAGCAGAACTAGGTATGATATGTATATGCATTGAATTTGTACAATGAAGAACTCTGGAAGAAATGACAGACTTCAGAAATATTGTTCTGCTTTGCAGAAGATATTACCCACTAGCAATGTAACCAGATAAGAATACATTATTCAGAAAGAACAAATAATGTGTTCAAAACAGATATAAATATAGATATGAATAGAAAGTGCACTAGGCATCTGGTCAAGACTATAGGTGCAGCTAAATTATGCAATAAAAAGTGCTCAGAGGCTTGCAGGACAGAGAGTGACCGCATACAGTAAGTGAGAGTGAATAGGCTGTTTATATTGTGCAAAATTGAATCATAGTAAATTCAATAGACAATGACAGTTGTTAAAAAACAGTTAGCAACTTTATAGTGTTATAGTGTTCTCCAGGGGTAAAGTGGTAGGATTTATAATTAAGCTCACCATTGCTGAAATGGTCACAGCCATGTTTTTAAAATCTAGGGAAAGGCCTTCCCAGAAGAGCAGAGGATGTTACAGCAGCAAAGAGTGGACCAATGCCATATAAATGCCGGTGGGTTTGGAATAGGATGTTCAATAAACACATAAGGCTGTAAATGTTATCATATAGAAGCTATTTAGTCATATAGGATGCTTTTATCATGTAGAAGCTCACTGTTTCATAATTGAGCTATGGCAGATTCTGAATCGTGAGCAATGTGTTGAGAGCTTTGAGTAGATTGTGTGAATATGCTTTGTTACTGCATTGTGCATTTTCGTGTTTTATGTTTAGCTGACTAATAGCTACCTACCTTTCTAACAAGCAACTGTGCATCAGTAAATAGCTACAATAGCTAAATATTCAATTTACAAATGTATTACTAAACTGTATTCATAATTTCTGCAGTTATTGTCATTTGTTTGCTGTCATTTTATTTGGTTAAGTTCTCTGTTAAAGCATTATGTACGGTTGACACCTGTGAGATCATGAGGCTGACATGTTAATTAATTCTGAAGGTGTGAAATAACATGAAGAATGTATAAGGATGTAAAAGTTTCTTTCTGACTTTGTTGCTGGATCTGAAATCCACCAGAATGTGATAACTTTTGAGGGTTTTTTTTTTCTGACATTATGCCACAGGGTAACAGCGTGTTTCTGTTTGCTCTGTTCTTCCTCTTCAGTGTGTTTGTCCTGGTTCATCTTGGCGCATGTTGCTGTGTTGACTAACGAGCAGTTTGGGTAACCATGAGCTTTTCGGATTTTCTCAGATGTTTGCACTTCTTGAATTATAGAAAAAAAAAAAGCCTTATGAATATTTTGGCAAGTAAATAAGAACCCCTAGGTTTTCATAAGTGAACCTGGGAAAAACCAACATAGAGGAATGATTCCTCTTCTTTTCATTTTAAAGAGAGTGCAGGTCAGAGCAGAATAGCACCATTTAGTTCTCCGTGCTAATGTCCGTGCATGCTCTGATTAGCTAAATAAATGTGGGGGATTATTTTAATATGTCCTAGAGGAGCTGAGGCAGAGGGGCCTAACATTCACACTGATGTTCATTGGTGGGAATTGCCCCTGACAAGTAAGCGGCGACTGCGAGTTTCAGCGCCCTACGGCATTCTTCCCACCACCAGTTTCATAATTTGGTTGTGATTTTTATCAGTCTAATTGAATATGCACATACTGTAAGGCAGTTTAACCCCATGCAGGGACTAATTAAATCAGCACTTTGATTGAGAACACATTAACCAGGCTAGAATCTACCTCACAATGTTTTTGTCATTCTTGTAATTTTACAAAATGGCCCATAAGGGGTTGCTACTGCCAACATTGTAAATGTATTCCCATTTTAACTTGTGCTTTTCCTACTATTTCTTGAGAGCTAAAGCAATAATGTTGCCCTGAGAGTTATTTTTATTGAATACGTATGTGTATGTTCAGATATTATACTTTGTTCATTAACCCTCCTATCATGTTGCGGGTCATTTTGACCCATTTTCACTTTTGTGCCTTATAAAATAATTGTTACCCTCACTTTCTTTAACATGAAATTGCCTGACTTTTGCTCATTTATGGCCATGAATTTATAGACAAGATGTGGGGACTAATACCTTGTAGAAAGTCTGTATAAACTCTGTACAAAAAGATAATGTTGTGAGTCATTTTGACCTGCATTCAAAGAGAGCTGCGCAGACAAAATAAAAATGTCTTTTATGTCTATTGTTGTTATGATTGCTCTGATTGCTCTGTGGGCTAAAACAGGAGCTTTCCCACACATTTTCTCAGTCCTGCAACACACTTTGTCAGAGGTGGATGCATCAAAATGAGCTCCAAAAGACAGTTCACAGTTCAAGAAGCCCTAGAAAGGATTATGAACCAGGATGCTAAAACAGGGAAAGTGAAGAGGATGATACAGCTGAAGAGCCAGATGTTCAGTATTCCTCAAGCGAAGATTCAGAAGATGAGACTGCCATGGCCTCCACTCCGTCAGATGGAAACATTGGACCACTACAACAATCAAGAGGAGTGGGCAACCATTAAACTTTGGCAATACTGTACGGTCATGTTCACCTCAGCAAAACCAAGGCAGTCTATCAGCTGTTATCAAAATGGTTCCAGGACCTATAAAATTTGCCATCAATTGAGTCCATAACATACAATCAGCATTTGAGCTGTTCATGCCACAACCAATCGTGACGATAATACTATACATGACTAATCTGGAGGGAAGCCATGAGTCTTATACTGACAGGAATGCCTACCTTGGATTGCTGATATTAGCTGTGGTGTGCAGGTCAAACGGAGAAGCAACTGCCAAGCTATGACAATGGCAGACCAATATTTCAGGCAACAATGTATTTGGAAACATTCCATATCATACCTTATCCTACCTTACGTTTACAAAAAAAAGAGAGAAAAAATAAATAAATGTATATATACATATATATATATATATATATATATATATATATATAGGTCTACTAAGGTAAATAAAAAATTTCATTATATTAAACAGTTCTGTCAACAAAATGCTGCAGAAAGTAAATATTTTTGTTAAATAGATTATAAATATGATTGCATTATATTTAATAAATGTGCTGTATTTAAAATGTGCAGGTCAATTTCACATGTAACATAACAGATGTGATTTTTTTTTTCAACATAATAAGAGAGTTAACAGTGATAAAGTTTATACAAACTTCAGATGCACTTCATAACAGTACAACTATAGAAAGAAAAGACAATTAGTACCTCTACACGGGTAACTCAGTGAAAGATTCTTGTGATAATTATGTTTCTATAGGCACAAACTAAGAATATCTACTCCGGACTAAAAAAGTAAGGGTAAAGTATATTTAATGTACATAATGTACACATCTCCATGTGTGTATTTAATGCTAGCTTGCACTAAAAGACACATATGGCTAGTGTGTGCAATATGAGGAACATTTTATATAAAATGAATAAACAAGTAAAGAAGACACTTTGCATTTTGTTCACAATATTCAATAATAAAGTGTAATACATTTACAGTAATGACAAAAGGATATTTAATGCTTTCTTTGTGCTGTTATAAATTTATTGTGCTGCCTGAGTAGCAATAACTATAGTAATAACAATAAAATCTCTCCCACAATATCAAATGTTTGCGGTAATTCCCAACATATGCTGGTGAAGCTGCTTAAATGTCATTCTTTTGGAAGCAATAAGGAGGCTTGTTCTTTCCACACCGGCACCTCTTCAATGGATGATGAACTCTTCTACAGGCATGTGATTGGCAAAGGACAAAACAGCAGAAAAATAAACAGAGCACAGAGCACAGAGCACGGCACCCAATAGTTTTTATATTTCATATTCTCAGCACTAGACTGAATGATTTTGATCTCTTTTTACATTTTTAAAAACCCACCTTCACGATTTAAATGTGCAACATGCAACTTCTTATAAGTAAAAGAAGGCCTCAATTTTTGTGCCTCTTTAGCCTTTGCAGCAAGCTTCATTAGAGCCGGCACATACCTCTTCTTGAACTTGCATCTGGCACTCATGGCTGCTTCCACAATAGCATTTTTAGCCATTTTCTTGCTGTTCACTGGATTCACATAGTGATAAGGCCAGTTTGTTCAGTTCTTCATTTTTCTCTGCGCAGAGCTGTGTAACTTTGACTCGATAGTTTGACATTTCTGAACAGCAGTACATTAACAGGATTTTACTTCTTCAAGAGTTCCTCATGAATATTCACTCAGAATTTGAAGATAAAAAGATTTCTGTGAACATTTTAGAGGCTTACAAATAATAAACGAATTACACATACCATTGACAGGGAAGGGTTGGCTAATCCATTCATCCATTAACTGTAAGAAATGACTTTTTGATATATTATTCATGTGGTTGTATTTTATCTTTATGCAAAGTATCTTAATGATTGAATGACAGGAAGTATCGGTTGCTATTATTTTCAATTTACACATCACAAAATTCACGGCTCAAACTTGTTTTTCTATTACGATGATGCTACCTTAAACATTTTTGTTAATATCTCTGGCTTGGCTGCACCATTTTTTGATCACCTGTACAGATTTTTTCATGTTACACCTAAATAAAAGTAAACAATATTGAAATAATTTTCCATCTCCAAAGTAGCCTATTGTGTGAATGTAAACGCAACATTACTCAGTGAGAAGCATCATAAGATATCAAAGTGAAGTTTATTGTCATTCAGACCATACAATTCAAGACTGCATAGTAGAACGAAATTGCGTTTCTCCTGGCTTAATGTGCAAAAACACAAGGACATACTAGACATAACATACATTACATACAGAACAGAACATAGCACATACTAAAGACTACACACAATACAGTACTACTAGAAGGACTACTACTAATATACCAATTAGTTAAAATAATGCCATTCACACTTATAGGTAATTTAGAGCAGCCAGTTGACATAGGAGGAAACCCACACAGGCGAAAAGTCTCCACACAGAAAAACGCCAGTCAGCAGCAGGTTCAAAGCCATAACCTCCTTGCTGTGAAGTGACAGGACTAACCATTGCACCACCATGCCGGCCATGACTGCTTTTATTTCAAACGAAATGCAATGTTTCTTATCAAGTGCTTTTTTAAATATAGGCTAACAGACAATATTTGAAGATATTTAGTTAAATTGAGAAATCCTTGCCAATTACTGTTTATCCGCCTTAATTTATCCACAGTATATAAGAAAACAACTCTTAGATGTTTACTTGAATCTTTGTCTTATTTTACTTGTTTGTAATTCTTTGTTTCATATTATCAGTTAAGTCTAAATTAATTTTTATTGTCTATGCTGTTTTGTTTTCTTCTTTTTTTCAGATCTTGAAGGAAAATGCTTGAATTTGACGACAGTGATCTTGACACAGTGGAAAATTGTGTACACACACACACACACACACATACAAAATTCTTGCAACCTCAGAGGCATGAACTGTAATGTTAATCATCTAAACACATTAATGTTGTGCACCTGAGTAGCCCGTGTCTGAATACAGAAAATTGTCTAATGAAATATTGACTTCACGTTTGAACTCTGAATAACAGCCCAGTGTTTTTTTTTTGTTTGTTTATTTGTTTGTTTTTTTTACCACTGGCATACTTCATTAAATTCAAGCAATTTTAATTTCATTTTCATGTGTATGTATGTGTTATTTGTCTGGATAGTTTATTAGGCCTTGTTTCCATAGAAACATTGTTATGCAAAGGACTTGAATTAAAATAATGAATACAATAAAATATGGTCCCCAAATGCAGTCCTTGCTTTTTTTTTCTTTGTCCTTCAACAATAACAGCTATTGAACTAAGTGAATATAGTGATTTGGCCAAGCATGTTGCAGACTCATGTTGCTCCTCAATGTGTGTAAGACCAAGCTTTTGTGTTTTTGAAAGGAACTTGATTATACAAGAGCTTATAGAGCAACAGTGGACAAGAGTAGGAGTCTCGGATTGAATAACATTCAATACAATTCTGGAGGGAGGTAGAATAGTAAAGAGCTGCCATTTGATTCATTTCCAGTTCCGGGTAGATACTAATGCAGTTATAGGCCATTTCCAAAAGCCTAAGTCTATGTCATTTTTTCTGGGTGTGTCTTTGTAAGAGCTGTCCAGCTTTTGAGGAAATTGTGATGATACTGTCATTAATCTGTCTGGACCGTAATATTGATTCAGATAAAAAAAAAAATAAAAAAAAAACCATATCAGATTATGTGCTATACCTTCTTTTTCCTTTAATTATTCTTTGTAGCAACTGTATGTGTTGTGTTGTATCAAGTGACTAAAATATTACTAAGTGAGGTTATACTATCAATGCTGGCTTTTTACCAATCTCCGACATATATAAAACACATACTTTAACTGATTGCTGCTAATAACACTCCGCAGAAACCTTTTTAAGATATTCAATAATCGCTTCAACAGTGTAATTCAGTGTAATTCACCATAGCACCAAAGCATGAGCCATTATATAAATTAGGTTATCTTGTTTTTCAAAGGACTTGTTTTACTATGAAACATTGGCAACAAAATACATATGGCTTTTAAATTAATTCAATAAAATAATCCATGATGAAATTAGCTCATGTCTACTGACATTTTATCCGGGGTATTATTAAAACAACTGAATCTGGTCAGTGTCCTCTTGCATATACAGAAATGGCCTTATGTGACTGGATTGCATTGTTTGCATATTTTCTTTCTATGGTATCCATTTGGTTCGTTTTTCGTATTTCTTCTGCAGCTTTCCATATTTTCACCTAGACTATTTTTTTCATTTACAGATGCTGTTACCAGTTCACTGTATGATAAATGATAAAACTGCAAAGAGATTTAAAATAAATTCAATATCTGAAAGACAAAACCTTATTCTGGCTTGATCACATGCAAGTGTAATGTATGGCAAAAAGTGTATATACTGTACATAGGTCTATTGCATTACTATAAATACTTATAGGATTAGCTACAGAACAGGTTGAAATGACAATATATTCTATTTGTTTGACTTAAGTACATGTCAGCAGCTCTTAAGGCAAGGATCTGAGTTGCCATGATGGGGGTCCTGACCATGGTTTACAGGCTTATAAACCACCAGAGATTTGTATTTGATCCTTGCTGTAAGAAGGAGTCAGAGGAGTGATCTCAGTAAGAGACACACATGAAGGAACCTTGGATGCCTACTAGAGAAGTGACAGCACAGACAGTAAGATCTATAGAGGTGTAGTGGTCTAGTCTAGAAATGGCCATCCCAGTCCAGATGAAATTTTCTTTGCTCAAAAGTTTCTCCTTAAGGAGACTTAATAGTGATTCTCACTTAGTGATTCTCACTTCTCACTTTTATAAATCCTTAGGAGAAATAGAAGGATTGTTCTTGGATTGTTTTCTGAACTGAGAGGAAAGCCAGGACTCAAACACGCAGTCTTCTTATCACAGGCTGAAAGCTTAACTACATCAAACACAGAAGAACATTTATATTATAGTTTAGAGAGTTTCCACTTTGGGACAGCATCGTGGTGCAGTGGTTAGTACTGTTTCCTCACAGCCAGAAGGTTCTGGGTTTGACCCTGCTGGCTGACTGGGCCTTTACGTCCTGAGTTTGCATATTATCCCCATGCCTGTGTGGGTTTCCTCTGGGTGCTCTGGTTTCCTTCCACACTCCAAAGGCATTCTGATTATGTTACAGGCTACTCTAAATTGTCCATAGCTGTGAATGGTTGTTCATCTCTGTGTTAGCACTGTGATATTTTGGTGAGCTGCCCAATAGTGTACGCCCAAAGTCAGCTGCGATTGTGACATAGATGTTGGATGGAGTGTTCATTTTTCAAATGAACATTCATCCATCCAT
The DNA here is from genome assembly GCA_030068235.1 of Notoglanidium macrostoma. Classification (NCBI taxonomy): domain Eukaryota; kingdom Metazoa; phylum Chordata; class Actinopteri; order Siluriformes; family Auchenoglanididae; genus Notoglanidium; species Notoglanidium macrostoma. The sequence goes on from JAQQZR010000002.1 coordinate 16,274,433, forward strand.
TTTCATTAATTGATCAAAGTGGCAGGATCCATACATACATTCACCACTTATGGGCAACTTAGCATAGCCAATTCACAGTCTGCATGTTTTGTGGTAGTGGTAGGAGACTGGAACATGGGATGAAGATGAGAAGCTTTATACAGACAGCTACCCAAGCAGATAGCTCAACTCAGAACCTTGGAGATGTGAGGTGGAAACACTACCTTTTATGCTAGCATGCTGTAAATGTACAGTAGTCTGATTAAAACAACATTTGAGTAAATTGCAATCCCTTTTCCATATGCAATATTAAAATGTTTGCTAAAATTTCTGAGAATATTTAATCTATAAAACATAGATATTTAACATATAAATATTTAAAAGAATGAATAAGAAAGAAAGAAAGAAAGAAAGAAAGGGTGTGGGCTTTAAATACATATGTGGACCTGAGTATTTAATATGCCCTGTGGTGGACTGGCAACCTGCCCAGGGTGTACCCCGCCTCTCGCCCGAAGATGCTGGGATTGGCTCCAGCTTCCTCGCGACCCAGACGGATAAAGCGCTATAGATAATGGATGGATGGATGGAGTATTTAATATACTCAGTACTTTTCATAACAACACTAGTACATATAAATGGAAATTAATATTTCACTTGACACCCAATGTGGTACTATAGTGTGCTTATCTAATTTATTTAGATATGAAAACATGTATATCAAAAGTAAACTGTACATCTTTCCTTGTGTACATTAGTATGCTTGGTGTAAATATGGTTAAACGTGTGTTACGCTTAAATGAACTTGGCACATGACTATCTTATGCTGGCCCCACACTAGCAGATTTTCCAATTCGCCCCTCCCGACAACTGCAGAGGCATTCCTGATCCAAGGCTGGTCTGAAACGATTATCTGCCAAAATGATCCTGTAGTGTGAGGGGTTTGCAGACATAATCTTAATGTTACAGACTGGTAGGAGTCTCCCCGATTTCAAATTAATGTCTGATATTTATAACCTAAAATCTTGTAGTGATTTGAGACTAAGAATTAAACCTTATTTCCAACTCACCTGTAGCTTGTGCTGCAAAATGCATAAGCTATGCTGATTCCTGATAAACTATAATGATCTTCTCAGCCATGATTTCATCCACAGCTTTCCCATATTTTGATTTTTGATGCAAAGCATATAATACACAAGTGTAACCATTTGATGCCAGTTTGCCACCATGTTTGTTTTGCTCGTGTGATCAAGTGAGTTTCTATGAGTTTCTCAACTCCCTGGAATTGCCACTGTGAAATCTTTTAGTATTAATGCCAAGTGTGTAGTCCTGTGTCTTGACTGAATCATCTGATGTGTGCGTTCTTACAATTAACATATTAAAAATCAGCTAACAGTGCAGTTCTTAGCTCTGTGGCCTCACAGCAAGAAGGTCCTGGGTTCGATCCCCGGGTCACCCAGGGTGCCTTTCTGTGTGGAGTTTGCATG
>JAQQZR010000002.1:16283644-16294512 GCA_030068235.1 Notoglanidium macrostoma
CGAAGATGCTGGGATTGGCTCCAGCTTCCCCGCGACCCAGACGGATAAAGCGCTATAGATAATGGATGGATGGAAAAAAATACATTTATGAATGTTGTCTTAGTTTATTTCAATTATTGGCTTTCAGACCAATCCATCAATCCAAATCATAGTAGTAGAAAAAAGAAGAAATGTTTCTACTTATAGAAGACATAAAGGCAAATTGTATTACACCTAAGAATGTAGCTTGATACCAAACTGCAGAAATTCAATATGCAGGATTGTGGAGGTATTGAAAAGCCCTGAACCATATATTGTGAATAACGGTCTGTATTCGACCATCAGGATATTTCATGCAGAAGTTTATATACACATACAGATTTTTTTTTATACTGAAAATGGCTATAGATGTTTTGACTTTATCTTAAATATCAAGTGTCAAAGGAGGCTAAAATAGTATTCTTGAAATAACAATATAAATAAATAAATAAATCTTCCAAAAGTCAATTTTTTAGTATTCAGAAAGCAATGAAGAAAACATCATATGTAATATACTGTGTTTAAAACTGGTAACGTTGGAACATGGTATAATAAATCCATTGTACTGAAAAAAATAGCAAAACAAACATGCAAACAAACAAAAAATAGTTCTTAGGGTGGAGATCAGTGGAGATTATGTAGAAAGTTAGTAAAGATTGAGAAACAAATAGTCTAGAGAACTTCAGAAGCTTACGTTAATTTAATTTACAGCGATGACCCCTCTGGGCAGTACAGTTAAGCAGTGGTTAGCCCTATCCTCTAACAGCAACAGGGTTCAGGGTTCGAACCTGTGAGATATCTGTGTAAGACATCTGTGATGTGTTTATATGCAAAGTGTGTTGTAGAGTTGAAAGCTCATTGAAGCGCACTGAACAACGCTGCTGCTGCTAATCAAGGTGCCTTTTAAACTAACCACACAAAAAGTGATCACACACATTAAGCTTTTACAAGCTTTATTTGATCCTATACAGCAATAAAACATCATAAATATTTTGACTTTTGCACTTGAATATTGCACTTTAACAATATTTTGTAGGATAAATATTTCACTTGCATTCACTTTTTTTTCCTCGACAGTTAAAGAAACAACACTGACATCTTATTTCATGTAGAAATGTTTTACTAACTCCCACATACTTTCAGTAATTGCTTTATTCTGGTTAGGGTGAGGGATGGAGATGCTATCCAGGAAACCTTGAGTGTGAGGCAGGAATACACCTCGGATGGGACACCATCACAGGCCCAATGCACTACGCTCAAATATTCACACAATCATTCAGACTTAGGAAAAAGTTGTCATAGTCAATCCACTTATTGGTATTTTCTGCAGGAAATCCACACGGAAATGGGGAGAACTCTACTCAGACATTAACCTGAGCTCAGGATAGGACCAGGAGCCCTAGAGGTATGAAGCGGCAATGCTACCCACTGTGCCACTATACTACCCTTTGTACAAATACAGTTCCATTGTAATTTTCCCTAAATATTGTAGAATTATCTAATTTGGTTTTATGTTGTGGGATTTTGTGAGTTATTTGTGTTATGTATTTCTCAACCACCCTTTTTTAAGTCTGTGACTATGATATCAATGACCATGATGAAAGAAGCTTTGGGATATCTATGTATCTTAAACTAAATAATATTCTTAATATACTTTCACTATATGGTCAAAAGTATGTAGAGACCTGAGTATATCCCATTACAAAATCATGGGCATTAATATTGAGTTGTTCCCTCTTGCGGCTACAAGGGATAACTCATCTGGGAAGGCTTTTCTACAGATTTTGGAATGTTGCTGTGGGGATTTGCTCACTCAGCCACAGGAGTGCAAAATATTGGGCACTGATGTTGGGTGGAAAGGCCTAGTGAGCATTTGACGTTCCAGTTCATTATTAAAGCCTTCAGTGGAGTTGACTCTTCCGTGGGGTTCGAATTCTTCCACACCAACTTGGCAAACTATGTCTTTATTGACCTTGCTTTGTACATAGAGGCATTGTCACGCTGGAACAAGTTTGGGCCCTTTAATTCCGGTGAAGGGAAATCTTGAAGCTTCAGCATACAACGACTTTCTACACAATTGTATGTTTACAGCTTTGTGGCAACACTTTCAGGAAGCCCTTCCTATGGGTGTGATGGTCCGGTGTCCGCATACCTTTGGTCATATAGTGTACATTACATTGGTTGCACAAGATGCTTGTATTTATTTTCTGCTTGAGACATGTTTTCAGTTTTAAATAAAAATATATTTTTTGCTTCTTATTAGCTTTCGAAGCTTATAGGCTTTTTCTAATATGGAAACATTGCGTTTCTACCTAGTTGTCAGTTTCTACATAGATTCCTTAAGCGTTCCCCTAGAAGAACTAGCCCAGAATGAAGACTTACCACTATGAGACATCTAATATGACCTTGAGGTCTAAAAACCTTCACAAAGAGCAGTATTCATTAAATGACTGGTTATACTCACTATCAAAAATAGACACCAGTCACATCAGCCAATTTGTTTGCCTAGCTGAGTGAAAATAATGAGCAAATGTAATGAAAGAAGCATAAAAAACAATTTGTTTGATTTTTTTTTTGATCATTCCATCTCAGGGAGAAGACACAATGTAGAGATTGTAAATAATGAGCTAATAACAGTATGAGACAGAGACAACAAGGTAAGCAAATGTTTAGTATTTGGATAGGATTTGGTGTTATTCATCTTTAAATTTGAAATACCCATCAATAATATCTATCTTTATACATGCTTTTCTTTAGATGAATCATTACTTTACAAGACTTGGGACAAAACCTCTTCTTCCCATACAAGCAAACAATTAATAAATGTTGCCTTTTTGGATTCAGCAGTATCTCCTTTAATCTCTGAATGCCTGTGAACTAGACAGATGGTGTTGCAGATCATTTGCTTGTTTTACATCACATCACATGTCAGCTATAATGATGGAGACCCACACAACATTCCAGTGGACAAGAACGCATCAAGCGTATGGCGTGCTAAACCCACAAGAGCAGCAGCCTATGAAGCAAAGCTGTAATTTATTTATTTATTTATTTAATTTATAATTTTTCTACAAAGTTGAGGTAAATTTTTTATTAAAATTGCTGGATGCGCTCTAAGCCTTGGGCAGTTTGAAACACGTTTTTGTTTAATGTTAGAGATGCATTTTTTTCTATGGAATGCTCATCATAACTGTACACCACCACCAGAGGATCTAATTTGATATGGCTTGATTAATTGTTTTGCATTGCTTAACCGGAACCACTTTTGCATAAGACGTCCTATTTAACATCTCCATGGACTGATTGCAGATCCGTAATCAATAAAATAGTTCGTGCTTCTGTTTTGCTACAAATGCTTTGCGATTTGCAATGTGTTTTGGCAACTTTCTCAGCTCTTGTGATTAATCTTGTCTTATATTCATTCAGAGTCGTTGTTGTGGGTTTCATACCTGCAGACACATCATACGTCATCATGCTCCATCTTTAGAAAATAAGTCCTGCAGACACAGTGATAGCAAACGATAGCAAGCCAGCAAGCTAGTATAAGGTAGTTTGCTAAAAGACATGCTAGAGGACACAAATAAGTTCAGATAAGACAATGAAACATACATACATACAGTACATCACTATCATCAGCCTTTAAAGCAAGTAGACCTGTGCAAGCCAATTCAGTACTCATAATGGTACATGAATAAATTTATTTATTTATTTATTTTTATTTTTTTATAGTACTTTTACTCAAGTTTTTTATTAATCAAAAGAAAGCAGTTTCTTGCTGAAAGTCCACACTTCAATTGCAGAATGCCTAGTCAGCAGCAACAATGTCTGAGCTAGTGGTTTGTATCCCTGGCACAGTTGATCAGATATTTTAAGTTTTAAATGCTTCAAAGGAAAGAGAATGGAAATGATCATCATGACTGTATATTTTGAACCCATCAATCATTTCTTTTTTTTTATTTGTCACACAAACAATCATACATGGTACAGCATGCAGTGAAATGTTTCCTCTGTATTTAGCCCATCCAAGCAGTGAACACATACCCGAAGCTCTACAGCGCCCGGGGAGCAGTATTTTTGGGGTTAGGTGCCTTGCTCAAGGGCACTTCAGCCATGGATGCAGAGGGGAGTTCTGCAACTTTCATGTTTTCCCTGCCAGTCCAGGGAATCGAACCAGCGACCTTTCGGTCCCAAACCCACTTCTCTAGCCTTTAGGCTTCTCTAGCCTTTTTGACCCAACCCAACCTGTTGAAACATATAAGTAAGACATTAGCTAGCTGAGTGAGATAGACTAGCCAGCCAACTCTTCTGATATTTTACAGTATGAAAGCTCTGTATTAATCTTATGATGTCATTTTGGTGTTCGGCAATGATTACCTGTTGTGTTAAATTTATCTACATGCTGCTTCAGGCTACAAGTAATGCTCAGGATAATGTTTATGTGGCATCTTTACTAGATATCTAAGTATGTAGCCAGAAACATATATGAATTTACATTAGCGAGTTAGCAGGTTCACAGAAACCCCAACAGCATTAGTCTTGTTAGGTAGTCATCATAGCTCACTTGGTTCATTAGCATAATTGTTCAAAATTGCATTCCTCACATATACTCTAGAATATTTTCAGATTAAATGTCAAACATCAAAAGTTATTACTATAGTTTTAGAAGTTGCACTTGGCTGGTTTAACATCCTAAACATATGCCCACTTCCTGAATCATGCACTTTAATTAAAAAAAAAAGGACTTTATTTCAGTGGGCTGCTAATTTAACGATAGCCTACGCTGATTATGTCTGCTAAAGTGTTACAATTATTGGATACTACAAAAGTTAATGTGTACTTTAAGTGGTTTGGGGAAGATATTTGAAATATATGACTGCTTATATGTTTTAAGAGCATTTATTAGTCTTAAGAAACAGCATTAAGAGCGTGAGAGAAACTAAGAGAAGGATGAACTACATTTAAAGTCTTCCCAGACTTGTTGGATTGTGTTTTCTTGCAGAAAATCTGATTCGTGTTGCCAAATAAGACTACTGCTTTTTTCTCCCTTTTGACCAATTTGACGTAACAGGTGCCATTGAGAATGAAACATGATTTTATCAAGCATGACATGAGAATAGACAGTAAGAGTACTTTGCTGAGAAAAAGCTTATGGGTACTGTAGTTGTGCACAGCCTAAATGTGGTTCTTTATTCTTTACCTTGCCTTTGAAACAGCAGTGAAGTAGGTTTTAAAGAAGCTCTGAATGAAATGATGTGAATTTCATTGTGCTCGAGTGTACAGCTAAAAGACAAGGGGATAAAGAGGCTTCCACATTAGTTTGATGAATAGAGGAGCAGTGAGAGAACATTCGTAGACATGGCAGTTCTTCACAGTCCACTTGACTTGAGCTGTCATGATATTATCAGAGAATTCTCCCTGCCCTAAATTTCTTATAATCCATCATTCACAAGAAGACATGCCGTACATGCAGGCAAAAAATATACACACAAATTAGTGCTGTATTTATATCTCAGCAGGGACAGGATCTGCCTTGAAATCTACACATTCTCAAGCTGTGGTATCACAGTGTGTATCATAATACTCATAAATTAGTCTGAAAGTTATTAGTGCAATTAGTTGACTGAAATATTAATATATTTCTGCGTACAAGGTGGGTAGCAAATCCAAGATCATGTGTTACACCAAAGTTATTACACAAGGTTAGTTTGTCGTTTTTCAGACATACTGACCATACTAGATAGTGCAAGAGATTTCATTTCCATAACTGTGGAATTTCTATAACTGTGACCCTTCATAAACCTGAATGGTTTTGGCGCAGTGAAATCTGATTCCTTTTTATGAGCACCAACAATCATTCCTTTAAACATCCATACATCCAGCTAACAAGGTTTCTCAGGAAACATTGAGTAAAATATTGTGTATTACAGATTAAAACACTATAAAGCATGTTAAACATGTTAAATAAATGCTTTTGTTTTGCTAGGTTGCTCTGAAAGAGGTAATTCGAGCATAAAGGCATACCTGTAGTTGTATGAAAAGGGTAAAACTTATGCAAACTGCTCCCAAGATTAGCCTCATGTAATTTAATAATTATATGTAATGAGAATTATATAATAATTATATAATCTGAAGAGGAGAAGTTCTTGTTCAGTTCAAGAAGATATTAAAATATTACCAATAATGTATTCTCTATACATGCACTGTATATTATTTACATACATGAGAAACATTAACCTGATGGATATACATTTGCATGGGTTTTAAAGGTCATAAGGAATCAATGACAACTTGATTGCTATCAAACCAATGAACTGACAATCAAAGAACAAAATACACTTTTATACTGTGTTATTTGTGTAAAGAGTGTGTCATCCCACCTCCCTTTCATTTTCTATGGAGACAGGTGAATATCCTGAGAAAACATAGTGGCAGCAAGAGAGGTGTGAAGCAGTCAAGGATACTGTAAAAAAAGGTGAGGATTTTATGCAACTTTATGTAAGTGAGCAGTGAATGTGCCTGGAAGTGATGGTTTCATATGTCAGGGTTTTTTTTTTGAGGGGGGGTCTCACCTTGAGTCATGTCCAACCACCCCAAATCAAAGATTAAAGCAACATGACAACTGAAAATCTCTTTTTGCAGTCAAGTATAACCTTCCAAAACTAATAATAGTGTTGTATTTGAACCTTTTACCATTTATCTTTTCTTGGATTTATTTTTTTGCTTTCAAAAATGTTTCAGTCTGATTTAAATAAAGTACAGCCCAAACCTAAACATTGTGCCTCTAGGCCTAAGTTTCTGTCCAGGAATTTCTCAATTCATGTAAGCCTGTCTATAGGTTTCCGAAGATGGCACGATGGCAGGAAAATCTGTGTAGCATGCAACAAACCACAGAGTGAAGTATAAGGACATTTTAACAGTTCCCTAAAAGTAAATATATGTTTCATGTTTCATGCAGCATTTGTTTTTATTTACACCCTATAAGCAGGTTATGCCATAAATTTGCCCGGGTCAAGTTTCCTCAAATTGTCGCTTTCATATATATATACATATATATATTATGTTAAAATTACTGAGAGGGACCAAATGTTATCTGGCATAATATTAATAATAATAATAAAGTTTTTAACTCAGTTAATAATAAATTTGCAGATTTTTATCTCAAATCTGTTTTTTTCTATAGTATTAATTTCTATTGTTTCTTAAGTATTAATTGTTGGAGACTTTACTATTGATTTTGACAATATGATCCACTGAGAACAACTTTTGTGTCCATGTTGTAGAAAATATAGTCACACTATCCATATCTCAGATCATTCCATCATCTGAATTAAAATATTTCTTAGTCAAAAGATACACACTTAGTCATACTAAGTCTCTCACACCAGCTACAGCATATAGTTTTATCAGTAATCTCCCAGAATTGTCAACATTGATGTAAATGACTACTGGTCTCCCATCAGGATTGTATCTCCTTGCTTGTATTGCCTGACCTTAATGCAGCTTTTGACACCATAGATCATAATATTGTTCTAGATTGTCTAGAAAATGTGGTTGGAGATAAGGGAATGGCCATCTCTTGACTTAGGTCCTATTTAACCGATGATTCAGTTTGTTGATGTAAATGATTATTTCTCTCTGAATATTAAAGTTTGGTGTTCCACAAGGTTCTGTTCTAGGGCCACTGGTAATTTTTTGTCTTTAAATGTTACCTCTACTTACAATTATTAATAAACATCATATTAGCTTCCACTGTCACATGCTTCAGGAGATGAGCCATAAGAGAGAAACCAGCTTAATAAAAATGAAGAATGTGTAAAGGACATTAAACTCTGGATGCTGAGTAACTTCCTCCTACTTAATTCTGACAAGAAAGATGTACTTCTACTAGCACCACAGGCAGTTAGAAGTAAGCTTTCTGATTCCATAGTTGCTTTGGAGGGCCTTTCTGTTGCATCATGTGCTGCAGTAAAAGACCATGTTTTGGGCATTGACTCTAGTCTCTCATTTGAAGCTCATATGGATAGTATTACTAGGACATCCTTCTTTCGTCTCAGAAGTATTGCAAAATAAGAACTATTATGCGACTAAACAAGGCAGAACAACTAGTTCATGCATTTGGTACTTGTAAGTTGGACTATTAAATGCCTTGCTGCGTGGTTGTTCCAGTAGGTACATAAACAAGCTCCAGTTAGTCCAGAATGCAGCATCCAGTGTTTGTATTAAAACTAGAAAAATATGCCCATATCACCCCTATTTTAATAACCCTGCAGTGGCTCCCAGTAAGAATTTGCACTGACTATAATTTACTACTATTGTCTTACAAAGCACTAAATGCTTTTGTGTCACAGTGTGTGAGCAAACTTTTGGTCTTTTATGATCTGTCACACCTACTTTGATCTAACATCACAGGCTCTTTGTTAGTACCTTGAATATTAAAGACTACAGCATGGGGTAGAGCTTTCTCTTTTCAAAGAGCCTTCCAATTAGTGTTAAAGGACTCATACACAGTCTCCGTGTTAGGGTTTTTTTTTTTGGTTGTTGTTTGTTTAGGTTCAGGCACATATCTGGAGGGTTTATGGTGTTTTGGTGAACTGAACCTTTTGGATGCTGGCACCCCACTCACTCTCACTCAGGTTTGTTGATGGTGGAACGGCTGGCTGCATTATGTTCCAGGGTGCCCTCATGTTTGTGTTACTTTATGGCTCTCCCGCATAGATTATGCTGTCATAGCTAGTCCCTGCTTGCACTCTCTGCACAATGCACATCTTAAACCATTACAGAACAAGAGCATACCTAATCTCTTTCTCTCCCATCCCGTCTCGCTCTCTCTCCCTCTCTCTCTCAACATACATGCCTTCCAGACCTTCCCTATCCACTTTTGCTTGTAGACTTATACACCTGAAAATTACTTGCTGCTGCTGAACATGCATAGCCTACAGATCACCTTAGGTTTACTGTGCATAGTACCACACAGACACCATAAACATGGCTGTGGATGGTCAAGCTCGGATAACCTAAAGACAGCAATAGCTAAGAACAGTGAGACTACACTCAAGTCTCAATAATTTAACAGTTGATAACTTCAGTTTGGTACAAACAAACATAAAGTTAAAACTCTAATGATGCTTATTCTCAAGTTCCTTTTAACAGACTTAGCAATGCTTAACTGTATAGTATACAGTTATAGAAGAGAAATTATTTATAATTGCACTATCCAATATCACCCAGATGAGGATTTGTTCCCTCCTGTGTCTGGTTCCTCTTGTTGCCTCAGGGAGCTTTTCCTTGCTACTTTTGTTTCTGGTTTGCTCATTAGGGATACATTTAAAAGGCATCAGTTTAAATATAAATTTAAATTATTATATGTGGACTTCTGTGAAGCTGCTTTGTAACAATATCCATTATTAAAAGTGATATATAAATAAAATTTTATTTAATTGAATGGACTCGAACTGTTCTTTTATTTTGTTCAAAATGTGTTTGTTTTAAAAGGAACAAAAGATGAGCAGGAACGTAAAAGAATGAGCTAAAATAATAATAATAATAATAATAATAATAATAATAATAATAATAATAATAATAATTTGTAATCCCTGACCATCAGTCCTAGTGACTGGCGGTAAACTCCCTATTTTAAAAACACAATATGAGATTTATATCTGTGACATCATGAGACTGGCATAACACCAGGGTTGGTAGGTGTGAATTGGCATGCGTTCACTGGGGTAAAATTGTCAGCATGGTTGATCACTTCAGACACGTTGGCATAGATGGCTTTACTCTTCTTTCAAAACATCAATAATGTAAAATGCATTGTCCTTAGCAGAATGTACCCTGATTTTCAGGTAATACAGACAGACAAGTCCTCACCTGCACTTGCACAGGTGTTTTTTTATTTATTTATTTATTTATTTTACAATGAACATAGCTATGCATTCTTCATTACACTGCATTGTGTATGATGGGCTGCTTTGCTTGTTCATAGAAGAAAAGCTTTGACCATTAAACCATTTGGAACACGAAATGTTACCCTGGAGTGTACCCATTCTTCACAAATCTTTGCAATTTTTGTGATCATTTTGATATTCCTTCATTTCTGATAGAAAACTGCCCATCCTCTCACCCATAACATTCTATAAGTAAAGAAAATAAAAAAAAGGTCTCTTTTTAATGTCTACAGACAGTGATAAAATATTTTTTATAGAGCAGCTATTTTTTTTTCTCCTGATGTCAAACAAAACATCTCCTCTATAGAGATCTCTACAAAATTACACACCCTGCACAAATCTGCTAATGCCTAGGGCACACTAGAGGATTTTTTCAAATCTTAACCAGTTTTAAAAACACAAGAGACCACAGACATAACTTAACATGTCAGGTACTGGCTGGAAGTGGATGCAAATGGAGTTCAAATAGTTTATTCACAGACAGCGCAGAAAAATCCAAAAAATACAAATCAAACTTGTAGTCAGGGACATGTGAAATGTCAGGCGGTGTTCAAACAGGTTATCAGAGGCAAAAAGCAAAATACATGAACCAATGTTACAAGTCAAAGTCAAAACCTGGATTCACTCAGCAAGGTGACCATGTTAAGAGTCCTTAAATAGCCTTTGGCGGTGGTTGTGAACAGGTGGGTTACATTAGAAGTCCCTTGATTGAGAATGTGAAAGTGTGGATGAGTGTTGGGAACTGTAGTCTGTGACGGCCATGTTTGTAGGCTGAGGTGTACACTGGATACTGACATAACAGAAAGATTTTTAATATGAACTGATTTTCCATCCATCCATTATCTATACCGCTTTATCCGTCTGGGTCTCGGGGAAGCTGGAGCCAATCCCAGCATCTTGGGG
>JAQQZR010000002.1:16294612-16311277 GCA_030068235.1 Notoglanidium macrostoma
AACTCCGTACAGAAAGGCACCCTGGGTGACCCGGGGATCGAACCCAGGACCTTCTTGCTGTGAGGCGACAGTGCTAAACACCCCACCACTGTGCCGCCTTAAATGTATTTTTTAAATCAATTATTGATTATAATTATTACTAATTATAATTCATTGTAATTATCAAAAAAGGACAACTGGTGTGTGTAAAAAAATAATATTTTTGAACTGATGTATCAATAATTCAATACGATAGCAAAGTGTTTATTTTTATTTTTTTGTAACTCTGATACAAAAATAGTCCTTCTCAATGTCATCAGCATTTGTGAATTAACTATAGACTTATGGCAGATTCTGAACAAAGTTGGTCACATATTGATTGGAAGCTAGTACTGCATCATATGGTCATATCAGTGATGACGTTAAGATCAAATTGCCGTCCGAAGAAATAAAATCAACTTCTATCGTTTCATAGCAGTTTCAGTGGTATCATCAAATCTCAAACCATTGACTTAAGAATTGAAAATCGTATCATATTATATAGGAGCCTAAGGTTTGCTCTTTATTCTTTACTTGCCATCAGAAAACATTTGCTTGCTTTCTTTCCTACAGGTAAGAATTTTACATTTCAGGTTTGACATCATGCTCAAAACAATGCACTGACACCCAGTAATTATTACTTTTACACCGCAACAACCATGAGCCCGGCTTTTTTTAGACCAGGAAAGCCAGTGGTGTGTGCTTTAAGCAGTAATTTAGCACATGTTGGTGGGTGGTCAGGTGTGAAACCTACCTATTTGGATATTTTACTCTGTAAGCCCAGGCTTCCAGTTTGTATAGTTTCAAAGCATTACTACTAACACCTCTGCACTCAGAGATGATATACATAAGGACACCCTGCACATGGTTCATTACGGAATGTAATACAATTACTATTTTCCAAAGACATTATATGAAAGAGTTTAAGGAAAGTCTACTTTCTTTATAAAGGCTGTTTGTTGTATGCATTTCCCTGCATGGATAATATGCTCTAAGACCATACTTATACAAATTAGCAATGACTAAGTAGTGTTGGATTTTTTTTTTTTTTTTTTTTTACAAAAGGCACAAAAGAAAGGCTCATTATTCATAGTGATTCACATCTTTTGTACGCATATGGTTGACTAATTGGCTTGTCACAGGGCAGTCAGATTTACATTACATTAATTCCTAGGTTTAAAAACCTTTTCCTCATAGAGGATATATGGATGTCCAGAGGGGAATTTGCAGAGGTAAAATCGGTTCAGGGTTGATCTCTAAGCAGCTTTGCTTGCAGACGTGACTATGGGAAATGCATCCTTCTTTCCAAGTAGGATATTTATTAGGATAGTCAGAGATGCTTCAAATCTCTTGGAGCTGGGCATTGATTTCAGCCACTTTTCAGCTCATGTAAGAGAAGAGCAATGCTACTGAAACATTTCCATGACTAAAATGCTAATTTGATTAAAAAAAAAAAAAAAAAAAGAAGAAGAAGCAGAAGAAAATGGAAGAAGCACTCTTTACATTTGTGATGAAATATGGAAAAAAGATTCACAGAAACGTTAAAACTGACAATGATACACTTCTTCATCATTAACTGAGGCTAAGGGTACCCCACATCATTGACTTAGTTAATGAAACACTAAAATGGCTCAGGGGTCCCAAAGGTCCCAAATGAATAAAGTGTGCACTAATGCCTCAGAACTCAGATACGTCAGTACAATTAACAAGACCGTACTGCTCTTTTTTGCATTCAGATTCCAACCACAAAATATTGCCTGGCAGAACTCTTTGGGATTGAAATATTATTATGCATCAAGGCTATTTGCTAACACTCAGCCCATAGCCAATTGCTTTTTATTCACAGCAGCCCCTCTCTTCTCTGTTAGTTAGATGTCATGAGAGTATCATTATCAGCACTGACTCTTCATTTGACTCTGTATGGTTTCAGGGATCAGTGCTTATAAAACTGGTCATTGGACTTTTTGTAGAAGAGAAAAGGACTGAATGTCACAATGCAATCAAGCAAGCAAAGGTATGCTGAATAGCAGAAGACAGAAACATCACAATCTTATTACATCTTAATTTCTATTTACACTTAAATGAATTCAGCCTTCACTATAGACACCATGAGTGTTACTGGTTGATCGAAACATTTTAGGCATGAACAGTATTTGGAGCACACTTACAAATATAGCAGCAGTGAGGATAAAGAAAGTAGTCTAACACAGTCTTATTAAGTACAGTCTTCAACTCTGCACTTCACTGATTTTAAGCTTGGTTTTCAAAAAAATTGACAACACATTAAAAAAGCTTCACTTTGTAAGTTCAGTCCTTCTGGGTTTTTCACAGGGGCCAAGCCCAATTAGCACCAATCTGGTTATTAAAGTTTGAGGATCCTGTTGAAAATAAGGTGTGATTGGGTTCCTAGAATCTTTATAACAGTAACCGATGCATAACATTTAACTATGTTATTAGGTTGTACATGAAAGCAAACAGCAATAACATATACCCGGCTAAGCCTCATTTACCTCCACTCCAGTGAGAAACTTCTCCCAAGACACTGCCAACTCAAGAATTATTGGCATTCTTCAAATGAATGGCCAGGAATGATTGTAATACCAATAATTAAAATTTTCTACTTAAGTAATTTTCCTCTAGCATGAAATTAATTGATGAGAGCAGTCCATATATGGACATAAAAGATATAAAAGAACTTGAAATGTTCTGCATGGATACATGACCCAGGATCCCTCTAAAAGAGCTGTGCAACCTTATTGAATATTACAGCGAAAGTTTCAGCGCTGTTATTCTCTCCAGAAGAGGTTTCATCAAATATTAATTGTAAGGGTGATGATCATTTCAAAATAGTGTTTTTGAGGAAAAAGTTGCAGTATGTCAGAACTTAACTTTACTTCCTTACTTGTTTTTTTTTTTTTATCGGTTATGATTGATATATATGTAGAAAATGAATAAATAGTGTGTGTGTGTGTGTGTGTGTGTGTGTGTGTGTGTGTGTGTGTGTGTGTGTGTGTGTGTGTGTGTGCGCGGGTGTATGATACTATGAGATGGAATGGCATCCCATCTGGGGTGTACTGTATTCCTGTTCTATGCCCAATTTCCCAAATTCACTGAAAAAGACTTTCACTGAATTGACCCTGAACAAGATAATGTGTAACTGAAGATGAATGAATGAATTAAGGATGAATGAAACTTCTCAGTATTGTCATAGGTTTAAAAAAAAAAAAAAAAAACTACTACTGCATGAGGCATTATTATATTATATAATATTTAATATGGTGCAGTGGTTTGCACTGTCCCATCACAGCAAGAAGGTTCTGGGTTTAAACCTTAAGGTCAACTGTTTTCTTCTATGCACTCCAGTTTCCTCCCACAGCCCAAAGACTTGCAGATTAGGTCAAGTGGCTACTCCAGATTGCCCAAAGGTGAGTGTGAATGTCTATTCTCTTTAGCCCTTTAATAGATAGGCTCCAGGACCTGCCCAGGGTGCCTCTCTGCCAAACTCAGATTGGATTAGCTCTAGCTTTCCCACAACCCTTAAAGGATAAGTGGTCTAAATAATGAATGGATTGACACCGTATATAATTATTGCCTTCAATGCCTATAATAGTGACGTTGACATAAAATGTCACCTGTAACAGGAATGCTTGATACTGCTGTCTTTGTTTTTAAAAAGAATGAGATCATTCCTCTTCAAGCTTTGAATGTAGGCTAAGCCATTCTCACCAGGCCATTCTAGGATAATTGTAAATCGTGATAGTAAAATTCTCGATGTTAGAATTTCTAAATCTTCCATGGCATTTTGGTGTTCTAAAAATCTGATAAAAGAATAATTATTTATTGAGGAATAATTATTTCCACTTTGTTTTTCCCAAACAGGAAAAGTCTTCACTAAGTTTTGGGCAGACTCTAATATTCAGGAGGAAGAATGCAGGTTTCACCCGGGTATTGGAACAGAGGACCATGTCTGTCCTTTTGCACAGTCATGGGAGTACGCTAATCGAGTGAAGATGTAACAGGCCTGTGATTGCGCGCCTCAAGATTTGTTGTGGGAGGTACTGCATGAGTAAGGTGTACAGGTTGCAGCATCATGTACTCTGCTCTCTGTGTGATTTCAGCGAGACTTGTGAGAAGTGTGTCTTCTCTCTAAACCTGTTCATTATTTTCATGGACAGGATGTTAAAGCACAGCCAAGGTTCAAGGAGTGACCAGTATGAAGGACTAGAGGTAACATCCCTGCTATTTGCAATTTATGTTCTCTTGACACCATCTGAATTGGATCTCCTACATTCATATGCACATCTCAGTGCTGAGTGTGGAGCGACTGGAAAGAGTGTCCGCAGCTCCAAGTCTGATGCCATGGTTCTCTTCTGCAAGAGTAGGATGCTCCCAAGAGTTGAGGGGAGAAATCCTGCCATGGGTGGAGGAGATTGAATACCTGTGTTCTTTTTCACCAAGGTAATAAAAAGTGTGAGCTTGACAGATCAGCCCAGACCCAGTTGTATTTCAATCACTCCACTCATCTGTGGTGGAAATGCAGAAGCTTAGTTTTTAGTCAAAGCCTTCTATTTACCAGTCAGTTTACATTGCTATCCTTATCTATGGTGTTGATGTGTGATTAATGAGTAAAAAAAATAATGTAATGTGAACAGGTAGCATAAGTGGCACTGTTCCTCTGCACTGTTGCTGAGATGTGGTATAGAAGCTTCTCTTGGTAAAGAAGCTTGGAAATCCAGGAGATCCTCTTCTGTATCTAGATCTAGCACTTCGTAAGAATGCCTTTTGATCAGTTCCATCTAGAAATGCAACAGGAGCATCCCACTGACCAAGCAGACCACATTGGAGGGAGTATATCTTGAAGTTGGCTGGAGACTGTCTGAAGATCCCCCATGAGGAGATGAATACTAAAGTCTACACTGACCTTTTCATTCTGTTGCCACGATGAAAGAGAAGTGTAAAGAAGGCCACAGATTCTTCTACAGACGGAAAAAGAGAAAAGGAAAACACTTTCTTGCATTAACACCAATTCAGAATTAACTCGATCTCGTAGAAACTTATAGAAAGATTGGTTTTGGATAGATATAATAGAAAAGAAGGTAAGAGAACAGCTACAATACTGACCCTTCCAATTGATCACATGGCTATAGTAATTCATAATGCCATGCTGGTGAAACAGCTTTTATCACTGTTGTTAGTAGTACATGCCTTCAGATTATTTAATGATGTTAAATGAGGTAATCCACATGTACATCTTACACATTCTTTTTAGTCATTCTGACTCCCAAACTTTTAGCTGATTTACCAAACTGAGATTTCTCATAGCAACAGGAAGGTTGAATCGACATAATAGGGAAATGCGACTAGGGTGCATATGATAGCATTAAACTTCAGATCATGGAATAGATAAAATGAGATGATATGAGAAAAAGAAAATGGCCTCCGGGCAAAATGTGTGTGTTACACAAGCAGAGCCTCTGGGTCGCTGCAGGCAACTTCTGTGGCAAATGACAGGTCTTGCTTGCTTCCCCAGCATGTCACTTTAAGCTCCAGAGATCTAACATAAGGTCACTCACCAGCACTCAAAATCCCGTCTGAGCTCTACGGCACAGGGATTCAGGAAGCTCTTCAGTTCCACTGATCATTATCGATACACTACCTTGTTTGTGCTAAATTCTGCTCAGAAGATGTTTCAACTTGAGTTGCTATCTATCTGACCCTGTCTCTGTTTAGTATGTAGTATGATATCAAATGTAAGTGGAGAAACAAAACAATCACGTGCCTCGCAGTTTCTATGCTAAATGGTTCCTTTTAAAAACAAGAGGGAGTGAGAGTGTGGGATATGAAGCCATCTGTTTTAAATCCAGTGATTTCTTTCATTTTTTAAGGACAGAAATTGATGTGCACCCTTAAGAGATTCACCATGAAGAGCATCTTAACTTCAACAGATGCTTCAGGCATCTTATGTATCTTGGGTTCTTATTTCAATCTTAAAATTGTTAGTTTCAACACAAATAAAATAAATAAATAAGTAAATAAACAACTCACAAGGAATAGGGAGTGTTGATGTGCACTACTGTTTGCTTACTCAATATAAAGTTATACCACTTTATAGCAGGGATTTTTGAATTTAGAGTTATTTTTTAAACTTTGATCAATTAATAAAATGCAGTGTTGTAAAGGTACATCCCATGAATATATATCTGTTGTAATGTCGTCTATGTTTGGGGTCCTGACGATGATTCTTGTCCTCATTCAGCAGTGAAAGGCAAATGGGTCTTGTTTCACTGTGTGATGTTCCCAGGTGGTTGCATGGCAAAGTAGAGTTTTCCTCCAAACACTATATTTGGTGCTGAATAATGGATGGAAATATGGAGTAGTTGATTTTCTACACATTTAAGAAGGAATCTGTTGGACTTTATTTTCCCTTAGTGTTATTACTTCTGGGCATTGAGCAGAGACCTAGTGAACAAAGATTTCAGAGTTCAAACTTAGAAATGCAAAAATAAAAAAAAAAAGAGTACATTTTTTTGAAAATTAAAGAATAGGGCTTCAAGGGTACTGCTTTGTTAATGCCTAAAATGATCTTTACTCTCATTAACAATAAAGGAATCTATAAATATGCAAGAAAATGCAAATTACACCCCTACTGGCCATCAGTTGTTATTCCAACTCCAACCCCTCCACCCACTACCTAGGATATACAATTTTATTATCTATGGTGTATGCTATTATGAAAATGGCAAGAGGCAAAGAGGAAACCAGACCCTCCATTTTTGAAATGTCAGAAGAGGAGGGAACTCAGATATCGGAAAACTGTTGATCTGAATCCTGATGGAATTCTAATTATAGACCTGCTAATGTACTAGTTAACATTTGTCACAGGGAATTTTCTGAGTCTCAATTTTCATTACTTTTATTGTTCTTCTCTGAAGATAGACAGACAGAACAGTACCCAGTCCTGTCTATATTTCTGTAACAAGGACCCATGCAAACAAAGCAGGCATTCATTTCCTGGGCACATCCTGAATTTTGAGTATATATGCTGTCCACAGACATTGACTCAGTGCGAAGTCTTGCCATTCCCTGCATTTGAGTAAGTAACCAGCCTTGTTTATGCTCTGTGTATTATGTTTAGAACCTTTACTTTTTGATTTGTTTTGGATTTGTCTTTGGAATACCCTTTGAATTTGTTGTTTAAGACCAGTTGTACTTCGACTTTAGCCTATTTTAACATTTTAAATATTGGATTGTGTTATCACTCTTTTTGCTGCAATTTGCAAATGGATCCTCACTCTGCTTCTCCATTATTATTATATCATATCCAAACCCTTTTTAACCATTAACAGTAGCTTGGCCAAGTCTCCTACCCTGTGATGTACTGGCATTTCATTCAGGGTGTATTCCTGCCTCACACCGTGACCAGGATAAAGCAGTCACTGAAAGTGCATGCTAAATCTTCTGATAAATGACTGCAGTCACCATACTGTTATCCTCTACTAATAGGCATATTTAAGCCTAATAGTTTCAGTTGAGGGTTGAGCCTATTTTGTAAAGTCACAAACAAAGCTCATAAATAGCATTCCCTGAATCATGTCTCTATACCAGTAATGAGAAAGCTTTTTTTTAATACTGTGGTTATTTAATACAGATCATATTTTAGTTGAATGTATTGTATGTATTGAATGTATTGAATGAATTCGTTTTCTACCTTAAAGGTTTACTGTATTATGAATATGCATGACATACATTTATATAGATTTTAGGAAGAAACAGAAGGAACATAAGGACTAAATACGCATTTATATTGGGGCCACAGTGGAATCCCATGAACTCTCAGTGACAGCTTACTCTAAGGTAGAGCATTTACTATTGAATTATAATGCAAATCGCCTCAAATCGAGCCAACTCGGTTCACATATATATGTGCACTTCCCCTACCTTCCCTCAGGACATTACAGCAAAAGTGTGCAGTCTCCAATGGAATGCGCCCAATGCATGGCAGCAACTCTTCTACCCTTCTCTCGGCAGTAATGGTGAAGGCCTGTGGGGGTTTTGCACAAAGCAGAGACCTGAAAAACATGAGGGAGCACATCTGGGGCCCAGCAGGTGTGGGAAGTCCCATGAGAGGTTGTTGCTAGGTAGTAAACTTCCCTGGCTAGCCTCCCCTGACACCCGCAGACATCCAGATGAATGTAATAATCAGAAGCAGACTCCCAAAAAAGACCTGTTTGCCAGAGGGGTGTGCGTGCCTACATTTTCATACACTTCATTTGCAGTATATTATAGAACTAGCTCAACTCATATTTATTTATGTCTTACATTTGCTTAAAATGGCCATGTGTTTATGTAAGGTCATGTTTGTTTTTGGCCCTGTTCTTGATTACAGTGAACTTGGCAGGTTTTGTTGAACCCATGCAGCGGTAGTTCATGCAAATCAAAGGCGCATTATTTAAAATTGATTAGACGGTCATGAGAAGTATTTGAACTCCTGAATGACCAGGAAGTCATTAACTCTGCATTTGGGTCAATCAGCAGACAGGAAGAACGTGTTTATCATTTAACCAATAGCTCATGCATGAATTTTCATGGGCTCTTCCTGAAAAATCCTCAACGCATGCATACAAACAGCAGTTTTTCACCATTCACACACATCTTTTATGTGGTTGCCAAATATCCAAAGGAATAGCCAAGCGCTCCCTTAAATAATCTCCATACATCACCACCATTATGCAGAGCCAGTCATATTATGAACAATGATTGATTGTAGAATAATTGCAAAAGATTAGATTTTATTTAAATTGTCATTATGTGTGCTTGAGTTTTATTTGTGTCCATTTCTCCCTAAAATATCATTGAATTTCATATTAGCCATCAGGATTCAGCAGCACAATCTGAATAATATTAGAATATGTGTCAAGGGGCAGAGATGAGAAATGCCTTTGGATCAAGAAAATTAATAGTGAATTTGGAGTGTTGTGCATTGATTCTGCATTCATAATAATTGCCATTATCACTTTGTTAGAACCTAATATAATTTCTATTGTCTTTATCATGAAGAAAAAAAAGTCAATTAATCACATGTCTACAAAAGACCACACCTACAACATATTATTTCTGTAACTAATTAAATAAGAGGTGAAACTTGTTCTAACTTGTGCTGCTAGGCTCTGGGTCAATGTATGAGTGAAATTTTTTAAGGTAATTATAAATCATGCTAGTCACCTTCAACCTCAGCTCTGCTGAAATATTCACATCACACATGAAGGACGTCAGAGTGGAGAGGTGGTAAATCAATGTGCAATCACTTTGGGGGCTCTCCTGGAAATGTGGTTCGGAAAGTAAATAACCTAGCAAACATTTTATTATTTTATTTGTAAGTATGTACAATTCCCTCCCAAAGTACTGGAATGGCAAGGCCAATTCCTTTTTTTTTTTTGTTATACATTGAAGACATTTGGGTTTAAAATCAAAAGATGAATATGAGAAGATCAGAATTTCAGCTTTCATTTCCTGATTTTTACACCTAGACATGTTAAACAGCTCTGAACAAGGTAAGACTTAATGTAAATTAAATTAAATACAGTATAATATTTGGTTGCATATCGCTTTCTTGTGATAACTGCATTAAGCCAGTGACTCACTGACAAACTGTTGCATTCTTCTTTTGTGATGCTTTCCAAGGCTTGTACCACAGCTTCTTTCAGTTGTTTGTTTTGTGGGGTTTCTTTCTTCAGAAAGTGAAATGCATGTTCAGTTGGGTTATGGTCTGGTGATTGACATGGCCTAAAACCTTTCACATTTTCCCCCTGATGAAGTCCTTTGTTGTGTTGGCAGTGTGTTTTGGGTCATTGTCTTGCTGCATGATGAAGTTCCTCCAGTTTAGATTGGATTTATTGCTTCACTTTAGTAGAGGTTAATCTTAGTTTAAGAACTTTTTTTTTTTGGCTCATCTCTGTATTTCTTCATGAATTGCAATCTGGCCTTCTGATTCTTACTGTTGATGAGTTGTTTGCATCCTGGGGGATGGCCTCTATATTTCTGTTCTTGAAGCCTTTGAACGGTGGAATGTGATACCTTCACCCATGCCCTGTGGAGGTTGTTGGTGATGTTACTGACTGTTGTTTTTGAGGTTTTCTTCACACCTATTACAATGTTTCTGTCATCAACTGCTTTTGTTTTCCTTGAACAATGGCTCTGATTGATTTTGCTTCTTTTCTCAGCTTCAAAATAGCTTGCTTTTTACCCATAGAATAGCTCTGGTCTACTTGTTGGTATATCCTTTTCAAACAACAAATATAGTTTTCACAGACAAAAGTCAGTGCTCAAAACAAGAGTAGGCATTCAGAGCTATTAACTATTTAAACAATCAATCTAACGGGGAACAGCAGAGACAACGAGACAACAAGAAACTCCTGTCAGCCACATCATCCAATATTTTTGATCACGTGACAATGGGTGGGGTAAGGTCAAGCCTTTGTGCAGGCCACTCAAGTTTGTCCATTCCAACCTTGGAAAACTATCGCTACAGTTGCGTTCAGAAGTTTACATACAGTGATGATGGGCATGAATGTCATGGCAGTATTGGGCTTTCAATGATTTCTTTGAACTGTTCTTTTTCTGGAGAAGAATTATTGTAAAATATATATCTTTAATAAAATTAAAAACAATAATTTGGTGCACAAGTTTTAATTTATTTTTGGTTTTCTGAAATCAAACTTATTTATACAGGGTAAAAAAATATACATACAGCACACTGAATATTTTGTTAAATATCCCTTAGCAAGTTTCAGCAGACACTTTTAGCCATGAACATGCTTCTGTCAGAACTTAAGCTTAATGTTAGCTGATTTTATCAATTGTGTCCAATTTTCAACCATCTAGCTGATGGTTTGAGGTTATGCTGAAGGATTCCGAGGTCCTTCATAATTCCATACATTTTGGGCAATGCACCAGTTCCACTGGCAGCAAAACAGCCCCAGAGCATGATGCTACCACCACCATGCTTAACAATGGGTACAGTATTCCTCTGTACCTCTGGTGGTTGTGGCCAAACAACTCAATTTTTGTTTAATCTTACCATAAAACTTTCCTCCTGAAGGCTTTTTTTGTCCATGTGATCAGCTGCAAACTTTAGTCAGGCTAGAAGGTGATTTTGGAGCAGGGACTTCTTCCTACAGCTGACGTAAAGCTGCATTTTTTTTGTCCTGATAATTTCAAGACTGTTAAGGGAAAAACTGGTTATAGCTATTATAATGTATGCATGTATGTAGGCATGTTGGCATTTCATGCATCCATCCATTATCTATACCACTTTATCCTTCTGGGTCGCAGGGAAGCTGGAGCCAATCCCAGCATTTTCATGCGAGAGGCGTGGTACACCCTGGGCAGGTCGCCAGTCCACCACAGACAAACAACCACACATGCACACCTATGGGCAATTTAGAGTAACCAGTTGATCTAATCTGCATGTCTTTGGACTGTGGGAGGAAGCCGGAGCACCCGGATGAAATCCACTCATGCACGGGGAGAACATGCAAACTCCGCACAGAAAGGCATCCTGGGTGACCCGGGGATCGAACCCAGGACCTTCTTACTGTGAGGCGACAGTGCTAACCACAGCACCATCTGCCCAATTGCATCTGCACATGTATGTATGTATGTAAATGATAATGTTTCACAACATTAAATGGAATAAAATGTTCTTTAATAAATAAATAAATAGCTATAAATCTATAAAAATGTTGGTTAATAAATAAAAAATGGCATATGTTGGCATTGTTGTGGTACACAAGAAATAAAACAATTCAGGACATTGTTATGAAGCATTCTTAAAAATAAAGCACTCTTTTATTCATTCAGTCATTTGTTTAATCATTCTAAGGCTTTATGACACCCAAGTTTTGATTAATGAGCACTCTGTTGATGTAGTACGCTGCTGTGGCCAAATATTACATATTACATCTGACTCTCCACACTGTAGTGCAGAGTATCTCTCTCTCTGTAGCTATTCTGCTCGACAAGGTGAAAGAAAACAGTAAACATCTAAGCTTTTAAGGCGCTCTTTCTGAAATAAGCAGAATGCTTTCTGCATGGCAAATGATCCTGTTTGAAATATCAATCTCACACAGAATTTGTAAGAATTTTAGCACAAGAGTGATTTTGATGTATTTCATACAAATTGAGATTAGAGTAAGAAAAGCTAAAACTGCTAATGAGGCTTTACCTACATGCAGCCTTTACTTCTGTCTGGGCAGGAGTTCAATAACCTAGCGGAACACACTAAGCTCTGCTGCTTCACCCCCAACCTTGGCAAGGGAAAAACCCCTGTTTGTGTTTTCTGCATTTGAATCATTCCCTTCAACTTGTCAAGACTTTGATTTCTCTGACAAGATCCCCCTGCTGCATTTTTTGCTTCAGTGCTCATCACACTCTGTTGTCTCCACACTTCGCATACGTGTTTTGCATCTCTTCCTGTGTGTTTTCTGAGGAAGAAGCATGCTGTTTATTGGCTACCTTCCATCCACAATAACATTCACTGACATCCTGGATAAGCAACACATGAAGCTTTTTAAAGATTTAACCAATTCTGTTGTACAATTACAAAACCATATATGTGACAAATAGCGTAAGTTGATTCCAGTCCTGCTTTTTTCCTCTAGTTTTTTTACTCTAGTAACCTAGTTCACTGGTTCTTTGGATATTTGGTAGATTGCAGTCAGAGCAGTACTGATTCCTTGACAGTTTGGAGGTTATATTTTGTTCTCTGAAACCTGAACGTTCACTTGCCAGCTTTTTATGTCTTTACATCAAATAAGCTTTTGAACAGGAATATGCAGGCTGTTATTTCCCTAAACAAAGCCACTCCTGCCACAGTATATTTTTTGAAAAGGCTTGGCATCTAGAGAGCCAGTAAAAATAACTAATAATCCTCCACTTATTTCTCTGACACATCCAAATCTAGGGCAGTGTATTGCCTTCTGAGATTGGCCTTCCCATAGGTAGAATATCTCTATTCTTTTAGTTGTTTTGAATAACAGAAACAGAACCTAGCAACTATTCTAGTGCTTTTGTGCCACTTCTGACAATATGACTGATGTAGGCATCATAAACTACACATTTTACTGCAGATTTATATGAACATTGAATCCTTGCAAAGACACTTATGGTTTCTTCCCATTTTGTTCAAACTGTGACTATAATAAAAGGAAACACTTATATAAGGATTTCATGACACCTGACATAAATGTATTGAAGCATTTTAAAGGACTTTCCAACAGGTTCATTAGATTAACATGCCACAGTTATGTGTAACAATTTACATTTTTTGTTTATATTATGTTGTGTTAATTCATTGAGGGATGTTTTATGCTAGAAAATTATGAACTTCTGGTATGCCAGAGCCACATAACAGTGATTATGTGCCATAGCTTGCTAAGTAAGATTAACTAAGAGATGCATATTTATTTGTTTGTTTACATACTTATTTATGGGGTTTTTTTTCACTGAGGTGTCTGGAGAAGTTGAACACTTTATTACTATAAACGTAAAAATTACTATATAACACTAAAGGTTTCTGAAAATGGACAGCCATTATGCTGTAATAAGTTAAGCTTTCTGGCCAGAATTTCGCATGTTGATGTAGTTTCTTTCTGAAACATGAAGTTACAGTTGACTAATTTATACAACAGCAAATATCGTTTGAGATATGCAACGCTGTCAGTGAATATAAACAAACTTGACTGTAGTTTAGCAAACTAGCTAAATACATAAAACAGCAAAGATATTTTTTTCAACTCTGGATGATTTCTCACTGCCTCCTTCACCCATGCCTGTCAACTTTAACAAGATATTGTAGACAATAACAGGCCATCCGTTTTTGCAGTTACGCTGTACTTGTTTGAGCCGAGGTCATCTGTCAGCAGTGCCGATTATGATGGAGAGCCGCAGGGTCATCACCAGGAGGCATCTAATGCATCTTTATACTAAATAAAATGATATTCTTACTGATGGAGAAGCCCCAGCGGTATATAAAAAAACGATCACATTTTCGATTAGTCTCAGGTAGCAAGACATGCTGGCATTCAACAGCCCCAAGTTGTTAAAAAAAAAAAAAAAATCTGTCACATAACTGCCAACTTACACAAAATCCACCTTCTTCCAAATCAATCAACCCCAACTTTTTTTGTTTTTTTTTTGTTTTGACCAAAATTGTGTTTTTCGCCTAAACCATACTTTTACACCTCAAACATAAATAAAATTACCTAAAATAATTTGCAAACATTTTTTATTAGCGTTCTGGATTTGACAAGGCTGTTTTCCTTCCTAATTTAGTCTTGGCCAATTGCTACCCACCAATCAGCTCTCCCCTATGACAACTGCAATCAGGGAGGGTGAAGGCAGGCTCATGCAGCATCACGGGCAGGAGTAACAAATACTATCTATCTGCTGTCCGCCCCATTCTGCATACATAAGCTCACAAAAAGCCCATGTTATGCAAGTGAATCTGTGATTGACAGAGGAAATAGAGTATGCCACCCATGACATGCAGAAAGCATGACCATGGATGGCTGTGACATTGTCGGGATTCAAAACGCAATCTCTGAACACCACTCGGGAACCCAATAAGCAAGTTTAACAAATGTGGCAGTAAACAACAGCCTGCTTAAATATTTTAATTGCCAGCTTACTAGTTAGTGATTGTTGTTGATTTATGCTATCGAGAAATGGATGTAAGTCTAATGGCATATCTCAATCACAGTTAAAGTTTTTAGCTGTTTGCCAGAATTAAGTTGCAGTGACATCCACCCGATTTTCCCAGACCACCATGCATATAGTAGGAAATATCAAAATTTCACCATGTGAAATTCTTGAAATGGGTTTTTCCAGCACACCACATGTGTACTTGTCTCTGATTTTAGACTAGCCAAGATACAGTAAAAATCTGACATCTTCAACCCATATACCTTTAAATGGCTTCCTATTCATTATACATACTAACTACAGAGTGTAACATAGTCACAATGTAATGTCTACAAACTCCACAAGATAGCCAATATAATTCCTTTTCTATGTGCATACTGTATAGGTTTAAGGTTTGTAAGTACCACAAGTATCATAAGTACCTAAATAATCTAAATATATGGTAATCACAGTGTTATTAAGAATATAAGGGAAGAATAAGATGTTGATCAGCAAGAGATCAAAATGCAAAATCAATCTGATAATTCTGGTAATATCTGATATGGCAGATATTGCAATGGTCCATTTTCCTGGCAGCTGTTTGTATACAAGAGAGCTGTAGTGCAGGGAAAATAAACTCCAATTTTCATTCATTCATTCCTCCTGTTGACTGTTGCAATGGATTTGGAGTTATTCCTCAGAACGCTGGGCACTAGGCATGAATACACTGCATGGGATGCCAATCCACTGCAAGGCGTCACACAAACACACTCAGCCACTCATTTATTGTGTTTACTACTGATATATGAATATACAGTATGGCCCATAAGTAATTGGATTATGACACAATTGTTATTTTGGCTCTGCACTCCAGAAGATTGAATATGAAATGAAACAATTGCTATGAAGATAAAGTGCAGACTGACAGCTTTAATTTTGGGAGTACATGGAAGTATGAAAAGAATCACAGCCCTTTCATATAGAGTTCCCCAACTTGAGAGCAGCATACGTAATTGCACAAACTGGTATAATTCTGAACGAAAGTCTCATTTTTTTATGCCTGGATATTAAAATTGGGTGACATCCACCGAACACGTGTTATCATGCTTCAAGCCTGGCAAAGTAAGTCTGCTTTGGCAGGCTTGTAATAGCACCCAATTTCAGTTCTTGCTCATTCAGTTCATTCTTGTCATCAGCAAATTGATTCCATACTCTATACTTGCTGAAGCACCATTCACAGAGTTTTTAGGAATTTGGTTGGATCTCAACTCTTCTGTTTACTTTAGATTTCAATTTGGACAAACCATTGGATTCATTTTGAAGCCAGCATTGGACACCGCAGTCACACATTGGTAAACTCATGTACACATGTCAATAGGGTTATATGCATTTGGATCAATTACTTGATCTTTTCTCCTTCATGCTTCTCATCACACTCTTGTATAGGTTAATGTACATCTCATCTCCCATCTCTCATCCTTTTGTCCAAGAACTTCACAAATACGTTTTTTAAAATATACTTTTCAGCAAACAGAAACCCTGCCTTCCTGTTCCTCAGGTCAACAAGGTCATAGAGCCGTGCTGCATTCTTCTCTTTATGAAATCTTAGACAATTTGACAGTGTATTAGACAGTTAGTGAATAGCATTATGTTAATACTATAATGTGGCCTGGTGCAGGGGCATACAGTGTAGATGAACATCCATCCATCCATCCATTATCTATACAGGGAAGCTGGAGCCAATCCCAGCATCCCCGCGAGAGGCGGGGTACACCCTGGGCAGGTCGCCAGTCCACCACAGGGCCAGTAGATGAACACATACAGTATAAAGAGGTTTGAGGCCTGAAGTGGATTTTATTTACAAAAATTAAAGTGGGGTGGCAAGGTGGTGCAGTGGTGCACTGTCGCCTCACAGCAAGAAGGTCCTGGGTTCGATCCCCGGGTCACCCAGGGTGCCTTTCTGTGCGG
>JAQQZR010000002.1:16312008-16323213 GCA_030068235.1 Notoglanidium macrostoma
AGTAGGCTTTCGAGCCTATACAGCTTGGAGTAAGACAACATGCATGAAGAGGATGATGTGGCCAAAATACTCATTTGACTAATAATTCTGCACTCCCTGTATAATCAATTTTGGCTTGTATTTCTTATTATAATATAAAATTGCTTTATAATGTTATTAAGACTATTTCCATTTTCGCTCATTTCAAGCTTGAAGTCTTGATGAGCAAGACTTGTTTTATTGGCAAAGAATAATAATAATAATAATAATAATAATAAGGAGAAGAAGAAGGAGAAGAAGAAGAAGAAGAACAACAACAACAACAGCCCAGATATGTAATCTGGTCCCAGGTGCCTGGGTTACTGGAAACAAGTGCAGCACAATCCAGTAACGAATCAGGGCATTACAGGTAACTACACTGCATCTTTACCATACAGGAAAAGCATCTGAGTAAACTCGACAGCATAATTGCTCAAAGCTGAGCAAACTGCCTGTGCAAATTACAACAGCCTGTACTCCACTGTAAGTATATGAGAATGTTGAGAACAGCAAAGATCTCAGAAAGTTGACAATGGAGCTAAAAAGTGCTAGACAGTAGCAGCAATAATTGATGTTTTTGTTATTACGACTCCAAAGACACTCTCAGATACCCTGAAAAGATACCCTAGGACTATTTACTACCATGACACCATCTACTACCACCAACACTACCATGACACCATTGATGGTCTCAAAATCATTAAGAAGGCACAAACTTTCACTAATTAACTTTTGACAAGGCAGACCTGTTAATAGAAAAGCATACCTCATGAAGCTGGTTAAGATAACACCAATAGTGTGCAAAGCTGTCATCAAGATAAACCATTACTACCTTTTTTACCTATTTACCTCGAAAAATGAAACATATTTAGCTTTTTTGTTTACCGAATAATTCTATTTGTGCCATACGTGTTATTTCACAGTTTTAATGTTTTCAGTATTGTTCTATAATGTAGATGATGTACTCTAAATTGCCCATATGTGTGAATGTTCGTGTGATTGGTTGTGCATCACTGTGTTAGCCCTGTGATAGTTTGATGACCTGTCCAGGTTTATCAAATGTAATTATCTATGGACAATTAAAGAAAACATCTGATGTTGTTGGCTGTTGAGCTGCTGATTTGTTAGTTGGCACTGCATTTTTGTTATTCCTGTAAGAAGTGTGCCTTTCTGATGTCACAGTGCAACAAGTGCAGTTACAATGGCATTTAACAGGAAATAAACTTTATCAATCTTAATTACAACATAACCCTAAGATGGTTTCATTATCATCAACAACAAGAGCCCCCTTTCTCACACCATTTCCCAGTGATGTCCAATGTCATATTAATGAGAAATCCAATGTGAAAATAGTAGAAACAGCAATCGCTGAACTTACATTTTTTTGGATGCAATGCAGCCACACATGACAGTTGATCTGAGTTAAGACTGAGACTTGGTTCAGGTAAGAGATAACTAGTGCGATGGCATTGATGCGGGAAAACTGTACTGTTGTTCTAACTGCACTTTTGTACATTGTGTTTGTACATTGTGTCCTTGTATGTAAGCCCTTCCTTGTTGCACCATTGATGCAGATATTAAGGAAATTTGAAGCTTTGATTCTGATTTGTTTGAGTCGAGTCTACAGATGAGGAGATGAGAGAGCTGGACAGACTAAAGCACTGCTGCATCAATCTCATTAGATAGAGATGAAGCAAGGGCTAAATCCTACTGGCACTACTATCAGCAGGTAGTCAAACATCTAGAGACTGCCAGCCAAAGTGAAAATGGAAGAAATTTGAACTTAAATAGTCACCATTGAAGACCACATGTCAA
This sequence comes from Notoglanidium macrostoma, assembly GCA_030068235.1. Lineage (NCBI taxonomy): Eukaryota > Metazoa > Chordata > Actinopteri > Siluriformes > Auchenoglanididae > Notoglanidium > Notoglanidium macrostoma. Next base: position 16,313,842 of record JAQQZR010000002.1, read on the forward strand.
TTATGAAGATCAATCTGTAAGTCATTCAGGGTGGATTTTTCCTTTACACATTATTATAACACATTATTAAACCAATAGAATGATTTGCTTGTTATGCTGTATTGTTGGTAGTAATATAAAAATTCAAAAATTTCAAAAAATTCCAAAGACTAGGATTTTGTTATACAGGATTGGGAGAGTTACTATAAAAACGTATGCAGATGATGACCGCATTTTCACAGCTTGAGGGCAAAACCTGCACTGTACTTTGATGATGTTCCATTTTTCTGATTTAAAAAGAAAATAATGGTGAAATTTCTACCCAGTGAATGTAGTTTTTCACCAGAGGCCATGATAATAAACAGGCAACTTTAAGATTAACCGTGATTTCACTTGAAACCAGGATGTTAATGTGACACTCGTGTTGTAATATGTGCACATGTACATGGCAGCATAGCATTCCTTATTTTAAGATGGATTTTAGGGCTACAACTTCTGATTGTTCTGATTATCAATAAATCTGTTGATTATTTTCCCCTGATTATTCGATTTGTTTTATCTTTAAACATATATTATATACAAAATATATTTATTTAAAATATTTATTTGCAGCACTAATCATTTTTAATCAGCACCACTAGAGAGCATTTTCTTAACTAAGCTTAATTAAATAGCGGTGCACTAATTACAACATTAATGACATTTATCAGAAAATCAGTCACAGCGTGAGAATATTAAGTGCTCATGTCGACCAAATAAGACACTCAGAATAATGCAAGGTCACAGTATTATGTACATCATTTACTGTTTATCACTTACCATACTTTTTGCATCTGTATTTCAAGCTATGGTTTGTTGAAAAGACAAATTCAAAATGAAGATAAAATAAATATCCTGTCTAACTTACTGAAACTCTCAATGCGTGAGATTAGTGAATCGACTCTTTTTGGGATCCGAAAGCAGGATGGAGACTTGATGACACAGAAAACACAAAAGTAGTACATTTTGTATGCTAAGAATATACAATCGCTTATTATCACTATTGGGTTGGAAACGTAGGCTAGTTTACTTTTTACAAGCTAATTGATTCATTATAGCTTTGCTACTTGCTGCCTAATAAAACATAACAAATCTGTTGTGGACTGTTCATGCAGGAACATCATGCTTCCACTGTTCCTCACATTCCCACAAACAAATGATAATATTGCTCACATTAAAACACAAGTTATGTCACGAAGCCTGCAGGATAGCATACTGTAAAGAGGTTCCATGCCGTACAGAATGTCCTACTGTTGTTTCTGCTCTACTTTTTATTTATGAAGCGATGACGCGTACGCAGTGCGCAGTTCAACTGATAATGAAATTAATTGGCAAATGTTTTTATTTTTGATTTTTATAAATCTTGTTGATTAGTTGTTGCAGCCGTTATGTTTTTTTAAATTGTAATCCTGTTAAATAATCCATGTTATCGCTAAATGTATTGTATAATCAGATTTAATTAAAGGGAACAGAATGCAGTTACCTTTTTTTTTCTATTATGTAATGCCATTCCATGTATTCCAATACTCCCCAACTTCCCTGGTGTATGCTTGGTCCTCCATATTTTTGTTTTCCCTTCTCCAAACACAACTGTGTGTGTGTGTGTGTGTGTGTGTGTGCGGGTGTGTGTGCGGGTGTGTGTGCGGGTGTGTGTGCGGGTGTGATTGTTTTGACTAAATCTTAAGACTCAGAAAACTATGTTTGCAGAGAGTCAGTATAGGATCAGTATGCTAATGCCACTGATTTGAGGAGAAACCTCACTCTTTTGCCCTAATTCTAGTTAGTCACATAAATAACTGGACAGGTAGCATTAACACTCATCTGTGCCATGTTGGTGATGCAGGCTTCAAACAACATTTTGCCCTCAGTGATTGGTATAATGATTTCTAATTTCCAAAACAACAAAATAGAACTGGTCCTGCAGTTCTGAGCTGCACTCTCTGTCCCCCCACCATCAGAATTTTTGTTTAAAAGAGTATACTTGATACCCATTGTGATAAAACTTTGCATGAAATAGGTTTATTTTTATTCTGTTTACAGAGAGTCTCTTTTATTGCCCTTACAAGTTGTGCCCCCCAGCTTGTCAGGGCCATGACGGTGACTGTTCTCAATTTTTGACAAATTAATGTGTTCTGTTTGAAGTGTGTATTTCTGCAAAAGGGGAATGGTCACATAGTTACAATTGTGCTCCAAACATTTGCATAAAATCCCCCCGGTCTGGCAAGTTCTGAACAGGTTGTGACTGGAGAGAAATTAGGATAGGAGACGGTGTGAAAGGAGGAAGGTGAACCTCGGCTTGTCTTGGTATGAAAGAAGGGAATCTGTCTTGGTTGGTAAACAGTGCCCCGGGGCACTTCTTTCCTTCTGTTTGCGTAGTACTTGGGAGCAGTACTTGTCCCTCTGCGATTCAAATAGTGTAAGCTCACTGAAATTGGCATGCACAATGCTAATAGTGGCGGAGAGAAAAGAGCATCTCCAGACACGAGCAAAGCCTGCATAGGAAATGCCATGTCCTTAGAACATGTCCTACTGGCACATTTTTGCTTGTCACACATTTCCTAACTGAGGTCCCATCAAACACACATCTCTTATATTTTTTGAGATGATGTATACGTACTGCATAAACAGAGAGAATACAACTGACTACAGTATATCAAATGGTTGCCATTTTTCTCTCGTTTTTCTTTAAAACATTATAGAGAAATGGTGTGGCTTTTATGCTCTACTTCAGTATTTAAAACAATATGAACAACAATCTGAAGTAATTATTTTTCCTGCATGATGGCAAGGTTTTGTTTTGTCAGAAACAGCTCGAGGCTGAAATCCACAATGGTGGATGCCCTGAAGCAAAGCTTCTGCAACACAAAGGCTTGGAATATACACCCTTACCAGCTTAAATCCCCTTACAGTCAGTCATGATATGAACAATTTGGATTTGAAATGAGCAACATTTCCCCATATCATACTGAGTGCAGTCATTCTCAGCTCTGTCACTACATTGATGATCATGATTAGCTTTGGAAGATTTACAGTTTTATATACTTGACACATCTCCAGAGTCATTGACATGATTTGCAACAAATGTAAAAAAAAAAAAAAAAAAAAGCCAGCTGAAGAATGCCAGTTGAAACACAATTTTGACAAAAGTTTTTTTCATGATCAGCTTTCCTTCCCTTCTTAATTCACCAGAGTAAAGTACCTGCAATTCATCATCATCATTCTACACGGACATCCCCCAAAACCCAAAGAGTGGGCTGAGGTGCATCTTGCGCATGGCGCAATTTTCAGGAATGGCAGATCCAATTTTTATAACTGTCTCTGAAGTATTCTCCAGCTGTTGCTCAGTATGACCCTTCATTCATTCACATAGTGTTATATGAGGCTTAGTTTCTGCAAGACTGTCTTCCTTTTTTCACTGAAACCTTTGTCATATTCTAGTGGTAGAGAAACTAAGTACAATGAAGAAGAATTAGTGTTTCCACTAATAACATTTAAATTATATTTCAAAACTCACAGCAAAGTAATAAGCCGTGGTCATTCAGAATGCCCAAATACATGAAGAACATTAACATGGACTCATTATGTGAGTCAGGTTGTGTGAAAATGCCATTAAGTAAGCTATATTGGCTACATTATAGAAACTAGATCCTGAAACTATGATTAAACCTAAAAACCATCATGCTACTATTTCACTTTTAATTCAAGATCCACTTACTGAAGGATATAAAGCACAATAGGTAGCATATTTTCTTAACCTTGTTTTATTTTCATACTTTCATACCACTGAAACAGTAAAAATAATTAATGATAGACAAAGAACCCCCATGGTATGGTGGTTGACATACCATACATAAAATGCAGCTGATTATACCCTATATGTATCAAATAACAATTTCTGATATACTGCTGTTCATAAAAGGTCAATAAATCATTACTACTATTCCATTTTTAACCACACCACCCCTCAACAGGCAGATAACACAAGACGCTTTCCTTTTCCCTGATTAACCAATCAGGATCAGGTAATTTTCATTTCTGTTTGAAAGCTACTAGACAGCTAGTTAGCATGTTGTTTTAATCATTTTCACCAGAACTCTCATTTGAATTCCTACACCTATTAACAACTGTGACACAATCTGTTCACTCACCAGCCACTTTATTAGGAAGACTGCCTGCTCATTCATGCCATTACCTAATCATCAGATCATGTGGCAACAGCTAAATACATAAAGTCTTTCATACACAGGTCAAAAATTGTAGGTAATACTACGTCAAACATCATAATGGGCAAAACTTTGATCTCGGTGGGTTTGACCATGATAAAGCTGTTTGTGCCAGAGTGGATAGTTTAAATATTTCAGAAACTGCTGATCTCCTGGGATTTTCATGTACAACAGTGTCTAAAGTTTGTACAAAATGGTGTGTAAAACAACATCACTCAAAGAAACAACATCCAGTAAGCAGAAGTTTTGCAGGTGTATAGGACTTGTTGATGATGGAGGTCGGAGGAGAATGGCCAGACTAGTTCAAACCGACAGGAAGTCTACAGTAGCTCAGATAACCACTCTCTACAACTGTGGTGAGCAGAAAGCATCTCACAACACATAACATGTCAAACTTTAAGGCAAGACCATGTCGAACAATGGGATACAACAGGAGAAAAATACACTGAGTTACTTTTCTGTGAATAACAGTCATGAACAGGCATATGAGGCTACAGTTGGCATAGTCTCATTGAAACTGGACAGTTGAAGGTTGGAAAAACATCACCTGGTCTTGTTCCAATCTTTGGCAGCCCAGTTTAGGCAAACCTGCGCCCACTGTAGCCTCCAGGTATTGCCTGACAGGCTCCGACCTTGATACGGTCAGTGAGTGTATAATTCTGGTGCATGTGTTTGTTATGATGGTAGCCTCTTTGGAGGGCTGGAAAAAATAGCTACTCATTCTTTCAGTTTCATTAAACAAACCCTACCAAGTAATCATTCTGACACTCAGAAAATGACAAATTTTTACTCGGTGCACAGGAAGGTTTATTAATGCAGATTAATACATGCAGATGTACAACATATCCAAAATTATTTATTTATCCTTCTGAAAGTACCTTTAATTTTTGCTTATTGTATAGAAAAGTCCAAAATTTGCCTACTAATATTGTTATTTATTTATATATACAGATATTTTTTTATGTCACATTAATTTGTTTCTGGCAAACTCCACAAGATTCCTGAAGCGGACTTCTTTAACAGCATGACTACATCCTCTGAAAATGTTCATTTCTATCTGTGCCATATATTAAATTTGAATTAGAAGGGCACTTGGAGAATGCAGACCTTTGCCAAGGAGAATAGTGAACCTTTCTATGATATGCACATCTGTAACCGCAACCACTTTAAATGTCTGGTTATATTTCAAAAGGAGCCATCATATTTCTACATTGGCTATGCTTTATCATTAGTAAACTTTACTGCCATCTACTGGATGTTAGGATGTATGGCACTGTTGGGGGCAGACTTCTACCAAGCCCAAATGCCGTATCTCACGATGCTAGTGAAAGCAATACTTAATTCGTCAGTCCACCCTGTGACTCAGATCCACTCAAAAATTCAAAGAATTCTTCCTTGGCCCATGCAACACTTTGCCACCAAGTTCCATGAAAATTGGACCAGTAATTTTTGCACAATCCCACTTAAACCCAGACAAACAAACCACACCAAAACATAATCTCCTTGGTGGAGGTAATCAAACTGTTTACTAGAATATTGTAAATGACATGCTGTCATGTGTTTGTATTGTATTAATTTGCCATGACTGTATTCCTCCATAAAGTCAAGCTGATACATTTAAAAAACCTATAAAACAATTATACATCATTAAGCCATCATTAACAATTCTTGAATGTTATGTCAAGATTTGTTGATGGTAGATCATGCCTTAAATAATTAGATGACAAATTCCACCAAATAATTAATTGAATAATACCACCACCTCTATTGCAGTCTTGGAGTAGTATTGTCCTTATTATTGCAGAAAAGAAAGCCATAATTAGAAGCACAATGTTGTGAATTTTACACCTTGTCATGATGTGACATTGCAGTCATATATTTACTACACTTACACTGTATACTGCTACAATCTGTATATACTGTATGTTACTCATTTGCACAGGGTAACATGGCTGTTTATTTACAAAGTGCAATAGGTGCTAACAACATGGCAGTAAACAGAAAAGTGCAATAGGTGCTAACAACATGGCAGTAAATAGAATAGATTTGACTTTACAAGCATTCATAATTATGGAAGGAATGAAATGAATAAAAGCACAGCAAAAGAAGTTCACCTGCTTCAAACTAACTATTCTGTCATGATGAAAGTCAAGATTCAGACTATGCTTCAAGCAGCATTAAGTGTGCACTTTAATCATTTAAGAAACATTTGTTTGACAAGCACATGTAAGAAGCCATGCATTTTGAAGACACCATCCTGGATTTTGCTGTGAGGCTGAACGTGTTGCCAGATTCACTATGGTGTCCCTGATGCAATGTGGCTGTGAGGAGATGCAATAATGCTTTGTTGAACATTTCAGAAATCAGTTTAAGTCAATCACAGTTCATGAATATAATATAAAAATCCCAGTACACCCCTTACAAAAATCCATGCATTTCACATGTTTTATATTAATTAAATGGATTAGAATGAACAGTATTACATTTTTTAAATATGCTGTCTTCAGATATGTGGCACTTCCAGCCTCATTCTGGTCTCTCACTGGCATATACATCGGGGAAAGTGATGGGGTTAGAATGTGTCCTTTTTTAATTTTCTTTGTATGAAATTGAATGAAATATAACCATACCACCTTTGTCTGTTGAATTTGTACAGATTTCTCTTGAAATACGGTTAACATCAGTAAATCAGAATAAACAGTAGGAAGCCATTTTAGTCAGACTGCATTTTATTCTTCTTGGGTGTCAAAACATAATATTTACTGCAAGCAAACCCAACCAATCTCAACAACACTTTGAGACACTAAGGAATCAACTGAGATGAATATAGGCTGATTCTCATCATAGAGTGCCACAAGATTTTTTAAAGACATCTAAATCTAGTATTGATCATCCATTTTTAAAGTATTATTTTCAGTAAAGATTTCAAATTTTAATCATATGTATTGTATGTATATGTAAATGTACAGTATATACAGTATATATACAGATAATGATCTGTATATATAATCAAGTATCATATTCAAGTGTTTTATTAAGTTATTGGGCTACCATGACTCTTCCAACAGATTTTCCCTCAGTCGATGATTTGGTGATGGTGGTCTAAAGCACTCTCTAACAGGTCAGTCCAATAAGTATTTAATTGGTTTGAGATCTGGTAACTATAAAGGCCGTAGCATATAATTAACATGATTTTCACACTCATCAAATCATTCAGTGAGCCTCTGTGCCCTGTGGCTGGGGAAGGAATCATCCTGGAAAAGACCACTCCCATCAGGATTAAAATTTTTCATTCTAGGATGATCAGTCAGAATAACTCAGTCAGACGAAAGGCGATCAGTCAGAATAGCTTTCTACTGATTACGCATTGATTATATGAGCCAAGGTTTTTATCTGTCTATTTGTATGTAATATATATATATATATTCATGCCATCACGCAACTTTCTCAACTTTTTACAGCACATTGGCAATTACAAGACTGAGACTATTGCCAACCCAAGCATTTAAAACATGTTTACCAAAGAAAACGTGCTTCTTTACAAGCTTCACAAAGAACACATGATGCCTCAGATAAATCTTTCACAATCAGAGGTTCATGAAAATGGAGCATATTTCCATGATATCTAAGGTGTTCTAAATATTTCTATCTCTATCTGTATTTTGATTAAAACTCAAAACATGGCCTAAATTGGAACTTTTTTCCACCACTCTTGTTTTTTGCTATATTTTACTAATAATTTTTATTTGGCTGCAACAATTTGTAATAAATGTAGTTGGCATTGGTCAAGTGATGAACAAATAATGTAAATCAGGTAAAGTGAAAGCAAAAATGTGGGAAATGGGATCAAAAACCAGAGACCATAGTTGTGTTTCCATTAACGTGCTAACCCATTAATTTGAAATTGCAAACTAAAAAGTCAAGTAATGGAAACTTAGTATGAATTTTGGAAAACTCTTAAATATCGCTATATATATATATGCCCACAAGAGGTGGTTTTGCATTATTTATTATTTGCAACAAATTTTTTGCCTTTAAGTCACATGATATGACAGGAAGAGCAAATAGAAACGCTTCCTTTCTAAAGAAAGAAAGTTCTGTAAGAGCTATCACAACAGGAGAAAACCCTGCTTTAAACTTATAACATCACTCAATGGAAACATTATTCACAATTGTATTTTGCTGATTTAAAAAAAAAATTGTTTGTATTTTACACAAAACTGCAATGGAATCCTGGTTTATGACAAAATAAAGATTTAGTATTGACCGGTATGCAACACAGAGTATATACTTCACGTTGAATTGCTGGTGTGAGAGTCCTTTTACTGTGTGGCTGTAATTGACTGAGTTCATGTTTGTATGATCAGCAAGCCAGTTAACGTGATTTCGGAAGTCTCCGTTGTTGTTGGATGTTGTAGTCCGTGGTGGCCATGTTTGTAGGCAACATTATGCTCTGCGTGTTTTAGATGGATGCCTTTTTCAAGTTTTGACATAACAGAAATTAAAAAAATCTCCTGCTTGTATGACTTAATATATTTGTAGTTGCTTACACATACAGGTGAAGATACTCAACCTAAATGTTGATTTGAGTCCTCATTCTAAAAAAAAAAAAAAAAGCAAAAACAAAAATAATTTTGCAGCAGCGGCCAAAATAGGATTGATAAGAGACCGGCATCACAGACAGCAACCCAAACAAAAACAAACCCACGTGCACCAGCAGCAGCTTGTCAAGGGTAACACAAGAGAGCTGCACACTGTAGAGAGGAACAAAGTCGATGCATGGAAAGCTGTGATGAGAGACCATGCACTACTCTCTCATTCATGCATGCTGCAGATTCACTAGGGGAAATCTCTCCAACCTACGACTAAGAAAAGGAAATGCTCTGTGCACAGACTTCATGCCCTTCCTTTATTACCACCCCTGAAACCGTTCAACAACTGTTCAGCATGTCTCTCCACCACTTTAATTTTCCATCCACCCATCCATCCATTAGCTATACCGCTTTATCCGTCTGGGTCGCGGGGAAGCTGGAGCCAATCCCAGCATCTCCGGATGAGAGGCGGGGTACACCCTGGGCAGGTCGCCAGTGCACCACAGGGCCAACACAGACAAACAGCCACACACGCTCGC
>JAQQZR010000002.1:16323313-16335047 GCA_030068235.1 Notoglanidium macrostoma
ACCATGGTTGTTGTTCAATAATAAAATTATTCCTCAAAAATACAACTTGCCTAATAATTCTGCACTCCCTGTATGTAAGGTACTTCATTTCCATTTGCTAAGATGTAATCTAGGTTCAACAACCAAAGGGGGAAAAAAAATCTCCATATTGACTTTTGGAAAGAAAAAGAGTTGAATTTGGCATGCACTACAAAAAGATATCTAAGCAAGTGAAGATATCTTGAATAAAGGAAAGGTTGTCTGTTTCTGCTCATTATGAGATTAGTATATAACAAATGTAAGACCATTAAGCCTGACACACTGACTAATTTCAAGCTTCAAAATGTTTAATTTTATTGTCAGATAATTTAGCTTTGATCTAGAAATAAACCTTTGAAATTAGCAACATTGTCTGCTGATAAGACTATTTCAGGTTTTAAATTAGTGAAAAATATCGGGAAATAGGCTTAATAACCTTATATTTGTTCAGAAATGATCTAATAATAAGAAATATTAGTTAAATCTGCCTATATTCCGGATATTTTACTTACTAAGTAGAGAATGGCACCACCTGCTACACTACACATATCAAACTTCACAGATGTGATCTGGTTGATAGTAAAGTGCTTTTTACAAATTGGATTAATTGGCATGCACAAAGAGCAGAAGATCTTTTTAAAATCAGGAACATGCAGGTATGTTGACTGAAAATGTGAAGCTATCATATAAGTCATATAAGCAGTAGATTACATCTTATATATGGGCAAATCTATGTAATCTTATATTTAATTTAGTTTAATAAATTAAAATAAATAAAATAAATTTAGTCAGCAAGTTTTTAGATTATTTTACTCATTTCAAGCTTTAAATTGTCTTATTTTATCGGCAGCTAATTGTCATTTATTTGCCCCTCGTTGCATGCACAGAGCGTTCTTTGAAGTTTGCCACACGCAGTGAGCTCTCTGTGATTTTTGCCATGCTCAGCACTACTGCACGTTTTTCCAGGTTTGAGTGGAAAAACTACAGGTCAACACTACAAGTGTTGCAGAGCCCGAGCCCACTCCAGCCACAGTCCCAGAACCCGAGCCCACTCCAGCTACAGTCACAGAGCCAGCTACAGAGCCTGTGGTTCAAGCCACAGAGTCATTTCAAGTCTCACAGCATGCTCAAGCTCCATCCTCCACAGTCTCTGAGCCAGTCTCAGTCTCCACAGTCTCTGAGGCCATACCAGCCACTGAGCCAGCCCCGGTTGCACTGTCTGTTTCAGTTGCAGCCTCCAAGGTCTCTAAGTTAGTTCCAGTCTCTGAGCCAGTGCCAGTCACAGTCACAGAACCTGCTCCCTTTCCAGTCTCAGAGCCTTTCCCTGATACTGTCTCTTCAGTCAAGTCCGCCTCTACACCTGAGCTTGCTTCTAATCCTTTTCTCATTGCAGTTCCTGCCATGGAACCTACTGTAGTTCTTTTCACAGAGCTTGTTCCAGTTTTTGTCATGAAACCAGGTCCAGTTCCTGTCAGTGTAACTGCTTTCAAGCCTGTTCCCATCTTACAATCTGGTGAGTGTTTTATCAGTGCCGTAGCATGCAAACTCAACAAGGAACTTAAGATCACTTTAGCATATCTAGTCCCAGCTGAAAGTTTTCCTTCAGTGCTAACTAGGGCTCACACCTGGTCAGCCACTGGACACCCAGATTATCTTCAAACTTATGAATGTTTGAAGAAGTACTGGTGGCCAGACGTGGCTCAGGATATTTGTACACAATGTCCTGTTCTACATGTGTCCAAGCTGGGGTTCCAGTTAAGTTTCTCTCCAGAAAGCCCAGGACTATGCCTGTGCTTGTGCCAACACCTGTGCCTGAGCCAAGTCTATGCCAGAGTCTATGCCTCAGTCTATGCCCGATCCTGACCCCATGCCCATGCAGGTGCTCAAGTTCCTGCCTGAACTCAAGTTCACACTTGTATTCAAGCCCTCTTCTAGGCTAAAGCTTGGTGTGGTGGTGTTTAGTGCCATGCCCGAGCCTGCAGGCCCAGACCCTCCAAGGGACAACCTCATAGGGCATGGCGGGAGTAGTGACTTGGGGGGATGTCTGTCATGGATTTACCCCTCAGTGCATGCAATTTTGCCACATGCACCGTGCTCTCTGTGTTTTTGCCATGCTCAGTGCTTCTGCACATGCTTCCGGGGTGATGAGGTGGAATTATAGGTCAGTACTACAAATCCCATCATGGTCCCACATAAGTGGAAGCTTGGTTGAATTCTGCTGTTGCACGTTAAAACTGATTGCACACTATACAAGGACTCCCAGGTAACACATAAACTTTGTGAAGCATTAGTTTGCCTTTGTCTGCTACTGCTAAGCCTTTTTGTACACCCATGCTTGTTTTGTCAGTTTTGACTGTGTTTAGCTCATCTGGTTACCATGTTACTGTTTGGCCTCTGACACTCTGACTGCTGATTACCTGAACCCTGTTGATGTCTGGACAGTGAATTTGCCTGCCTGAGTTACAGTATCTCTGCCTCCAAGAGTCAATAAACATGTTTGTTTTTACTGCCACCTCCTTTCTGTGAATGTGTCGAGCCACACCCCACACCCCTGACACTAATAGTGCTTATTTCTAGAAATAAGTGCTTAAAATGAGAAAAAGAAAACCCGCAAAAATAAGAAGACTATTTCAAGGTTGAAATAAATAAATAAATAAATAAATCTACCTACAAATAGGTTTAGTAATCATATATTTGCTTTATTGCAATCATATAAATGAAACACTGACTAGTAGGAGGAGTCATAATAGAGGAGGCAAAATATGACAAGGAGTCATATTGTATTTTGCTGCATATAAATAAGTCACTTCACATCATATCAAGAGAAAATAATGACACTAGCAAGACCCATGGGCCAATAATTTTTTGATTTTTTTGTCAAGGGTTCAAACATTAATAGAAACATTAGGCCTTAGAAACTCTTCTACCATTCATTTCCCTTAGTCCACATTAATGCACTTAAATAGCTAGCTAGCTTTTCATACGTTATTACATTAAATTACATTAGCTGCATTTAAGTCAGCGCTCTAGGCAACTGTTCAGAGTCATTTTACTTTATTCATTTGAAGTCTGCCAAGCCAAGATACAATGTCATGTCACAGGGAAGCAGTGTCCCGGCCTATGACTCCCAGCCGTCTTCTGCATGGCCCCAAGACATAAAATCAATGCTGAGAATTCTGCAGCAGCAAGTAAGATACAAATAATTGCACTAAAACTGTACTTTGTTTATGCCTTTTGAGGATAACAGGATAGCTGACAGTTAGACAGCGTCTGTGATTCAGTGCATGAAGCTATGTCTATTCATCCAAAGACAGAATCCTGTTAATCCAGATAGTCAAGTATTAATGGTCATGCTCATGCTTTTGTTTGTCAATCATTATATAAAACTCACACTCTTGTTCTGAATTTAAATTGATATTTAGAAGTCATAAATTTATTTAGTGATTATCAGGTGTGTTTTAGTTTACCCGGGTTGTTCAAATAGCTAATAATATTTAAAGCCTGACGGGTAAGAAAATGATGTTTAGCAAAACAGTGCATTGTACCTAGATCTGAATTGTAAGAATGGCTGTGAGGGTGATGAATTAGATATTTATTTAGGAACATCTGTTCTGTGATTCATTTATAAATACATGTGTGGCGCTTTTGAGAGGTTATCATGATGATTGTTCCTCTGAGAAGCAAATTAGTATATTCATGGAAGGCAAAATATTCAAAAGAGTGGCTAAGGTGGTGTCAAATATAAGATATATGGTCCCAGTAGACCATGATAAGTAGGGCTTCTAATTGCAAAACCAACAGAGGAGACAAAAAACTATATCTACAACTGTATCATTATACAGTAACAAGATCCTTTAAGGGTTTTGTTAGACTTAAGCACATGATTTAAAATAGAGTGAATGTATTTATCAATGTGGTGCTTAATAATCAAATGTAATTGTTCAGAAAGTGTTGATTAATTTTCTATAACTGCAGCTTGAACAGTTGTGATGGGTTTATATTAACGTGATCATTTTAATACGCTATTGTTTATGTAGTAACAGCTTTCATAGGAACTTGTAGAGTGAACAGCCCACATACAAAGACTTAAAAAAAAACCATGAACAATTATTGATATGGTTTTATTTGAGGAAACGTGAGTCTTCGGTGTCAGCACATTGTAACCATCAGAGCTAAAGCGAAGAACAAAAACATAGTCATCGTGGAGGGGTTTGTGGTTTCTTGGTAACATGACAAGCTGCATTATTTTTGTCTTAATATTTTCAAAAAGAGAAAAAAGGAGGCTGCTGAGAGAACGACTGTTTATAGCTGTTATATTTTAAATGACAGCAGGAACTACCTTGTCTCACGAGCATTCTAAAACATTAAATGTGACTAAGAAATCATTAAAAAGTATGGTGTGTGGTTCATTAATGAAATAAAAATTGCATTTGTTGGTAAACTGCTGTCATATAAGCGGAATGATGAAAAATAATCAACTTTGCGGTTATGACAGTAACTCCACCACAACCACATTACTACTCATTTTCTTATAAGAACACAGCCCATCATGCTTTGTTCCTCATATTTTATTAATATACAGTAAAAATTTAAGAATCAGTGCTCTTAATGTAGCTTTATATAATAGTGCTATTCTCCCACAGTCCAAAGACATGCAGATTAGGTCAACCGGATACTCTAAATTGCCCATAGGTGTGAATGCGAGCATGTGTGGCTGTTTGTCTCTTTGTTGGCCCTGTGGTGGACTGGCGACCTGCCCAGGGTGTTACCCCGCCTCTCGCCTGAAAAGTCTGCTGGGATTGGCTCCAGCTTCCCCGCGACCCAGACGGATAAAGCGGTTTAGATAATCAATGAATGGATGGATAATAGTGCTATTTTGAGTGTATATATATATATATATGGCTATTGGCTTTCTCTCTCTCTCTCTCTCTCTCTCTCTCTCTATCTCGCTCTCTCTGTATACATTCATATGTGTGTGTGTGTGTGTGTGTATAACAGTAATTAGTCATGGAATATCTAGAGCAAAAATTTTAAATGTGGGTTTTTTGTTGTTGTTGTCGTCTTGTTTTTTTTTTTTTTTTTGTTATTCATATTTAGTGGGCAAAAAGTTTCACCAATTTTAGAAAAGAGTGCTCTTTGCATATTTCCTATTAATTTCTTGTCACTCTCGGTCAAGGAATACAAAGTTTTAAAAGTACTTATTTATTGATGGTGTCCTGTGGAAAGGACTTCTGTAACTTTCTGCTATTTTCTAGTTCTTGGTACATTAAGCAGTCCATCACTGTGCATTATATTCAGTCAAGCTGAGATGCACAAATGTGCCAGTAATGTTTTAAAAATAAGTAAAATAATTTTAAATGCATCAGAAAAGAAACATCTAGAACATTTTCCGTAAGCACTCTACCTGCTGGATCCTGTACGATGCCAGCTGTGTGTGAAATCTTGGTAGCCATGTTAAAGAGGACATTAATGTAGTTCATATGAAAGGAACGTTCACATTCTGCAGTAGAATGTTGGCTACAACAATGGCAAGAAAACCAATGTACTGCTATTAGCAATATAGAAATCAACAGTAGGACCTAGGTTCGGAGATTCACGATTAATTTAAAGAAGTAGATTGTCGCTCTTTTTTATTATTCTCTTGAAAAACAGGTTAAGTAACTGATGAAGGGAATTTATCATCTGGCATTACATACAGTATATATAGCTGTGTAACTATGGAAGTTATTTCCATGGTCACAAATGACAGCTCTACATTTATATCGACCTCATTTGACTGACACTTGAGACAGCATAAAGCTGAGCAGATGGATCCTGCTGTCTGGAGCAAGAAGCAATAACAGTGGACGTTTGGTGGTGCTGGGATTAAAACTCATGACCTTCCAATCAGCTCTATTCCCAGTCTTTTGAAAAATAATCAGAAAGGACTAAGTATACATCCTTGGGGTACACCATAGAAGAAAAAGCAATGGTTGGTGATCATATATAAAAACGTGCTAGTTTATTTATCCATCTGTACAATTACTTTTTGTTTTAAACAGCTCAAAATCAGCACTTTGAATAATGAATAAATTTTGATCACTTGTCATCAACGTGATATTTGAGCTGTTACAAAGGAAATGTTAAAATAATTTGCATCAGTCAGTTTAAAGGTCAGTAAATTCTAACACCATTATTGCCTTCACCAAAGCAAATATCTGAGCAAAATAGCTCATTTTGAAGAACCTCTTTAATCAACTAGCCCTGCAATCCACTGCTGCAAAGGTGTCAATAATCTCAGAGATGATGAAAGAGGAAAAAAAGCATTGCACTCGTCCGGATGAGTATTCATGTGTGTTTAATCAATCTGATGTCCAGTGTCAGTGTCAGGGTTATTAATGTTGTGATGCATTACAAAGTCTTTTTTGTGTTATGCCAGCAGTTCTTAGCCTTTGTTCCTAATTTCCATTTTCTTATTTGACTTGTGTGTTTTGTCTTGCCTTTGGTTAGTTTAGGGTGAATGTTTTTTCTGTGATATCTCTATCGGCCAAAGTTTCAGCCATTGCAGCACAACAGTTCAAAAATATCCTTATGGCATTTAAACCACTGTTTATTTTATTATGTTTTAATATGACAGAATGTTGAATGGTTGAATCTGACTAGTCAGAATTCAAGCATTAGTTTTGTGTATGGTTCAGACAGTAGCTCCAGCTGTAACATGAACAACAGATTGATATTGATGAGTACATGCTAACATGGTATTGTTGCTATAGTAAATATAGTAAATCGTTTCAATATTTTTTATAGTTTCTTTTTTATTCTATGATAACAGCAGACCTGGCAGTAGTGCTTGATTAAATCCATGTTTTTTTTTTTTTATGTTTTCTTGCTAATATGTTAATACTTTCTGTAAGGAAGTTGTCTCTGGTGTCAGTGCTTCAGGGCAAAGGAGTTTGCACTTTCTGCTTTCTCTGTAACATGACAAGCTGCATCTTATTAGCTTTAAGAGGAAAACAAGGAAGACTGATGGTAGCGTTTATTATGTAAGTAGTAACAGGAACTGACTTTTCTTGTGAATGTAAATGTAGCTACAAATGGATAAAAAGTATGATGTTCTTTAATAAATCAAACACTGTAGTGTTTGTGAAACTGCTGTAGTGTAAGAGGAGTAAAACACATGCTATTCTGCTTCATGTTCTCCTAAAGTAGCATGCTTCACTGTGTTCTATTCCTTTAATCCTGGTGCATACGCCTCTGAAGTGTTAACATTCAGTTAAAAAAATAATCTAATGAAATACTGAAATTTCTTTTTTTTTAAACTGATCTTAATTGGCCTTAATATATGTGTTTCCATTCTACAGCTGCACAAACAATATGTCTATATTATTTTTCAGTTGGAATCTTTTATCTCGTGTCTAAAAGGAAACTGTAAATTTTGTTACCACAAAATATTTTGCATCCACCTACTCACAATGAAACAAAAATAGTACATTCAATATGGACATTTATTGCTGTTGGAGAGTAAATTTCCATATTATGCAGGTTATGGTTTTCTGAAATTATCTAGTCAAAAATATTTCCAAAGCAGGTCTGAGTATGAACAGAGAGAGAGAGAGAGACTGTGTTTTAGACTGATAGTTGTATTAGATCACGCTATTGAATCAACAAAATCTAACCATGATGCAGTGGTGCAATCTAGCAATCAAACAATAATAATCTCAACTACTAATAATTGCTAAGTCACCTTTATAATGTATTCTTTATAATGATTGTTTCTGCATAATGCTTACATGTGTATATTAAGTCAATTTGTATACTAAAATATAGCTCTTCACCATCTTCAAACTACTGCAGATTTCTTTAAGTAATTCATTCATTTATTTTCAGTGACACACACACACACACACACACACACACACACACACACACACACATGCGTGCACGCAAACAGACAGCACAATGTGGTGGCCACCTAAACTGTATTTTTTAATGCAATATATTTGGTAAAATGCTGCATAATAATTGCTTCAAGAGAATAATAATTATATAAAATTACAGGAAGCAGATAAGTCGCTGTCATGGGATATTATCCAGCCTTGAAAAGGTTGACCCGATAAGAGGATTGTGCCTAATTTTGCTTTCATTAAATTGTTTATTCAAAGGAACAATGGGGGAAAGTATGAAATTGAATTGTTGGAAAAGATGATGACAGTATTACGCCAAAGCACAGGGTTGAGTTAGGGTGTCATCCTATTTCTAGGTTAATTACATAGAGCCTTCATTTCAATTGTCAGAGGAGGAACATCGCTCAACCTAAATTACATAGAAAACCCTGAAGAGAAATTGTCTCATCCATGTAAACCAAAGTCTATTCCCCCACGCCATTTCGCTGCTTGCCCATAAGCTGCACTGCAGCCACCATTCCACCTCATACCACAGTCATTATGCACCCTCCATCTGCACACAGCTCAGCTCAAAACCTAGTCTCAATGACAGGATTTAAAAAAAAAAAAAGTGTCCTGCTCAAACCGCCTCAGTCAAGCTCTGTCTTTGGCATCAGGCGCCGACAGTTTACAAGGCATGCTTTCAATTTTCCTCATCAAACAATGGCTGTGTACACAGCTCATTCAAGGCTGTGAAAATGCAACAAAACGTGATTTGAACATCAAGCACTGGACCATCTGTGCAAGATTACCAGTGTGACTGGTTCTTTATTGTCCTAGTAATACTTGTTTTGTCTCACCTAAAACAGTACATTCTGCAGGAATATATTTATGTATTATTATTTTCATCTAACTGTCTGTCTGTGTAGGCCTGCCATCTACTCTATGCCAAAACAACACAGGAAAGGCCTCTATTAAAATTGCACACACATATGAGACACAGTCTGGACTTTGCCTGATGGAGTCCTCACTTATATATGCAATTTATATCCACCTGCCTTTGTTAGCACCCGGCCAGTCTAATCCCTGACCTTACAAGGGCTAGTCATTAAGATCGGTATCTACAGCACATAAAAATTTATTTGAAATCAATTCTGTGACCTTCCTATGCAAAGACAGGTGATGTCAACTCCATCTAGATGAGACACAGCAACATGGCAGTCACTGCCACATCCCAGCTATAACCTTAAGCCTGTCCTCTTTTAGAAGAGCACCTTAAAACATGACATTTAATCATTATTTAAAATTTGAGTTGTTTGCCAAATATTAGGCATCACATTACACATGCAAGCTATATTATCTATCTAGTACTTGCAAGGGTTTTTGTTCTTTTGACTTACATCATGAAGCTGTGTATGGTCCTACACTGGTCACCCAAGCATTGCGCTTCCCAAAAACAATTTATGCCCATCCTTATCCTTGCATAAGTGAATAATGTCACCTAAATACTGTTGAACTGCTGTTGTAATCAGAAATATGTCCTATTCTCATCCCAATGTTCCTTTGTCCACCCCCCCCTTTTTTTTAATGTAATGAGCAAAACCTATTTCGATTGCCCAGAGCCTTCTGCCACTTGAACATAAATACCCCATTAGCTGCACAAAGTTTGGGTGTCTTGTCCCTTCCTTGTTTGCAATAACCAGATACCCTTGGAAGACAACTCTTGGTAGCACTGCATGGCTTGCTAAGCTAACAGATAATATAAAAAGTTATAGCCAGTAGTGTTGGAGTAGTCATCAGAGTCATCGAGATGCTGGCTACAGATGTACAAACTGCACTCAAAACTACAGGATCATTGGCCTGACCTTGCCTTACAATATTGATCAGCATATGAGAAAATACCAGCTGTGAACCAATATTTATTAACACAATCAGTCATCCCTCCTTTTGTCACATGGTCACATCCATGTCTCAATTTGGCAAGGAATGGGAAGGTGGCTTTCTGCAGGACCTGTCTACCATCATTACTGACCCACACCCCTGTTTCAGGATCCAACAAACAATGGGATCGCCATGTCATACTTCTTTGGCATCATCTCCAGTCTGCAACTGAGAGACATCATTATATAATATATTTCCCCTAGTGAAGGGAAATGAACAACAGCTCAAGTATGAATGTATGCATGAATTATTTGTCCATTTAGTGAAGTCTTTAAAAGCTATATTTGCTGTATTGTCAACTGTCTCACACTGTGAAAAAAGGACAACTGACTAACTGTTTTTACGCATTTTTGCATCTGCATGGTATGGCATTTGCATTTGCAGTTCTGCATGGATATGAACGTGTTCTGCATGGGAGCATCATCAGAAGTGCACAACTGTGCATGCAGGCAGCATAAAAGGGAAGAGTGGCTCGTTGTGGGACTATTTTTCACAAATAGTTTTTTTGCTTACACTAAATTTACTCTTTGACAACTGTACACTCTAATAAGTCAACTTACTCAGGAAGAAATACACACCTTAATTGGAAGTACACAATAAAGCATAGAGTCCAAAAAAATCCCAAAAATCCCCCCCAAAAAATATTCCGCTTGATCAAGGTAGGTAATCCTTTTAATAGAAGAATAATAGCTAATATTCATTTCAACAATGAGAGAATCTTTGTTTCAGAATGTCATGCAAATGCTGAGCAATATTGACATGATCATAAACTCTTCATCTCGCTGGGCATTCAGCAATCACACTTGGATGTGATTTTGTTGTCACTCTTTGTATGGACTCACTTTCTTCTTGTTGTTATGGTAATGTTGACACTAAATCCCACTCCCCATGTACTCATATCCTTGGATCAGATTACATATAACATGCACATAAAGGCTATATTTAACACAGCATATATACAAAATAGAATTGAATTTAACCATTCTGCCATGCAGCCAAAACATCCTTTAGATACTGGTCAGTATTGTTTGAATTTGAATGGAAAGTGTGTAATTATTATTTTTATTATTGATAGAACGGTACCTGTCAAGGGCTGGGATATATTAGGCAGCGAGTAAACAGTCAGTTCTTGAAGTTGATGTGCTGGAAGCAGGAAAGAAGGCGAAAACTAAATATCTAAGCGACTTTGACTGGGGCCAAATTGCGATTGGCTAGACAACTGGGTCAGAGCATCTCCAAAACGGCAGGTCTGTTTGTTTGGTGTTCCTGGTATGCAGTAGTTAGTACCTAATAAAAGTGGTCCAAGGAAGGACAACTGGTGAACTAGTGGCAGGTCATGGGCACCCAAGGCTCACTGATGTGCATGAGTGAAAGAAAGGTGTCAGAACACATAATGCGACACAGCTTGCTTTGTATGAGGCTGCATGGCTGCAGACCAGTCAGAGTGCCCATGGTGACCCCTGTCCACTACCCAAAGCACCTATAAAGGACACGTGAGTATCAGAACTGGACCATGAAGTAATGGAAAAAGGTAGCCTGGTCTGATGAATCACATTTTGTTTTACACCATGTGAACTTCTGGGTGTGTGTGTGTGTGGCTTACTTGGGGAATAGATGGCACTAGGATGCACTCTGGGAAGAAGATGAGACAGGGGAGTCAGTGTCATGCTCTGGGCAATGTTCTGCTGGGAAAGTTTGGGTCCTGGCATTCATATGGATGTTACTTTGACATGTACCACTTACCTAAACATTGCTGCAGACCAATGGCAGTGGCCTCTTTCAGGAGGATAATGCACCCTCCCACACTGCAAAAACAAAGTTCAGGAATGGGTTGAGAATCAATGATAGATAGATAGATAGATAGATAGATAGATAGATAGATAGATAGATAGATAGATAGATAGATAGATAGA
>JAQQZR010000002.1:16335147-16367017 GCA_030068235.1 Notoglanidium macrostoma
TAGATAGATAGATAGATAGATAGATAGATAGATAGATAGATAGATAGATAGATAGATAGATAGATAGATAGATAGACCTTTGTGTCTGTGTGTGTGCGTGTGTGATTCAAATCTACAGGGAACAACGTCATGAATTAGTTATTCATGCACACAACAAATTGTTCCTGCACTGTTCTGTCTCAGAACACAGATGTTACATGTGGTGATATACACGGCCAAGCAGCATGACTGTGACACATTAATATTATTTCTGATTCAAATGCTATTCAAAGGAAAATCATTGTGTTTTATTCATAGCAAGATGTGCAGATAACGGTAACAAGCTGTACATTTTGCATTTCCTGGCTGTATAGATCAGCTAATAAAACATTTAAGCATTAGGAACTACTTGTACATGCACATCTGGTCTTTTAAAAAATATATGCTTTATGTTATACTTTGTACAGAAACTAATCCACAAGCGTTCTAATATTGTCTATCTCAACCTTTTTTTAACAGTGAGAGTGGTGGCTATAATAAAAATGTTTTATCTATGATAAAATGATCTTATTAAGGTGGCTGCTAATTAACACACCACAGGTTTCGTTTATTGCTTTGCATGTTTGCCACACATATTGTATGTAAACTTATTAGCATTTAAGAGATATATGGCATATGTGTATATGAAGGTCAAGGCTTTTAAATGCAGTCATTTAAATGGCCAATGTGCTCTGCATACAGGTTTGCACTCTTTGGTTATTTTTTCTGTTTTCTAATGGCTTCCCTGCGTAACATCATGTAAGTGATGGCAACTAAGTTGTAGAAGACTTATAAAGCATCCATACATCATTCATTTAACAATCGCTGAGGAAAGCTGAAGTGGATTTGACACTGGTTAAAATGGAAGCATATCTCTTCCATGAAACATGCTTGATACAGCTCCAGAAAATAATTTTTGTGCAATCCGAACAAGTTTGTTTTTGTTTTTGTTTTTTTAACAAATAGACGTTAATTGTTTCCTTAAAGGATGAAACTAAGGAACCCTCAAAACTTTTTTAAAGAGTGCAAAATGGAACCAACGTTTGACGGTTTTGTAATACCCTAGCATCTTCAACACTCTTACATTGCAAGAAAATGATTAACTGTAACATAATTAAGGTAAGATCACACATATTTCACATAATCATGTGAATAATGTCATCACACATAAAAATCATTTTCATATGCAGAAAAAATATAATTGCATATGAAAACAATTAATCATGTGAGGAGATTACACAGAGTTTCACGTGTCCTTTCTGTGTCTGCATGGGTTTCCTCTGGGGTCACTGGTTTCTTCCAACCTCCAAAAAAAATAAATAAACAAGCCAGTAGTTGGATTGGCTGCATTCAATTGCTCCTAGAGTGTGTGTTCATCCATTCATGGTATGTTCCTGCCATGCAATCCTGCCATGAGTGTTCCTGGGATAGACTGAGCAGGATAAATGGTTACTGCAGATAAATTAAACAAAATCACATCTGTGAAATGTGAAACAAAAGAAACTGTTATTTTATTTTTGTAAAAGAGAATCACATGTAAAATATCCATTACATGTGAAATATGTGAAGAAATGACATTAAAAGGTGCATTGTGATTAAACGTCCCCTATGTATGATTTTGAGGCATCTAAATGTACATGTAATGAATGTACATCTAAATGAGTACATATTCCATAATATACTTTATAATAGAATTCACCAGTACATTTTCCTTGTGTATAATTACCTGTTACTACCTGTATCGTTTAGATAAGCTTAAAATAAAAGAAAGCTGTATAAGCTTAAAATGAGCCTTCGATATTTACATCGGGTGCAGGTCCTCTTCTATGTTGCACTGCTATGGTAGCGCAGAACGGACAAACCTGAAGAGAGCAGCTTCCGTGTTTCACGTTTTTACAAGAGGCAGTGTGAATCTGGAAGGAAGTGCAAGAAGGACAACAAAGAAAAAGACAAGCAAGAAGAAAAAGGAGGAATCAAAAGTGTTCAAAGGGGGGAAAAAGTGTTTGCAGCTGCTGGCTAACAAGTTTGAGAACCCAAATTTGATAAATGGAGGATGATATGATTTAGCACTTAAACAGCTAGGGAGTGTGAATTAAAGCTCTTGGAAGTACGGTGCGGGCGCCTGACGGCCACTGAACACTCTAATACACACAAAGGGAGGGGTAAGGCAGGGGCATTCAGCTGCTTGAATCCTACATAGTGGGCCTTTAATTACATGTAAAGTTCATGTAAGAGGAGAAATCAAGGTCTATGTGTTCTGACATTAATGGTCTCACATAAATACTCATCAATTAATCAATGCAAACCTCTTTAATGCAACACATTTATTTTGCTTTCTCCATTGAATAAAGTGCCAAATCCAGAGAAACTAATATGAAATACAATGATCCCACTTTAATCTATGGAGGTCATGTAGTATTTTAGTTTAGTATGTACCAAGGTTCAGCTCAGATCAAATGGCTCATGTCTATCAGTCTGACCCTGTGACCTCATAGACATAGCACAGATCCTCTAATGTAAACCTTGACCACCTGACAAACAAACAACTATCCCTCACCTGGGCCATTACTGAGGTGACCTATCTCTGGTAATTCAGTGCGGGCCAACATTCATGCAATCCTTTCTCATCTCATATAACTGAGATGCCACATTATGGACAGAGAGCCAACACGGTCTGACATGCATTAAACGCTGATCCCCCCACCCCCTCAACGATCTGCTCATTACCCATCACACTCCTACACTGCTCACCTGATGGCAGCACTCATTGGCATTTGAAAATACAGATGGAAGTAGACAGAGTTCTCTCCATCTATCTGTCTTTACTTCTCTCTGACGTCTAGCTGTGGACTTCATTACCCACACACACATACACCTACACGCGCAGCACATTGTGATAAAGCCTTAACACACACAGTGAAGGTGACTTAAATCGTTCCATTTGTTTAAATCAAAATCTGAAGCATACCTTGCATAAAGTTTTGGCCCTGAGTGAATTGAATCTGACTTTTTGTTTACATTCTGCAGCTTCCTCTCAACAGACGATCATCGTGCCTGAAGGGCAGTTGCTTTTGAATGCCAGTCTGCTGCTGCACCATGAACCAAGGTCATGAATGTTGCATGTTTTGAAAGCAGAGGTCAAGATTTATAACTCTTTCGCCCCCTCAGACTCCTCCGCATCTTTGTTCATCTTGTTCAATAAGTGATAGCACAAAGGCACACATAGGCGGTAACTTTTCAATCCTCCCTAAGTTCCACTCCATATTGTTTCCATAGAGATTCACCCTGGCAGGAGATAAAAGGAGATGCAGGTCGAATAAGGTTTATTTTATCATGAAGAAAAATAAATGTGTTACACTAGCGGATTCACCCGCCTTGACTAAAGCAGATTTGCTTTTATTTGGAAGTTAAATGAATGAAAATTATTTAAACAAACATGAATATGTGGCAGTCGGAGAAACTGCATTAGGTGGTGTTGCGACTAAATTTCGGAAAACAGCCAAAAATTATGAAAATGTTTTTCTGCCAGTAACATACTTTGCCTGCTTTTTAAAATTTTATTTTTATTTTTTTATTTTATGAAAGCGATGTGGACCCGCTTTCACTTAGGCTACTTTTTAACCTGGCCTTGGCCTTCTGTCTGCAAAGAGCATGCTGAATAAGGAGGCAGTTTTACAAAAGCACCAGTCAGTCTAAAAACCTTGCTAGCTAAGTGTGATTTTCTCATACAGTGAATGTCCGGCTTTGATCAAGTTGTTGGTCAGATACCAGCTGTCAAATGCTAGGAGTGAGTTCTACCTCAAGTGATGATCCAGAGACTGCTTTGGATGACACTGATAATTAAAGCGTTCATTTTTAACGTTTCTCAGATTTGTTAACTTTAAGTTCTTTAAAATTTGGTAGGAATATTTCTCCATAAATAGTTTGGGTTATAAATGAGAGTGGCGCATGATGGTATACTGTAATTAGAATGGTACATTAAATGTAATTTTCTTCTTGTTCACTACTGTCTGTTCAGTGCCAGACCTTTATTTTGGTTGAGATGCAATGCAAAAGAGAGACATTTCATTTTAGGAACTCTTGAGTTTTGCCAGAACAAATGACCATGTATAGGTATTTCCAGACAAATATCACATCAGTATCTGACCCTTGTTTCTCAGAGTTTCAACTTTGAAAATAAAAAGAAAAGTTTAAAAAAATGCTGCAGATCCTTGGTGTAGCAAGGTAGGTTTTGAGTGGCTATTGAGCACTGTAAAGAGAGAAAGAAGCAAGTCTTTCTTTGGAGACAGATGGGATAATACACAGTCATGTATTATAGCAGGCAGAGATCAATCCTCTCTGAAAGAACCTGAATGTTAATACACTGAGGCACACCTTGCAATTTACCTCTGCAGCCCTCAGCGGCGATCCCTGCCCAGCTGTGCCAGACTGATAAGGTATATTAGTGTGTTCTTTTCTTCAATGATTTTTTTCTTCTTGCTGTTCATAATGATTCGTGGATCAGGGAGCAGTGCCAACAGCATGCAGATTAAGGCATACAGAAAAGCCCATTTGATCATATCTGTAGGGAAGGGAAAGGAAAGATTTGCACCAAGCTTACCTCGTGGGTCTCATACAATGTTGATACAGAGATTTCAGAAGTGCTGATCTACTGTAAACTGCGTTTAATTATGTTAAAGAAATTATTTAAGCGGTACAAGAATTGGTTTTGGTTTTAGTGAAAAAGGCGCAATTAGCTCACCATGTCCTCACCTTGACTACACATGTTGTTTCGATCTGATTGCCAATGAGAAGTCTCAGTCTACTGCTTTCTATGCCAAGAGGAACCTCCATTCACTGCTGAATCTAATCTAAAGAATAGCACAGCAGGGTTTGTCTAAATGAGTTTATTGACATGGATCAATCAAGTAAGACAAGGAGAGAAAGAAACAAAAGAAACAAATAAGGAGAGAAAGCACACTGAACACAATGTTACTTTGTGTGCTAAAAAAAAGGCGCACTGCACTTGCTTTATATGATATAGTGGAGAAATAACAGGCAAACTATGTCATTCTTTTAGTTCATTAGGGAACATAGAAGTAGTAAATGAAGTCTTGTTTCCTGGAAAGGACTGGAGGGATTTTAGCAAATGAACACTAGGGACATGGTCTTCCTTGTTAGATGTCAGTTTACACCAACACTGTCCTTCATACAATCGGAGAAATCTAGAGATTCGGCTGAGGTATTGAGTGTCACAAAATACCAGTACCTTGGCTAAGATAGCAGGGGACGGCTGTCAAAGTGCCCATTGAAAGACAATCTGTGTAGTTGAAGCACCAAGGACAACAGCACTGATAGAAAAAGATCTATCACATAAACGTATACAAACCTTCCTTGTTTGCTGAAGGCCATTTTATAGCAGTTAGCATACACACTTCTTGTCCATTTCAGCACGACCTAAAACAATGACCAAAATGACAGAATCAGCCACCCCATTTAAGCTGTCGCACACGTGTGTGGGTGTATTTGTGTGTGTGTGTGTGTGTGTGTTATGTGTGTGTGTGTGTGTGTGTGTGTGTGCGTGTGTGAGAGTGGTGGATTCTATAACCCTATCACAAATGCATAACCAGTTACTATGAAAGTTCATTTTGAGTAGCAAAATAACCCTCTGCATTATTCATGAGCTGTTTTGTGCCTTTTACATTGCTTTAAGCCTTTCAGATTTGCATTTCTTTAACGTGCCTCAGAGAAGTCCTTCAGTGTCATAAAGCATGAATCTTAAAAAAATACGAAGTGATCAAACCCTTTAAGCTGTGGGAATGGGATAACCACATGACCTTAAAACGAAACAGAGCTCACTACTTTCAAATCCTCAGAAATGTCAGTTTTCCCGCATAAGAAATTTAGGCATTGATTTCACAGTGTACTTTTGTAGGAAACATTTTGTCACTGAATATCATCATCAGCCCCCCACTGGGCCTATTGCTATAAGTGGTTGATCATTTCTCCACATTAAATAGATTATGAGGTCAGTATTCAATTAATTTTCCTCTTAAATTCAAAATGGTGACAGTTGGCAGTGATGGTAAATTCTCAGTGATTGCAGTGATAAACTGGTTGCAGGTCATTCTCTGGATGCTGAGTCATTATAACTACATATTATATCTAACCAGTTTTCCCAGTCTCTTCCATAGATACTGTGCACATTTACACAGGTATACGTAACCTCTAGTGAGCATTTCATTTATCATTTAAGAGCTACAAGAGCACATATTGAACAGGGTATACTATACAAACCGGTAGTATAACAGGCGAATAACAGTGTTCCTGAGGTTATAGCCATTGCTTACAAAAGACGCTTGTGGCAATTTGTAATTGTTTGTGATTTGTAACACATTAGTGATGTCAAAATTTATGGTGTGTTCAATGTCTACATGGTGAGGGAATGACCTTTATTGAATGTAAACCAGGACAGCTATGATGCAGGTTGCATGTTGACTTTGTGCATTAAAAAATGGTTGGTTAAACATATAGAGTATACACCATGCAATAAACACATTATTAGGCAAGTCTATTCTTCCATTTTTGATGAATCACATATTGTGGACACACACCAGGCCACACCAGAGGTTACATAACCTTAATTTACAAATGGGTAGCATTGCTGTCTTGCAGCCCCAGGATCCTATGTTCGATCCTGATCTCAGGTTACTGTCTGTACAGAGTTCACATTTTCTCCCTGTGTCACCGTGGGGGTTCTCTGGTTTCCTCCCACTTTCCATAAACATTCTGGTAGGTCGATTGCCTACACTATATTTCCCCTAGGTGTGACTGAGTATGTGAAATTGTCTGTGTATTATGCCATGGGACGGAGTAATGGCCTATACTGAGTGTATTCCTGCTTTGCACATATTGTTCCCTGGTTAGGATCCGGATCCATTGTGACAATGACCATGATAAAACAGTTACAGAAGATGAATGAAAGAATGAATGAAGATTAGATTTATGATGGGTTCACTGTTTGGTGTGTTCCAGCCTTCAACTGTGAGCTTGGGTTACTGTCTATAAGGAGTTGTCTGTTTTCCTGCCTTATGTTTTCTTTATGTTCTCCAGTTTCCTCCCACCTGCCAAAAATATACAACGAACTGGGGTACCAGTTAGGGTGTTCCCTTCTTCCTTGAGCCTAGTGTTCCCTTGATAATTCTGCATTCACCATGACTCTAACTAGAATAAAGAAGTTATTCTGAAGATAAATGAATGAACAAACAAACAAGTGAACAAATTAATGAAAATTTATGGTGTATTTAATGTTTAGATGATGAAGGAATGACCTTTGTTGAATGTGAGACCATGAGAGCTATGGCACAGGGTCCAGGTTCACCTCCTGCACATTATATAACCTTAATTTACCAATTGGTGATATGTTGTCACCTTCAGCATGCAATTCTGAGCTTGGGTTACTGTCTTTGTGGAGTTTTTCAATATCCTTGGGTTTCCCGCGAGCTCTCCAGTTTCCTCCTGACTCCCGAAAATATGCGATGGAATGGCATCCCATTCAATGTGTATTCCTGATTTTCACTCGTTCCTTGGATAGGTTCGGGATTTCCCATGTGCCTGACCAGAATAAAAAGGCTAATGAAAATGAATGAATGAATTTTCAAATGTCAGTGGCTTCTTTTATCATCAAGGGTGCAACAGAGAGAGAGAGAGAGAGAGAGAGAGAGAGAGAGAGAGAATGGATTCTTGTGCATACTCGTCCAAGTAGTTTTAAATGCTGCTAATAGCAAATGGCAACCTAAAAGAGTTTAAAATTTAGAACAAAAAAAAAAAAGAGAGAAAGAATAACCGACACATTCTCCCGGTGGAAGTGACCATTTATTTGCCAAACCAACACTGCCCCCTCTTCCACGAAGTGAGCCACAGTCTTCATCAGCAGTGCGGCTTTTACATGATGGAGGCGGAGACGCTGATCCGTGGCCCCGCCCCGCTGTCCTGACGTCATTCCGAAACTCAAGGAGTCGGCGGCGTTAGGGGCGTGTCCACAAAAACCGACAACATCGCGCCGAGTGTCAGATTGTGTGTGTGTGCGCGCGCGCGCGTGTGTGTGCGCGAGTGAGTGAGTGAGTGATGCTGCACCAAGGCGCACTTTCATCCTCCTCCATTGGGAAGCGCGAGCGTTGACAGCAGTCCATGTTCCCATCCATTCTGCGTTTAACTATGAGTCGCTCCGCCAAACAGTGAGCGTGACAGGCGAAAGCAGGCTTGGCGCTTGGCTATGTTCTCAGCGCACCTCAGTAATGCGCACTTGTGCGTCAGACACACCAAATTCACTAAAACCATCCCCGTGTGGCCCGGAACACTCCCCTGTTTCTTGTGATGAGTTGTTTTCTCCCTCCTTTTCCTTTTAATCCCCAGTTTTTTTCTCTCTCCCCTCCATTCAGAAGTGTTGCTTGTTGAGTAAGCGACTCGGAGCATCAGTGTGAGTGAGAGTGCAACTGAAGGCAGTCAAGTCCATCCGTCTGAGGAGAGGAGAGGAGAGGAGGAGGTGGAGGTGGAGGAGGAGGAGGAATTCCAGGGGAAAAGTAAAGCGCGAAGGTTCCAACGCCGTTCCTGTGGACCGTAGACTTTTCTTCTGCTTCTTTTTCTTTTGCTTTTCTAAAGGACACGCATCTAACTGGATAGGATACCGACTCAAGCTGCTTGATTTCCTCCTGCGAGGAGATTTTTTTCCCCTCTTTTCCATTTCACTCCACTTGAGTCTCGGCTTCACGGCACTTCATCTCCTAAAGCGGTGATGCTGCTGCGTGACGCGAATTAAGAAGAGGTTTTTTTTTTCACATTTGTCAAAAACACAAAAAGGTAAGCGGCATCTTCGATGTTTATTCGGGATTCATTTGTTTCGGCGCGCGCTTTATCATCCCAAACCGACCTAGGATTAAAGCTGGGACGCATATAACCGGCGTGAATAGGCAATACGACTTTTTTTGATCTTCTGTATGTACTTTTGTTAACATAAGTGAAAAGCCTACGTATGAACACAAGCTCACTAACGTTATTCGATTCCTTTGATGTATTCTTAATCCGGGATGCCCAAGATTAATCATAATCCAAGAGCCGGCATCTTCTCTATTGCGTATTATTTGTATTGGTACTGAACAATAATCGACTAGAATCATCCCGCGTTGCTCTCTTGCCCTAAAATTCTTCTACATTCTAGAGAATACCCGAATACCCTATGCTTACCATTTGTGTAACACACAAATCCCATTTCAAGAAAAGACACCTCGCGCGAAGACACACCGACATCAAATTAGCCTCATGTTATTTGCAGCAGAATAATCCAAAGTCCAAATGAAATAAACAAAGTTAAAGTGCGCGTGAACGTCCAAGTGTTCGGACCCTGTGCACGTAACCCGTGCATGGATTGCAGTTTAGCAACTTCAAAAAGAAAGAAATAAATTAGTTAAATAAATAAATCAAAATAACAGCAATCTGAACAGCTGCATGGCGTCAGTTGCATATTAGACAGCCTACTTTGGAGAGATAAATAAGAAAGAAAGAAGAAAAAAAGTTGCCTCAATATAGCTGAACCAAGAGTCTAGCAGTAACCCGGGGCTTGTAGAGAAATTAAAACGAAATCCAAAAAATCATCATTGTTATTGCTCCTTGATGTAATGTGCTTTAAGCTGTCACTGATGTTCATCCCTAAAACCAATAATTAAGCTGTAGTATTGTGGTGGGAAAAGTGTAGAATTAAGCTGTAGAATTGCAATATGGGATCAAGTCTGTGGTTAAACAGAGACTACTCAGGTGCCGAAGATGCGTCACTCTGTAACGGGGGATTTTCTGGAGGATCCAGCTCCATTCTCCATTCTAAACATCCCTTAAAGTCTTCCAGCTTAAATATGACCTTGAAATATATTAAAAAAAAAGAATATGTGCATGCACAATTTAATATCTTTCTTATTTTGTTCTAGATTATTGGACCAGTGCTGCAAGACTCCAGAGCACACTGGGACAAACTATTATGTTTACATAAAACAATGCATAGCTACAGTCATTCAACTTCTGTTTGTTTAGTAAATCTCTTAAACTATTGTAGTGCCTGTTAGTTGGCATTTCGTGTTGAGGAAAAAAAACAAAAACAATCAAGAACTTTTGGACATCTTGTCTTCAGACTAGACCCAAATTTGGGAAGCTCATCTAAACACAGATCTAACAGACAGACGCTTTCTCACTTGTGTCTGCGCACCATTTTTTCCAAGAATTAACTGATTTGAGCTGATAGAATGTAAAAAAAATATCAGTATGAACTTGAACTTCAAATTTGGAAAGTATAACTCAAGTTTTAGCCTAGGAAACCTGTTGTTATTACCATCATCCTACTATCCTTCTGGCTGCAGGAGCTGGGGATGTAGCCTCAAGGGTATGCCTTTGTACCAGAGAAAGCAAATGTAATGCACCTTTAAAAGTCATTTACGGTACATCTTTGTAACTTAAGGGAACACAACTGGAAAACTTATGTACTTTTGAGGCTATGCTGTTTCTAAGTCAGGGGAACAAACATGTAGCCTATCTGTACAGGATCTTTTTTTTTCTTTTTTCTGATAGCATCAATTTCCTGCTGTGGCTGTATAAAGGAAGCCGTCAATTATATCACACATATGACATTTTGTCTTCCACAGTTTTGCAGAAATTGTTGTTAAACTACTTTTTTGACATTTGATTTCATTTTGAAATTTCAGAAAGCTGCAAACGTATTACACATCGGTACAAGGCTTTTCCAAAACCTTTTAAATTGCCGCTTAAAGAGTCAATTATCAGATATGATGTTCATTCCTTTTTTTTTTTAACAACATTTAAGACTTGAGCTGATTGACATAGTCATAAACATAGTTCTGTTTCAGTTTCCAGTGGTGGTATGATGCTTTGCGATGCACGTTTTATGATTAATCTGCTCAGTTTTATCTTCAAAGTTCTAAAATATAACTAAGCTAATCCTGATCCTGATCTCATCTCTGCCACTTGAGTGCCCTCTACTGACAGATCAGTCTTATCCCATTGTGATCGTAAGTAGATAAATAGACAATAAGGGACTCACAGGTGTGAAGTTTTTCAGTTTATGTAGAAAATAATGAATTACATTTAATAATAAATTATGATCGATATGAAATAAGATAAATTAACTTAACATTAATATATATATATATATATATATATATATATAGTTGTGTGTGTGTGATAGATAGATAGATAGACAGACAGACAGACAGACAGACAGATAGATAGATAGATTGATATAGATATTAAGGAGTAGCTTTATAACAAGGGATACAAAGGCCTAGAACAGTTCATTTCAGTTTACTCAGGTCTTTATAGTAAAATGAAAAAGAAAATTTTAGACTGTAACACCCTGACCTTTATGATTTCTTTTGTGCATTTTCTTTCTGGTCATAAAGACATAAAAAGACTGCTTGTGTCATTTATGACAGCCTTTATTAAAGGTGAAATACGTCCTGTTTTAGAAATAACCCTTTTTTTGCGATAATGAACTACAGAGAGGGTGATGATTACGATTCTAAAGAACATTGCACTGAAAGCGAAACAGCCTTTAGCTGTCCTTTACGTTTTAGCTCATGGGGTAATTTTAGCCTTTTTGCAGTCTCTGTCCAAATAAATTTAATCGGATAAAATGACATGTCAGCCTGCTGACACGTTTTCCTATTGAAGCTTCACACAGTAAATTGATGGATGCTGGTCTCAGAAATTAAAATCAAAGTTTTTTCAAGATTATTTATAGGCCAAATTAACACAGTAAAAAAAAAATCATGGCTGTGATTAATGCCTTGCCGTAATGGGCAAACAAACGTCTGCTTGCTTTTCTGTGGCCCAGCTATTTTGTTAGTTCACTGAATGAAAACTTTTGCACAAACGGCTGACATGGCTCTTCGGCTGCATAATCGTTGCTGACAGCCATAAATCGACTGTGTTGAATTAACAACATCTGTTTATCCTTTTCGATTGACAACCTATTTAGTATGTTAATACCTAGGTATTGATCAAGCACAAGTGTTCTGATCAGTGTGGCAGACCAACTTTGTGTCTGCGCTTTATAACATTGAAGCAGATCTGACCTTTAAACTTCACTCTAGCTCTCTATTAGAGGTTTTCAATGCTATTTTGCATATATCTTTATACCTTTGATCTGAGATACACTGAAATACATCAGCGGTGGTTGTAAAAGGACGACTTTCCATGCACAATATAGCCATCCACTTGAATGTACTAGAAAATCATAGCTACCTCTGCTATATTCATGGAGTGTTAAAGCAGAATAATGAATAAAAAGAGTCACGCATGGATGTGAAACTTGACATCCCGAGTAGAGAGGAGGGAGAGCATGTAGGGGAGGCAGCTGGCAGGACAGAGAATGGCGTTGCTGATGGCAGGAGGTTGAGGATGAATTCAAATAAGACGCTGAAATGTCAAAGAAATGAGGTACATTCAAACCAATTGGGAGCACGAAGCTCGACTGAACAAGTTGAAGTGAGTGACACGCTTTAGGCACTTGTCCCAGATTAACTTCCATAAGCACCTTTAATAATTCTGTGCAACGCCTCCTCGGTTTAATTACAATTCTGACTTCGCTCAGAGGTTATAATCTCTGAATATCATGCAGAATTCACCACCCAGCTGCCGAGGCAGGAGACACCATACAGACAATTATTCAAAACAGCCATCCCGTTGCAAAGTAAGCTGAAATGCTCTGGGGCTGCGGAGATATTTTCTTCCTTGACAGCTTGGCTCATAATAAAAACAGGCAGCTCAGTCCATCACATTGTCATGTAAAGCGATCCGGAGTTGGTGTGTTCCTCAGCTCAGACTCCAGAGGGATGGGTGGCTTTTGCCTACCCTGTGGATTCCATGGTCCAGCGCTCGAAATAGATCATCGGAACCCACTGCAAGCAGAAAAAGCATCCTCAGTGACACATGTGATTTCTCTTGACACAAACTCCCAATACACGGGCAAGCTGGAAGTTTCTCAAAGATTGAGAAAGTTGAACCTTCAAAGCTCCACAAATCTATCTGGGGTGGAGTTTTGAGAGTTATTCCCAAGAGAAAATCTGAGTCTAAAACGGCTATACATGTTTTGCGACAAGATAAACTGTCCTAAATATGGGGAGGAATGGCATGTTTTGCTCCCTTGTGGAATTGACTAATCCCAGCTCCGTGTCCCCGGACTGAAAAGCTTCTTACAAAATGCTAAACAGTGCTCACTTTTGAGCGTATGCTGTGTTATGGTGCATAGTCTGTCTGCACTGTTGTGTTCTATTTTGGCTTTGTATTGTCAGCAGGACTGTATATGTCATTATTTCTGGAAATTGTTGACTACACCGGAGAACCAAGCAATCGTGAATTGTAGCCTATCATATAGGACATGGCATAGTCCTCTGACAGATAGCAAAACCGAAAGTTTAAAAGTGGTTTCAGTTATGTTCGGTACATTTTAAAGGCTTTTTAGTGCCGCTCTTAATGTACGACGGAGCAATGTTCAAGAATCTAGATCATCTTTTCATCTTTTATTCACCACACTGTAATGTGTTCCTTCGCCAGCAAGTTCACTTCATTATACATTTGTTGGGCACAGCCTCGGACTGTTTCAGACTAATCATAGTACAGTAGGTGTATAATAATTGCTCACTCTTGCTGGCCGAAAAAGGGCTGAACTTCAAAGCCAAGCGAATTATGAGCACCAATGTGTGTGTATGTGTTTTTTTTTTTTTTTAGCTGCACCGAGTTACCAATTTGTGAATCAGTCTAAAGAATAAGCTGCTCATTGATCACTGCCATGTAAATACTGTGTACAGAGTTTTTCTATCCAACGAACCTTTAATGAGTCTCACCAGGTCCGTTACAGAGCGCATGCTCAGAGTAGCACAACATGCCCTGACAGCACAGACCTGGGCTTACCGCTGTTTGCATTACTCTCACATCAAAACATGCTCTGTGACCCTATATATGTAAAGAAGTCTTCCTTTTGGCAGAGAGCTGATGGAAATGCAGTGAGAAATGTCATGCCCATTTCATCAACGTATCATGCATATTTGATGGAGAGAAGCCAATCTTCATGGCTGGACTGTCTGCTAGCAAGGACAGGAATATGTGATTTAGAGATGGACATAGCAGTAGTCTGGGTGCCCAGGACATGCACATTTCTTGTCCACTCTATTAGTTTTTCATCCGTAGAAGCCTAGCAGCCATATACATAGGTTTAACAATTTATTGATTTTTGCAAAACAAATGCTTTATATGGTATGTAGCTCTGCTTAAACATGATTCATGCATCCCGCTCATTCAAAATCCGCAAAATGCATATCGAATGAGGCTTGACGTGGTGGTGGTAGAAATATTTTTACTAGGTGGAATAATTATGGATGACATAAATGGATGACAGGTGATCTTTTCAGAATCAGGGATGTTTTAAAAAAAAAAGTCAATCCTGCTCTAAAATTCAATAACTAAC
This sequence comes from Notoglanidium macrostoma, assembly GCA_030068235.1. Classification (NCBI taxonomy): domain Eukaryota; kingdom Metazoa; phylum Chordata; class Actinopteri; order Siluriformes; family Auchenoglanididae; genus Notoglanidium; species Notoglanidium macrostoma. The sequence goes on from JAQQZR010000002.1 coordinate 16,349,669, forward strand.
TAGCATGTCCAACATTATTATGTTAGTTTAGTTACAGTCATGTATTCATAGGACTGGGAAACCCATAGGAGCTTGAATGTGAATGGGCTAGCTAATGAATATATGATTTGTCCACCCCAGTGTTCACTAGAGCTCCTTAAATCTGCTCTAAAAGCTAATCACATTAGTGTTATGAATCATGAAGGTTTTATTTGTGTCCCTCCCTTTTAAATATTTATTGAATATTCTTTAATGAAACTTTCACAAAAGAGTGTTTTATTCTTGCTGTACTTGTTCTACCATCACATATTAGAACCATTAATATGCTAAAGTTATATTTAATGCAGCCTTCCTTCAAAAAAGGCCGCGCAAGAATCTGTCAACTCTTGGGGCGAAGCTTTTTGGAGTCAGGCGAATTAAAGATGCATAGATTGCACTTTTTAAACTTTCATATTGTTGCCATTGCTTTGATTAGAAGAAAGAAAACTCGACTAGAATGGCTTTTCAGTGCATCTGGGGAAATTACACAAATCACATTTCCTTACAGAAATAGCACAGCATATGAAACTGTGTAACAGTAACAATGCCCAGACTATGAGAGTGTTAGGCATCTTCCCTATTGGTTTTCAGTTACTTTTCCCACACATAGTCAAGGACTGGACACTCTGGCAGCATTTACTTATATACTCACATAATAGGATTGGTGTAGTTAATTTACAGGAAGCACAAAATTACAAATTCAGTAATTGAGTCAGGATACATCGGAAACAAGTCTTTGTATTCTTCTAGGGGATAATCATGCTTTATTAGGTAGTGCAGGGGTCATCTGTTAGATTTGATATGGTCGAATTCTCACAGAGTAAATACCGTTTGAGATTGTAATGGTCATCTCATGACTGGAGACGTGCCTCCACTTTATACCGCCGATCCATACTCACTTACATCATATACAGCTCGTTACTGTTTTTGCGAAACCCACATGAGTACACAGACTTTTTTACTTTTTGATCTTGAAAATGTCACCTGCACACACACACACACACACACACACACACACACACAAAAGAATGAGAGACTGTCGGCCATATATAGTTATAGTTCTACGATACAGGACAGTATTCAACACTTTTCTAATGTATATTCAATACTATTCTTTTTTTACTGATCCAACATGATTATAATCTTTAAATTTATTCTATCTTTAAATACATACTGAATATGTTGTAGGTTGGGGACAGGGAAAAGTCAGAGCAGAGCAGATCTGGCCCCTAGTCAAGTGAGCAAATACATGCATTGTGGGTAACTGCAAAAAATGCGCTCATTTTCTAAGCTTTATCAGGAGTGGGAGATTATATATAATAAGAGACTGCGATCAACGATAACATCAGATATGACCTGATTTTTGACTAAACACTGTTTATTTGGTATCACGCTTATCATCAGTAGAGACTGAGCTTTGCTGTTACTCAGAGTAAAATGCAGCTGAATCAATTCCCCTTTATTTTGTTTTCTAGATGTTTTTTTGTTTTTTGATCATATTCACTCAAATCAAAAATTGTTTCTTTTGTTGTGATTTTTATATTGTTTCATATTGTTGCTACACTTTTGTAATTGTTTCATGTGTTCCAGGTTTAACTTATGCAGAACTAAATATCTAATCGATGTATTTTAGATGCTTATTTGTTAGAGCCATTTAATTTGAAAATAGCCCCCCAAAAAAAAAGACAGCACTAAGCTCTACATTTGCTTTTTCTTCTCAGAGTGGTTAACAACATTAATTAGGGTGTTTGTTCAAGTTAAGTGAACATATACAGTACAAGTTCCTTGTCCATATATTCATCATTTGATGTGGAGCACCAAAGGTTAATTGAGTTGAACAGAATTAAATGTTGATATGTCCAAAGATTTGATATACAGCCATTCTCCTCATTTGTTAAGATGTGAAAGGTCATTTACAAAAAAAAAAAAAAAAAAAAGAAGAGTAGTGAAAAGAATGCTAATTATAGCCAAATGTGTAATTGTGTGTTACATGGTCTTGTAATGTAACAATTATCTTTTCCACTTCTCTCGTCTTCCCTTATTACCGTAGAAATTACAGCCCTTCCAAGACGAATCCCCACCCACTCTGAGCATGGACTTGTTGAGTGAATTCCATGTGCTGGTGCTTTTCCTCACCTGCCTGGTGTCGCTGTGTTGCGCCCAGGAGAAGGATTACACGGTGAAAGAGGAACAGCCAGAGAACGTGCGCATTGGGAACCTGCGCAAAGACTTGGACCTAAACCTGGACCCAAATATTAAGCTGTCCTCAGCCCTGGAGTTCAAGCCTGTCTATAAGTCAGGAGAAGTTCCTTTGGTGAGGGTGGAAGCCAGCACGGGTGAGATCTTCACGACGTCAAATCGCATCGACCGCGAGAAGCTGTGCTCCGGAGTCTTCAATGAGAAACGCTGCTTCTACGAGATCGAGGTGGCTGTGCTGCCCGACGAGATCTTTCGCCTGGTCAAGATTCGCTTCCTCATTGAAGACATCAATGACAACGCCCCTCTGTTCCAGTCTACTGTCATTAACATCTCTATTCCCGAGAATACAGCCATCAATAACCGCTATCCAGTACCCTCAGCCTTCGACCCGGATGTGGGGCTTAATGGCATCCAGCATTATGAGCTTGTCAAGGTGGGTGCACTGGTCTCCTGTTATTTGTTTAATTGTTACTGCCATTTAATAGATCCTTAAGGAATGTGAAGAACAGTAGTATTGGTTTTAGGCTCAGGGTGAAGTAATTTAATGTGCTTATTTATAGTAAGATATTGATTGCAGTGAAAAGTTAAAAGAAAATGAATACAGAATATTCATTCAATATTCCAGAATATTCCTGGCTACTATGAAGCAGAAAATATTGTAATGTTCTCAATGTCTTGATATACCCTTTCTAACCTTTATAGTAAGAATAGAATGCTTTCCGTTAAAGAATACACAGCACGCAATATGACAAAGAGTAAATTTATTTCCCAGATTTGTTTTTAATGCAGTCGGATTGCAATTGGACATCTTGTTTTACCCTGACTGTAGACATTTATTCATGAAGCACATTACCTATTCTGGCTTGTCTAGTCACAATATAATTTTTTACCATAAAGTATATGCAATGACTAAACAAATATGCCCAGGCAAGTGTGCACTCAGGTTTATCTTGGGGTTTGATTAGACCATAACATACTTTAAAACAAAAAAGGCATGACTGCCATTAATATGTGAAAGAGTAATTTGTATCTTCTTGTGAGAATTAGCAGAATCCATGCCTTCCATGTCTGATTAAGTCACCAATTTGCATTTTTAAAGAGCTATAGCTGCCAAGGCATCTCTAGTGCAACACTCCATTGCTCGTGCTTGGAACATGACCAAAGTAATATTACAACATATCTGCATATTAGAATAAATATGTGCTGTGTCTGCTTTTGGCTTGATAATTCAGTTTATTCTTTTTTTTTTAACTTGAGAACAGTCTTTTAGTTCCAATTTGGATATGCAAACATGAATCAAAGGCAAGTTCAGTCATGGTGGGACCAAGTGAATGCTGAATGCAGGCATGAGGATGTATTTTTGTCCTCTGAGCTTGCTGCAAGCATTGCTTGACTAGCATCTGACCGCGAATCCACTCCTTGGACCGGGTATAGTCCTCTGACAGATAGCAAGTGTGAGCCTGTGATCTCTCACACATTCCTACTTTACCCAGTGAGACGAGCTGATCTACAGTGTGGCAGAGCTTGATTAGCATCATAGCAGTTTCTGCACATACAGCGAGAGGCTCTGCTCTGAAAGAGCTATGCCAGAGATCCTGTTTTTACTTTGTTGCTTGCTCACGGCATATTCCGAAAAAGAGGAAGCCTTGACTCATGACACGGGTGCGAATTCTTGCTGAAGCCAGTTTTATACCACAAGTGCTGTAGAATTCTCAAATATGATTGTCAGTAGGTGTAGATAAATCTTCTATACCAGCATGGCATTGTTCATTTATATCACAGGTCAATTATATTATGCGCTTGTTTTAATACTTTATCATTTCTATAGTAACAGCTCAATCACAGGGACAAGGGTGGCGGATGCCAAACATGCTTGATATGATGAGGTTTTCTCTAAGGAGATGTTTCTTTAACGTTTATGGAAGGGGTATACAGTGTCAGTGAGAGTCTTCAGGACAGAGGTCGCAGGGTTGTATCGTGAAAATATCGTTTTTGTTTTTTTTTGTCTTATTCATTTCAAGAGACAGGGAATAAAGAGAGGCTGGCGAAGCTATTTATAGCTGCTATAATGTAAGTGATAACAGAAACGAACTTGTCTTGGGGAAGTTTCACACCTCTAATTATAACTATAAGTGGATAAAAGGTATGTTTTACTCATTTATAAATAAAAAAGAATGTATTAATTGTCATACTCCAGGGTGCTGTTGAAGGAAAAGAATCAACTTTAAGGTGTTAACGCTTCACATTACCCCGTCATCGATTATTTTCATGTAGCAGCACGCCCCATCATGTTTCAGTCCTTATTTAACTGATGTGCCATATTTATTCTTCCATCAGCATTAGTGTTGCTATGTCACCTGGAATGGTGGACACATCAAGGTCAGTCTGGTGAAAGTAATACTATGCATTACTGGGGGTGAGCTTTCCATTAGATGAGATTTTATCACTTAAAGAGAGCCTTTTTTACAAGTTCTGTCTAGAAGCATGTGGATCAGATCAGGCTCATGGGATAAAAATATTGACTTTTCTGTTGCGGGTTCCACCCCACTCATTGTTATTTTCACTCCACCATTTAAGTACTCTAACCCCACATTAAGATACCTATCCCTCCCTTTCCACCACTTATATGGCTCTGGGGGGAACTTTCACTATATGGTGGTTCTGCGCTTAAATAAAACACTACAAAAGGCTTTTCTTATTATCCAAGCCAGGCTCTCATTACATCTGATGCCGTGTTGACATTGGTGCTTGCTTGTTCAGTTAAGCTAATTTGTATACATATTTAATTCTGCACTTACATTGTTGTAGCTGTATCAGCAGCAGCCAAGGAGGTGATGCTCTCATTAAAACATTAATGATCAAGAAGTGACAAGTGAAGAAGTGACTGGCGTGCCATGAGACCTTTCTTAACATTTCCATACCAACCAAGCTGTAATGAGCTGTCCTCTTTTTGAACAAACTAATTATCATGAGACATAAAGCTGAACAGTCCAGAAGTTTGTTACCTTGGGGACAAATAGTTTGTGAGAAAGAGCACTCGAGGTCTGTGGCTAGTCATTAGAACAGTGTGTTTAGAGCTTTTTCATGGAGTAACTCTCTATGAGTAAACATACAAAATGGATCAACTACAAGCTTTATGGTGATGGCTGACTAATTTATGTTAGTCCTCTAGTTGGAACATAGGAGGCTTCTAGCCATAGTGCTCACTTTCATTTGGTTTCAGTTATCATTTGTGGCTCAATATTGGCTGGAGGCTGGTCCAGTGAGACCGCTCCTGTGTTTTGGTCTTTCTCAAATGGTTTAAATTGGATCAAAGTTGGTAACAAAAGGGAAAGGGAGAGCACATGGTCAGTGGATTTGGAAAGAAAGTGTTTTAAGTCTTTAAAGCCTCATTTTTTGGCCTGCACTTGAGCTCTAGCAATGTATTTGTACAGTGCCCAACATACTTACATGCGTGCTATATACAGATTTTTACTTTCACTGTTAGCCTAATGCAGGGTCATCTTATTGAGTCATAATGCTAGGTGAGATACAGATTTTAGAGCCTAAAACAGAAATCTTATGTTTTTCTGTCCCTGATCCTTTTGGGATACGTTGTCACTGTTGCATATTTCTCTTGATTGTATGTAGTATAGCTGGTACCAATTTCAGCATCTTCTGGGTGTTATCCTCCTAAGAAATAGATTCACCTCATGTGTTTCTTTTAATAAGCTGCAGGTCAGTGGGTATAAATATGAAGAGAATCCCAACTAGCATGCATATTGCTTTCAGATGATTGTCACTTCCCTTGGGCTGGTGATTCATGCGCTTTTGACTCTTCCTTAGCCTGCCTGAAGGTAATCACAATCCCCCAGTCTCATTCTGTATGGGCTAAACTGGAAGAAAAGTGTTGCTTGATAACTCAGGCAGCCCTTGGCCACAGAAAAAAAAACTAGTTCTATTAGATCCTATGGGTATTGTCTGCAGCTGTGCATGTAAACACAACCAGATATAGACTACTAAAAGTTCGACTAAAAGATATTGTCTTCACATGCCAAATAACCCGTGGCAATGCCATGGAAATAGTGTGAATAAAGAAGGGAATATACAATGTAGTCGAGAATTTGTAAAGGAAAACATTGAATATTTGCAATATCAAGTTATAATGATAATAATAATAATATGCCTTTACGGTATACTTCTGTTGTGTCTATTTCAGAATGTTCCGATGGTCTGCACTAGAATAATATTATGCATATTAATTAGTGAGCATGAGAGTAGTTTTCTCTGATATATTTATTTTTATTGTTATGTGATTCAATCATTCGACTTATGTTTATAGACGTGAGTCCATGTAGACATGTACAAGACTTTTTTCATATTTTTTACATGCCTCTCGCGTTGACAGTCACGATATACAGTAAAATCTCGTTTTTAAGTTATACAAAATTTTTCAGGTGAATCCTTCACATGTAAATGTGAACTCTTAGAAGGTACAGCTCAAAAGATAATAAGTAAATAAATAAATAAACAAACGAACAGATAAATAAATAAATCTGTCGTTAGAAGAAATAGTCAGCATGGTCTTCTGGATTCAAGTTTAAGTGCAAGAAGAGGCAGAAGAATCAACAAAGGTTTACTCTGAGCTCACACCAGGAGTGAAACTAATAAGAATTGTGGAAAGATTGCATAGCATCTAATACTCCACCAACACTGGCACAGTAGAAGCTATATCACCATAACACACAGTATAATGAAAAAAGGAACACACTTCGACATGCTTAGTCACCACACTACCCTACGAGCGCTTAGCAGGGAAAACATGCTGGTGGCAACACCTTCAGCAGGGAAGTCAGCACTACAGAAACAAGTTTGCTTTATAAAAATGTGGACACAACCAGCTGACCAGGTCCCGACTGTTAAAAAGACGAGAGCCACACATCCCTGTTCTCACTCTTCCACTTTTATTCAAGATCTCCCTCACAGACCTGGTTCTCCCAGCTCTGTCACGCTCGCCTCTTTCAGCACATTCTTACGCACTCCCTAGTATTCATACCTTTTCCCTTGTGTACCTTAACTAGCTCATAATCAAAAACCAACAGCCCCCTCCTACAAAGGTCTGATGGACCTTTTGACATTTCTGGAAGTAGCCTTCAGAAGGTAATACTGCGTCAGCTACAACAACAACAATGCAATGAAAGAAAGCTAAATGGAATCAACCAACATTTATAAGACATATGATAGAAAAACTGTGAACTGCAGTGGAATCAAAGAAACAGCTTGAAATATCAGCACGAGTACAGTTTAGGGGGGAAAATAAACTGCAACTGCAGTGAACAAAGCCAGGCTGATAGACTCTCTAGCTGACCTGCAGAGTTTATTTCAAGTTTGTGTGGCTCTTCATCCTCTTCATCGACAGGTGCCATCTAGCTTGTAGTCGACTACATTAAGACTCTAAGCAAACAAAAACACTTATCATTCTCACTATGGGTGTTAACTCAGCACTCAGTTAACTACAAATACAGCTAGCTAGCATTAGCAAAATAACACTTGCTGTGTCTCAGTTCATGTATCTCCGTGTCGTACACTGTGCACACTATGCACTTACTTGTTTAGTTACTTGTCTCAAATCGAACACAGCAAGTTGTACAGTTCACGGAAATGATGATCACAACTTCTGATAGCGATTGTTGCATGACCTGTGAAAAAATACCTGCTGGCTATTTTTGCTCATCTCTTTAAAAATATATGCGTATTTAATTTTCTTCACTTGCGTATATATATTTCACGCAATGTGAAAATGACATAATGATAAGCATCGATGACATGCTGTCCTTCGAATGGCTGGAAATAGGTTGGTGGTCCCTCCCCTTCTGTTATGTAGCCAAGATGGCGACCATTGATGGTAAGAACACTCAACATTTTAACATTTAAAGTATACCATCTGGATTCTCTTAGTGCACTGCGTGTCATCATACTTCTCAGTGTGAACGCACCTATGCACTCAAAATAGCAAGTGTACGTACACAAGTGAACTGTATGTGAACTGAGATGCAGCTTCTGTCAGTGATGAAAGTGTAAAAAGTGTTTTTTTACATCACTGATATCATTCTATATTGCTACCTCTTTCGCCTGTATGCAATTTTGAAAAGAACTATGAAATAATGCATACACTATATCAACTAACCACATATCTAGCTACTCACTATCAGTGCTAACTTTAGTTAATGTGACCTTACCCTGAGCTGTGAATGAATCACACATCAACTGGCCGTAATTTACCCTTCATCTTCGTACTTCTGGTTCTGGTGAAAAAGGGCCCGTTTATCTAATAATCTCTGTCACATAATTCTAGTTAGGTCCAGCGGTTAAATGCTTCCCCCTCTTTTTTTCCTCACCTTTATTCCTTCTCATGTCACCCATGACAAAATATGTGCTAAACAGAATAATCTCTCCTGGAATTAAGTGTGATGTGAAGCTTATCTCAAAATGTAAATACTTTTTGCTTTTTAGCATAACTGCCTTTCTGACTGACAATGCTTCAGAGAGACTCGCTGTTTCTCACATATGCTAACACTGAGTACCGCTTTTGCCTGTGTGTCATCCTCTTTTGCTTTACCTTCTAAAAGGAGAGACTGTGTTGACAGCTTTTAGCTTTACGTAGCCTGATCTGTAATCATAAATATTAGTGCTGGTTTTAAAGGCAAGGCAATTACTTTGAACAGTCAAAGCTGGCTTCTCATGGGGATTACATGTGCATTTCTGTTTTATTTTCCTTGGGCTTTAACCCTCCTTTTGAGAAAAGCTCTCTTTTTTAAAAGCTCTGTCTTTTTTTTCAGTCTGTAAATTATGGCGGTCCTGCAGCATATTTAAAATATGCTTTTTTTGCTTATCTGTTTGGCTTCCTTTTTTCAAATGTCTTTCTATGGACTCTAAAATGGAAGAACTGTCTTCAATATAATACATCAGCCACTTTGTAGAACGGTAAAAAGGTAAAATTGAAAGGTGAAGCCACATTTTAAGTGTAGCACTAAGGCAATGTGCACTGTGGAAGGAATCAGCCTACATTTACAGTTGTACTAATGAGCTGGACGGTTTGGCTTTGCTACTTGAACATGTTTTTCTTGTTTGCTTCATACTGCTGCACTAATATTGGATTTAAGCATCAGCTTTGACTCCTAAATCTGTCAAATAAGTATAACCATCATTAAGAGGAAGGAAGAAATGCAAATTACGCAAAAAGATATTCAATAAAAGGACGTGTTGTAATGACTTTGAAAGCAATTTCTGCATTAGCTTCTATTTAGGCAAGCAAATATGGAATGAAAATTGAATTCTGTCTAGTTTTCCTTTTTCCATCATAACTGTCTTGATTGTTTACCATATTTTGGACTTGATTACCTTGGACAGAAAAAGAGCACAAAGCACAAACAGTTAGGTACTTTATATAAGGTATCAGGTTTGTGTAAGCCCTTATATATGGATCATATCCCCTGGTTTTGTGTTTTAAGTCAATTTTTTTTAGACCTTTTGCACTTTATAATAGGATTAAAGAACTTTATCCTTAAGGTTTGTTGCTGCTGCCTGAATAAACATCTTATTTAACACAAAAATATATGACAGTTTTTCATATTTATGGAGGCAGGGGGGTGTGCCTAAAACATGTGTGTATAAAATTATGTAATACAAACCACATTATTTAAGAAAATAGGCTTTTATACAGACACTTTTATTTGCATTGTATTAAGTGAATAAGCATTGTATTCACAAGCATATTGTTTTCTCTCTCTCTTTTAGAGTGTGAGCGAGTTTGGCCTGGACATCATTGAAACTCCAGAGGGAGACAAGTGGCCCCAACTCATAGTTCAACAAAATTTGGATCGGGAAACCAAGGACACTTTTGTGATGAAAATAAAAGTGGAAGATGGTGGCACACCTCCAAAGTCCAGCACAGCCATCCTCCAGGTCACAGTCTCAGATGTAAATGACAATCGTCCAGTGTTTAAGGACAGTGAGGTGGAGGTGAACGTGCCTGAGAATGCCCCTATGGGGACATCAGTCACACAACTCCATGCCACTGATGCTGATCTTGGCACCAACGCTCAGATCCACTTTTCCTTCAGCAATCAAATCTCTTCTGTATCCCGACGGCACTTTGCTATCGACAGTTCTACTGGATTGATTACGATCAAGCAGCCATTGGACAGAGAATCCAACCCAGTCCACAAGCTTATAGTCCTGGCAAGTGATGGTAGCACCACACCTTCAAGGGCTACTGTCATAGTAAATGTAACAGATATTAATGACAATGTTCCATCCATAGACACTCGTTATATAATAAACCTTGTTAATGGCACGGTATTGTTATCCGAAAATGCCCCTCTAAACACAAAAATAGCACTAATTACAGTGACTGACAGGGATGCTGACCTTAATGGTAAAGTGACATGTTACACGGATCATGACGTACCCTTTCGCTTGAAGCCTGTTTTTAATGACCAATTCTTGTTGGAAACCGCAGCCCCCTTAGATTACGAAACTACTCGAGAGTACGCAATTAAGATAGTAGCTTCTGATTCAGGGAAACCTCCTTTAAACACTTCTGCAATGGTCCTCATTAAAATCAAGGATGAGAATGATAATACCCCAGTTTTCCCTCAGCCAGAGCTTCAGCTGTCTATCCCAGAGAACAATGACCCTGGCACACAACTGATAAAGATCAGTGCCACGGATGCAGACAGTGGTTCTAATGCCCTTATTATTTATACCCTTGGCCCAGACGCACCTGATGGGTTTAACATAGATCCACGGTCTGGTATACTCTCTGTTAGCAAGAGACTGGATAGAGAAAAACAGGAAACCTATTCATTTACAGTCATTGCCAAGGATAATGGTTCTAATCCTCTGCAAAGCAATGTCACCGTGAAGCTAATTGTCCAAGACCAAAACGACAACAGTCCAGCCTTCACCCATCCTGAATATAATTTCTACGTGCCTGAGAACTTGCCTTTGTATGGCACAGTTGGCTTGATTACAGTTACAGATGCAGATGCTGGCGATAATGCAGTGGTTACCCTCTCAATTATAAATGGGAAGGACAATTTTATTATTGACCCCAAAACTGGTGTAATTAAACCAAACATCACATTTGACAGGGAACAGCAAAGTTCCTATACCTTTATAGTCAAAGCAGTGGATGGAGGATTAATTCAGACAACTTCATATGCCAAGGTCACCATAAATGTGGTTGACATTAATGACAATCGGCCTGTGTTCGTCATCCCACCTTCCAACTACTCCTATGACCTTGTACCTTTCACAACCAGCCCTGGCTCTGTGGTGACCCGAGTGTATGCCATTGACAATGACACTGGCATGAATGCAGAGCTGCAGTACAGCATTATTGGAGGGTCACCTAGAGGACTGTTTGCTATTGACAAAACTACAGGGAACATTACTTTGCAGGAGAAGATTGTTAATGCTGATCAAGGCCTTCATAGATTGGTGGTAATGGTCAAAGACTTAGGACAGCCAGACCCCTTGCACGCAATCGCACTGGTTCACTTGTTTGTGAATGATACTGTCTCGAATGCTACATTCCTTCAGGAGCAAGTCCGCAAAAGTATGGAGACACCGTTGGATAAAAATGTTGGGGACAGTGATGTAATCCCTCAGACCAATGGCTATGTAATTGTTGTCATAGCCATAATTGCTGGGACTATGACTGTCATATTGGTGATATTTGTGACTGCTTTGGTACGTTGTCGACAAACACCCAGGCACAAAGTTGTTCAGAAGGGCAAGCAAAGTGGTGAGTGGGTGTCACCAAACCAGGAAGGACGGCAGATCAAAAAAAAGAAGAAGAAAAAGAAGAGGTCCCCTAAGAGCTTGCTGTTGAACTTTGTCACTATTGAAGAATCCAAGTCTGAAGACCCTACCCATGAGCACATCAATGGCACCTTAGACCTTCCAGTGGAGCTTGAAGAGCAGACAATGGGAAAATATAATTGGGCAACCACACCAACCACATTTAAACCTGACAGCCCTGATTTAGCCAAGCATTACAAGTCAGCCTCTCCCCAGCCTACCTTTCAGATCAAACCAGAAACTCCAGTGGCTCCCAAGAAGCACCATGTCATTCAGGAACTCCCCTTGGACAACACATTCGTAGTTGGCTGTGACTCTCTCTCCAAATGCTCCTCCAGCAGCTCTGACCCCTACAGTGTCTCAGAGTGCAGCTGTCAAGGGAACTTCAAGGCACCTGGGCAAATTCACACCCGACAGGTAATTCACAACTTTCTTTTTAACTCACTTCACTACTCCTGCTTGTTCTTCTCATCTAACTGCCCTTATGTTGGAAAGATTCTGGGTGAAGGTTGGCAGGGGCATGGGTAGGGATTCAACCACACAAAAGCTCAAATATGCATGAACGCCCATCAGCACTGAGTACTGAGAAAACTATTGGGGAAAAAGCTTACACCTAAGGAGAAGGCATCTGTTGTACTTTTGGCTGCTAGCTTTTATCAATAAAAAATCATTTCAGTAATACTAAAAAATTAAAAGAAAAGATGCCATGCTATTCATGACTAGACAGAATTAGGAAAACTGTCACAGTTGAGGTTAAACACCAGCTGTATGACTTTGAGAATGATACATTTGATCGCATTATTCAGTGAAAGTATCAAAGTAAAATAGTATTATTTTCTTTCAGAGAAGGGTTCCAATTTTAAAGAGTAATTATTAGCTGTACAAAAATGAGAGCAACCATCATTTCAGCACTGAAATGAATGAATGTTTGATTATAATTGACATATCAAAGCCAAGTGTGCTTGACAGCAAATCAAATCAAGGATTGAGATGCATTCCACAGGCACAGCTGAACAGATGCACATGGTTGAAGTAACAGTTCTAACAATTAAAGTTGTACAGACATAGAAGGCAGTATATTTTTTCCACCTCAATTCAAAACAGTTTATTACACGTTGACTTGGTGGTGAAGCACCGGCATTAATGACAGATATGCTCATTTGAATACTGGTATATTCTAGCTTATGAGACCTGATATGTGCCAAATGCAAAGTGGCTTAAAAATAATTGCATACAAGGGAAATAAATGGAAATCTAGGATGGACAGAGAGGTGGCCTTGCAGTGACAGGTCTTGCTTTAGACAAATACCGAGCTGTGCAATTGTGGGTCAGAAAGATCAAGGTGAATACAAAGCTTTCGATCTCAGAGACTTAAATAGAAGAAGCAGATACACTAATAGGTTTCATAATGCAGAAAATCCCTCTCTTCATATTCCTTGCAAATGTACTCAAATATGCAGTATTACATGCATGATGATTTAAGGTGACACCCACACACAGCTAATAGTCCTTTCTTGCCATCAGCATTTCTTTCAGAATGTGACTAAAAGCAATGCTCTGCCATGGTACATTATATATAAGCCTACTTACATGGTCAGAATACTAAATTACACATTATTTTTCTTCATAATTTACTTTAGGTCTGTAGAACATACAGAAACATACAGAAAGATTTTAAATATTGTGTTAGAATTTAATAAATTAGAAAAACATCTTTTGTGACAAATAGACTGAACTATATAGACCACATTCCATTTCCTCTGTAATATAAGCACGCATTCAAAGCTTCTGGTATGTTTCCAACTCTGCACTGAGTTTAATGCTGCATTTCAAAAGGAACAATATTCAAGGAAGGATAAAACAATTTTTCAAGTACATCATATCATTGATTAAATTTGACATAAAAAGATACACCTAAATTCCCTGATTGTGTTAACCTGTTATGACTTTACATATTAGCCAATGCTCTTTTCTTAAGTGTCTAATATTCGTGTGTATAGATGGAAGTAGTTCGGTGGAGAAATCTACAAACTTACTTCAATCCCGATGCTAATAGTCCTGAAAGAAGAGTTCGATTTTTTTTTTTCACAGTCTTGCGATAAACTGTAGTAATACATATACATAGGCTATGGTGTAAGTCCCTGTGTTTTTAGCATTTGTGAAGAGATCACACAGGATGCAAATGCAGGCTTATTAAAAGATCAAGCAAACGATCCAGAGAATGAAGCAAACTCCAAGTGAAAAGCAGGTAGGCTTGTTGGCAATCAACAAACAGGGGACATTAAGCTAGAGTAAACTCGTAAACCATGCAGAACCAGAATGTCAGTCTGAACATCAGGCACAGAGCCATCACTGGCAGAAAGCAGGAGCAAGCCTAAGCACTTAACAGGGGAATGTCTGTGATTTTAAAGGGATTTGTGTGATTGAGAAAATATCCACAAGATTAGTAATCAGGGGTTATGTAACAAATCAGGTGACCTTGTCTGTAGCTTATCATCTGATTGAGGATCTTGAAAAATGGAGTTTGTGTCATTGACTGAGTCAAGGCTGGAATTGGCATGACAACTTTTGCGTGTGTGTGTGTATGTGTGTGTGTGTGTGTGTGTGTGTTTGTGTGTGTGTGTGTGTGTGTGTGTGTGTATGCATATATATGTGTGTTCAAGCCATTTTAAAGTAATGGTAGGATAGCCAGATGTGTTTATCGTGAAGATAAAAAGTAAAGGGAAAAAACAAGGAATCATTCATAAACAAATGGTTTTATATCAAGAAAAATATTAACAGATGAAGGTCAAGTGAATATTTAATTAGTTTTAAAGTATGTGATAACTAAAGAGAACTGCTTGTCAAAATCAACTTAACCATATGGCTCATAGTACTGTAAAAGGTCCATTTGCTAGATTCAGTGCAGCATGAGCTTCATTTTCCATTACTCTCTTCCCCATACTCATCTCACTCTCATCTCTTTTATATCCTGCTCTCCTGGTTCAGAGCCGATGAGTTTGAGACCAATACCCCTGGTGATAGAGGAGCTTCAGTCAGAGCACACACTTTTGGTTGTGGAAGATAAAATAAATACCAAGCTACTTGACTGTTCTCAGACAGAGCTATGAATATGCAGTAGAATAAAATCCAATAAGATCTTTGTTTGACCTATATATTCATAATAGGGCTGTTGCAGAGGTCAGTTTATTTCCCATAGTAACCTCTTATGACTTCTCTTAGTACAGAAGGCTTCACATATTGTATTTATTTTTGATTCGTGGATTTATTGGAGTTCACACAATGTTGAGCATTTACTTTTTTTATTATTTATAATCAAGACGCATGCTTTATCCAGCATAATATAAAATATTAGAGAAACAGAATTTGTGATTTGGTCTACCTGCTTATGAATAATTCAGTATTTCACTTAAATTTGGAATCTCAATGGGATTCAGTTGTGTCTAGTTTTCCGAATATGAACATTTTTTTTATCATTATTTTTTTTTCACTCTAATCATCATCACTGTACTGACTGAAATTTCAGCTGGTCCACAATACACTAGGGTGCATCAATCTTTTGATAAGCAAGTATTTTCTGCTCTTCATTCTCTTGAGACCTGTCGTGTCATTATATATATAGCTCACATACCTTTTCTGAAAAAGTGAATGATTCACATTCTGGCAGTGATATCTTGCTGGTAGTTAGAAATGTATGTAACTGAAGAAACAAGACCTACTTGTATATAAAGTTATAGTATGCCTAATATTGTGTAGGTCTCCTTTGTGCAGCCCATCGAGGCTCACTGCCTCTGAAGGTGTGCTGTGGTATTTGGCACAAAGATAGCAGCAGATCCTTTAAGTCCTATAAGTTGCCTCCATGGATCAAACTTGTTTGTCTGGCACATGCCACAGATGCTTGAACTGATTAAGATTTGTGGAATTTGGGGACCAAGTCAACACCTTGAACTCTTATTCCTCAAACCATTCCTGAACAGTTTTTACTGTGTGGCAGAGAGCATTACACTACTGAAAGTGGCCACTCCCATTAGGGAATACCATTGTCATTGAGGGTTGTACTTGGTCTGAAATGTTTAGGTAGGTTGTACATGTCAAAGCAACATCCTCATAAATGCCAGGATCCAAGGTTTCCCAGCAGAACACTGCCCAGAGTATCACACTACCTCCTCCAGCTTGCCTTCTTCCCATAGTGCATCCTGGTGCCATCTCTTCCCCAGGTAAGCGATCCACACACACCTGGCCATCCACATGATGTACAAGAAAATGTGATTCATCAGACGAGGCCACCTTCTTCCGTTGCTCCATGGTCCAGTTCTGATGCTCACTTGCCCACTGTGGGTACGTCTGATGGTGGACACGGGTCAACATGGCCACTCTGACTGGTCTGTGGCTATGCAGCCTCATATACAACAAGCAATGTGCATTATGACATCTGTCTATCATAGCCAACATTAACTTTTTCACTAATCCTGCGCTTCACATGCGCATCGTTCAAACTTGGGTGCCCATGTCCCTGTCACTGGTTCACCGGTTGTCCTTTCTTGGACCACTTTTTGGTTGGTACTAACCATTGTGGGGTGTTTCCAGTATGCAAGACCTGACATTTTGGAGATGATCTGACTTGGTCAACTAGCCATCACAATTGAGTCTTGTCAAAGTCTCACAGATCCCTACTCTTGCCCATTTTTCCTGCTTTCAACACATCAACTTTGAGATTTGACTGTTCACTTGCTGCCTAATATATCCCACCCCTTGACAGTTGACACTGTAAAGAGTAATGAGATAATCAGTGTTATTCACTTCACCTGTCAGTATCTTCAATGTTATATGTATATAACATTGTATATACACTACCATGTACTGTATATACCTTCCCATAGTGCATCCACTACCATGTATATACACACAACATGTATATACACTACCAGTCAAAAGTTTGGACACACCTTCTCTTTCATAGGTTTTTCTTTTTTTTTTTCTACATTGTAAAACAGTACCGAAATACCTCAAACTATGAAGCAACACATATACTGAATTATGTAGTAAAGAAAAAAGTAAAAAAACCAAAAGCAAACAAAATATGTTTCATATTTTAGATTCTTCAAAGTAGCCACCGTTTACCTTGATGATATTGTGGGCATTATCTTAACCAGCTTCGTGAAGTCGTCACCTGGAATGCTTTTCAGTGAACAGATGTTTCTTGTTAAATGCTTATTAGTGGAATTTCTTGCCTTCTTAATGCATTTGAGACATACAGTAAATAGTAAATGGTAAATGATAAAAATA
>JAQQZR010000002.1:16367117-16382258 GCA_030068235.1 Notoglanidium macrostoma
GAAACAACAGTCCATCATTACTTTAAGACATGAAGTATCTTTTAAGTAATAAAAATAAAGAAAAAAAACATTGAATTGAAAAACAATGAAACATGCCAGTTTTAGTGCTGTGGTCATGACTGACTGCCTATCCTTTGCGTGCACACACACACACACACACACACACACACATATATGTATAGTATTCACCTTTTCATTAGTAATTACAATTCTCTTGACACCTACATATCTAAGGTTAATTACCTGTCCTCTAAAGCTGGGTTAAACATATTGCTCTTATGAAGCTACAATAGGGTAATGAGTTCCTACATGCTTTGTAGGAAATTGTAGCTTTTTAATTTCAGGTGCAGTTACAGAAAGTAGTTTGTTCAGGTCTTTTTATGGACCCTTGTATATAAAGGGTTGAATAGAACCGAATAATGACTAAATCCTGCAGCAACGAATAACATGGCAACAGGTGATGAGATAATATGAATTCAGAAAGTGCAAGGAGCTTCACACTGAGATACTGTAATGCAGGGTCACAATAAAGTAGTAAGAGTGCAAACTGCATCAGCTTAGAGGAAGTAAAAAAACCCATAAAATAATCATAGCATCAAGGAACAAATGACAACTTTACCATATTTCTAGAAGATTTTGTACATCCTTGATTTTGTCCATTAACACTAGTGATTTATATCTTTAAATTCCAAGTCCTCAAAGTTGTAACCATTGGCACCTATTTAATTTTTTGTACTTTTTGAACTTTATATGCACCTTATATGATTAGTGGTTTTTCTATTCCATGAAATACACAAACAATTAACCTATGCTGTTGAAAATGTAAAAAAAATAATAAATAAATAAATAAATAAATAAATAAATAATAATAATACAAGTAGCAGCACAGTGGTGCAGTGGTTAGCACTGTCGCCTCACAGCAAGAAGGTCCTGGGTTTCCTCCCACAGCCCAAAGACAGGCAGATTTGGTTAACTGGCTACTCTAAATTGCCCATAGGTGTGAATGCGAGCGTGTGTGGCTGTTTGTCTGTGGTGGACTGGCGATCTGCCCAGGGTGTACCCCGCCTCTCACCCGAAGTCTGCTGAGATTGGCTCCAGCTTCCCCTGCGACCCAGACGGATAAAGCAGTATAGATAATGGATGGATAATACAAAAATGTATGCTGCATTTATGTACTATATCATTATTATCATACAATGTCAGCAATGTCATTGGAGGTTTCCAGCTTAAATTATGAACTCCAACCACAATAATATAGTGCTCATCCTAGCCTTGGAAAATCATGAGTTCATGTTCTGATGATATCAGTGGATTCCAAAACAGCATAATTGGCCCTGGTCCCTCAGTGGGAGGAATGACCCTCTTCCATATGAAGGAATCTGTACATGGTCCTTGGAGGAACACACTAATTAGAACTATGCTTGTTGATGTTTGTTGGTGTGTCCGTGTAGTTTCCTATACTCCATGTCTAAATGAGGTGTAAACTTCATAGGAATCCATTCAGATCACACACTGGGCACTGTAATTAAAATCATAATCTACAACAAGGATGTTAGGTAATAATACATTATACAAAAAAAAAAAATCATAACTACTCATGTTCCATTTTCACTGTTTTCAATTAGATAAGAGGCCATTATGACATTTCACTATGTCTTGTGAACAAAGTGTATTCCAGGTTAGTGTTGCAATTTACTACTTTATATCTCTGAACGTTTGCCATTAATGAAAGCATTGAACAGTTGCTATGCAGTGTCCAGGTCCATATAACCCATTTTCAATACAATAACTTAAACCTACATAGCACAGTATCCCAAAGATGGTCATTACTTCCACACCAACTTTTGAGCTTAATGCCACATGCCATCAACCTTTTTTCCACATATGCTGAAATGTTCTCATGGCCTTCTGAGTTCTCATTATCTTGATGTCCTTGTTGATTTAAAAAAAACAAAAAAACACCTTCACATCTACTTTTACTGCTGTTACACCTACAACATTTTGGAAATCCTCTCCTCACTCACAAATAAAAAAGTTATGTTGAGTAGTCCGTGTTACATATCAGGAATTTAATCTACTGGGATGGAAATATGTTTGGTATTCTGTAGTTCTGATCTAACCATTTGCTTCTTTACTTTTTCACTCATTAAGCTAATGAATTCCCCATAGACACTGGATGACAAGTAAGATCTTGCTCTTGACTCTTGGCCATATGTCTATGTGTGCTTTTTTGATAAGGGATCAAACTGTGCAGTCTTTTCCAGCAATAAAATTTCTCACTGAAGACCAAAAGCTCATCACCATCCTTAAATCCGAACCTTTTGTCTAATTTTTTTAAAGAAACTAGACACCTCGAGGCTTCTTCTAATATTACCCCTTAGCATCCGATGTACCCGCAGCTCTAATTTAGTGCAACGAAGCAAGCACACAGTGTCTGTGGTTCCCACTTACACAAACTTGTGATCTGAATAGGCTCTGGATGTCTCCAGTTAGAGAACCCAGATGTAGAATATTGTGCTTGTGTTGACAGCTATAGAAAGCACAACATCAAACCTCACATTGCATGATGGTGATAATAAAAGTCATTAGTAAATGAATGTGTTTCACCTACAGAACCAATGTCACACACAGAAGCTGGGTTTTTGGTTACCCTTGTTCACATTACTGTTAAAGGCTGCAGGACTGCTTCCTTTACATCTTCTGCAATGGTTCTCAAGAGTCCTTGAGCTGAAATGGAAATTTTCTGTGCATCCAGCTCAGGCTTATCAGGAATACGTCCCAGAATATATCCCCAGAATGTTAATTAGTATCATTCTCACTGTTGCCTCTGCTTCCACGGTGGCTCTTTGATTCCAAATGACCACATTCTTCCTGTTATTTCTACTTTCTCTTTCCAATCACATTTTTTTTTCCTGCAGACCAGGCTCTCACTCTCACTTCACTCACATTTGCTGCTGCATCTGAGTCAGGTGTCTCAGGTGAGCAAGCATTACTGTTAGACTTGCCGCTTCTAGTACCTGCTGCAATAAGTGGGCCTCTGACAATGTATCTCTGTTCATTCCCTGTACATTTTTGGCTAGCAAAATCATGTAGCTGAGATATAAAATGGCATAGACATGTTCTGTAAATGCTGTGAAAGTAGATGGAAATGCAACCATGTGATGTGTGCAATAATTTAGCACACATATGTAGACTTATTGTGTCAATAACCAATCCATACAAGGCTACTTTTTTTATTCTTGACCAGTTTCATGCTACAGCTTAAATGTATCTACCATATACACATAAATGTATTATATGGCATCAACAGTGGTTTCCACTAAAGGACAAAGTTCACTCTAAATACCAATTAGATGCTAGATGCGTTAGGTCTCTACATATTGGCCGATGCCCCTGCATTCTCACCCTATGTAATATGTGAATATCCCTGCCTTGACTCCATTGAGAAAGAATTGCATAGATTGTGTCTGTCTCAGAATATTATTCATCCAAATCTATTGGAAGTCCTCCCTATCACATTACTTATCTGATACTCGTTTCATTTAGACAAAATGGTCGCTTTGTGTCTTTTGTCTCGGAATTTTTTTTGTATTTATTCTCTTAGTATGCTAGTCTGCCAAAACATGGCTATGCAATGTTTTGTTCTCTTTTTCTTGTTCAGTTCTATCCATCATATTTTCATAGTTTCTTTGCGTGTTTCTGAACAAGAGATGTAATTGTCTGCTTCAAAATCTATTTGGCATCTGTAGTGTGTTTTCTTGACATCTTTGTGGTTCTTGCCTGGTCAGGTAATAAGCTTTCTTTTTTTTTGGCTCTCATTATCCGATTTCTGGATGAAGGGATACCACAGGGTTAACTGACTAGCAACTACAAGACATTTAGTTTTAAATAAGAAAGTGTGGAATATTTTAACATTTAATTCGCCCAGCTAGACAGACTTCTAGGATTTTGCCTAATAAACACACATCCGTCTTAAATGCTGCAAATAAATTTGTAGAAAATATGAATAATTATTATTTCCCATTTCTACATTATGCAATTATGTAGATTCACCTGATATTTAATCTACCACTGAAGCTTCATAAATTATCCACATGATGCTGTTGGTTGTAAAAAATCTCAGCCATTCTTCATTTTCAGTAATTGCTTTATCCTGGAGAGGGTTGCAGAGCATGAGGCAGGAATATACCCTGAATGGGATAGCAGCCCATTACAGGGCAACACTTACAAGCAGTTTACAGCAGCCACGCTACCTAATGACATGTACATAGAAGGTGTGAGGAAATGAGAGAACCCAGAGGAAATCAACATCAACACAGGGAGAACACATGAAACTTTGCCTGAGTTTGGGACTGAACCGGGGATCCTGGAGGTGTGAGGCGGCAACAGCACAAGTTTATTTTAAATCCAGATAAATTGTGTTTCATTCCATGTCCACAGTTTGCCAGTCAGTTCTATTGCCTTAAATTTCCTCAATTTAATATAACACAAACTACAATACATGCATATATACTAATATACTAAGGTCTGTCTTATTTTGGGATGGTCTTTTCCATTTTTTTTTTCTTTTTCTTTTGGCACAACTTGACATACAAGTCAATGAGCATGCATGGATAAAGAGCAGGATCTTCGCTAGTTACATGCGGCTTTCTGTCATCTGTGGCATTGGGCCACTTAGGTAACTTCATGTCCTGTTTCTCGACTCCAGGAGCCCAGAATATAGACCGGGATAGTATGTTCCTGGCCATCAAATGTAGCAGTTCTACACCAGAACATATTTTTATAAGATGTGAGGCTTGATTTTGTGGCTCGGCCTCACAATAATGACTTATGCTCGGCACTGAGCTCAGAGAGATGCATTTGAGACAAAGGAGAGGCAAGGAAATCATTTGGGGTCTGTGCCCACACATATTCCTTATCACACTGCATGAAATCCATCTTGGGTCTGTTCTGCCTACACCATTCTGTAGTGGTCTGTAGACTAAAAATCTTCTTGTCACCAGTAGGAGTGTCACAATTTCCACTAATGAGAGTAAGAGGTTGGATACTTGGATACTGGATGTGGGTCTTTGTATAGCAGTTTATGTGCTTCACCAGTCCATCTCAAGGCTGTCTTCTTTCTCAGAAGCAATTTTTTCTGCTGTAAATATTGCAAGACACAGCTCATGCAGAACAATTTTTCACACTGAAAGCAAATTATATGCGTGTAGCAAGCATTTGGATGGAGATCCACTTTCTGCTGAAAGAAGGAGAAAATATTCACCAAATTATTTGGATTGAGTGACATTCTCTAAGTGAACTGTTTCTTGTTTCTCAGAAAACCATGGTTTCATACAAAACCAAGCCTGCTCTCCATTAGGGAGATTTTGCCTGAAGGGAAGAGTTGATTTTTTTGACATGAGCAGTGGAAAAAACATGACACCCTTTAACCACAATATGTGTCATTTTGAGATTGCACTATCCTACACTTGAAGAGTTACTTCCAACCATGAGCTAGCATGCTAGCATAATGTGAAACTGGCAATCACCTCCTCAGACTCAGCATGGTTAGAAATAAATTAATGAGCCAACCTTTATGTCATAAAAAACTGTAACATAAAAAAAAAAAAAAACCATAAAGAAAACCTGCAGCCACATTCCAATAACCTCATTAACTAGCCGTGTGCGACTCTTACTAGCTATCTTGTGGGAGGGGGAAAAATAAAAAAACAAATTTACATTGTTCCTGATGTCATCAGAGAATGAGTGATGCTGTAGTGTGGTGGATGTAAAAATAAATCTGGATTAATTGGATATATAATATCTGCATGCACCAATTATTCTAGCTGATTGCACTGTGCAGCATTCTTCAAGGAAAATCTGCAAAACTGACAGCAACATGGAGAAAAGAAATAGTATCTTTATTACCTGTACCTTGAAGAATGCTGTCTCTCTCTTTATGTATGCATAAGATTGTATATGTCCAGAAAGAGAGAGACAGAAAGAGAGATTATTATATCATCTTACACAGTACATGCTGCAGATCAGCTACCCAGATGCTATTGTAACTACAATTCTCCCTATATCTGTCTGTCTCTCTATATTACAGGAGACGGCACTGAAACCACCACTCTATGGCACACTCTGTGGCACAGGTACAACTCGCTCCCACAGGATAAAAATCAATCTCTAGCTGCCATATCCTAAAGAGAGGGAGAGAGAGAGGGAGGGAGAGGAAGGCACTGACTGAAGAGGGGGAAAACAATCGCATAATGTACACGTTCTGCAGCCTGAAACAGGACCTAGAGAGGAAAGGAGAGGAGAGGAGAGGAGAGGAGGGGAGAGGAGAGGACGGCCAGGCTATTTTCACTGAGACACATCTTGTTGCCTGCTTAAAGCTTGTCTGAATATCCACTAGTGAGTTCGTCGGAGATTTGAGATGCTTTGTGAAATTACTTTGTGTTCACTTACTAGCCTCCCTAATGAAGGCACAAGACAACTCTTTGGATTAGTTTTCCCAGCCTGTTCACTCAAATGGCATGTACACTTTAAAACAATGTATAACCTGTAACGGTTCTTCAATTGCCCCCACTCCCTCTGTTGAAGTTACTATGTTTCCACCCTACAACAAAGGGAACCCTATTTTGGAAGCTAAGAACCCTTAATAATCAAATGAGCCTTTTAACCTTGAGTTTTTCTACGAGTGTATGAATTCACTGGATAACTCTGTGGCACACATTATTTTCTTCTTAGCACATAGAACTTGTCAGGTATTTCACATTTAGCCTGTACCAAGTACTAAGTGTCTTGGTACTTGGCAAACTCGTGCATTCTTAAAAGGCTCTTTGGATCATGATACTTCTGGTTTCTGCAAGAAATTTAGATTTAAATACAGTGTGTAATATTTTACTATTTAGCTTTCACAGAAAGATAGATTGCGTAACCATTGGCTAATGAGTACACTAAGCCTCATTTATGAAATCCTTTAGCTGCAAGTACATTTATATAAAATTGTGTAAATCATTACTGCTGTATTAAAGTCACTTCCGTACATGTACCTGATGTCTAACCGTAACATAATCCACTACCGATGCTTCATAAATTATTATCCGAACAGTGTGGCTAAAGGTGAAAATAAAAGAAATTGTTCATACGTTGTTAATTAGTCATCTTTCAAAAATAATTTTATAATTATTACTTCATTGTTGTCCCGTGATACATGGAAATGTTTCTAATAGGGACAAACTCTGTTGCAGGGTTTTAGCTTCAAGGGTTTCCCAGAGGGGCAACTGAAGAACCCTTAAGGGTTCTAATTTTTTTCCAGAGTGTAAAAGAGTTATGTACAGGATGTCTATTTCGATATGTGTTCATGTACTATAAATTCAGCACAGTCTTTGTTGTCTGGATATTTATTGATTTGTTTAACACAGTTTTATAAATTTGACAGTTCAGCGACACTTTGATGTTCTGGGTGCTGAGGTGTTTTTTCTTTTTTTTTTTTCTTTCTTTTTTTGTTAACCTCCTGTTCAGAGGTTTTGCTCACTAAAGTGCTGACTGATCATTTCTAATGCTGCAGTCAGTCCATTTTCCACATGACCTTTATGATTAGGCTGTACCTCTTCACTTTTCTTCACCTGCCCCAGTGTTCTTCACCTTTTGGCGCCATCCCAATGCAAGTCAACAGTAAATGCATGAATATCACTGCGGCATCACTGAGGTATCAGTGAGGTTTCACCACGACACAGGGTTTGACAGCTGTGTCATTCATTCCACCTTTACCACATTTAAAAAGAAAAAAAAAAACACTTTTCATTTTTTTTTAAATAGGAAGGTAGACGAACACAGTCAGATATCTGTTGTCTGTCATAGTCAGAAATCCTATGACATCGTCAATATAACCTGTGAAATGTATTTATTTGCTCTCATATAGAAAAACCTCAGGCGGTCTATAATATGACTTGCTAGGCTTTAGGTTGAGTATGTACTCTGAAATGTGTCATGCTATTCTGAATCTGACGTGCTATTTATTCACTGTTGTTCCTTTATGACGTACAAAAAAAAACAAAAAAAAAACAATGAACTGTTCAAGCTTTACATAAAAAAAGCAATAAAGTAAAACCAGGATCATCTGTGAGCTGTGATTAGATTTTTTTTTTTTTTTGTAACACTTAAAGTCTGTACTAGATTAGTACAACTTTTTAATATGCCACAGCTAAGTTGATGTAAGGGCACCTTTATGCAGTATAGTGAATCATTTCCCAGGGCCTATAGATTACCTTGATATTAAGTAGAGAAGCTTTTGGGCACAAAGTGTTGACTTTTCTCCATGGCAGAGGTGTCAGATGTCTTAAAGATATTGAATATGTTTCTGTAGAAAACAGTATGCCTCATACATAAAACTGTAGCACTGTGTAACAAATTGGTAGATTTACCTGAATTTTTAATGGAAAAAAATATATATATCAAGAGCTATTATTTGTGTGAGGGAGATGGACATTATCACTTGTCAAATGTAAAGTAGAGTACAATATGCACCTTACATTTTTCTTTGTATTCTAATTTGCCAATGTGTAAACTGTATATAAATGTTTTGTTAATGTATGTTTGGGCTTCTGAACTTTATTAAAGTCTTTTGCATCGTACAACTTTTGCATTTCCACAAATCATTTCTCTTTCAGTTTAAATTGTGCCATTTTGTTGATATTTTTATTCCAGTGCAGTATTAGAATGGCAACTTGATTCATATTAAACCCAAATACATCACTCTCCTTCATTAGAATTCCTTGGATTTTGCTGAAACATTGGATTGTCAATACTCTAGATGGTGCATCATTTTTGCACAGTATTTCATTCACGGTAATCCTTAATAGTAATCCTTGATAGTCTTTTGATTGCAATGCTAAGGTCATTTCCTCAATAGCAAACTAAGCATCAATATGTAATTTGCTCAGTGTTGCCACATTATGGAGAAATTAGTCATTGCTGCAAAGGGTGTTTAACTTGTGGATGCGTTGCCTTTGTGCTTAGGAATTCCGTTTCCCATGCAACGAGTTTTATATTAAAGGTGGTATTTTGAGTGCAATTGTATTATTTATATGGTCAGATTAACATCATATATAACATCCCAGCGTTGACTGTACTTCTGGCTTTATGCACGCTGTATCAGTTAGGGGTGAAGCTCCAACTCAAGACAGCCTTCTAGATACCAATAACCTAAAGAGGGAAAAAAAAAGTGAAGCTGGTGAGGGAATGACTGATTATAGCTAATATTTCGTGGACATTCCATAACATTAAACTATAAATGGATAAAATTATGATGTTGATGATGTTATTCTTTAAAAAAAAAAAAATTGTTAGCACTGGAAAATTGCCTTGGGATAAGAGGAATAAAGCACTTTGGGATGAGCTTTGTGGTAGTGACCTATCACACCATCTGCCATTGATTATTGATTATTTTTAACTGCACACCAGTCATGCTTCATTACTTACATATTAGTTCCGGCAACAGATTTGTACTGTATTTTACTTTTAAGCAGCACCCTTTTTTGTTTGTTTTGTTTTTGTTTTTTAATTTCTTGTATTATTTTCTGTCATTAGAAATTGACATATAAGATGTCGGTGGTGGTAAACCTAACCTACTTTATTCGAAACAATTATATTTATAATATGGATTACCGCTAATATAATGAAAATTGTTCTGCAATTGTTAGCTGATAGTGTTGCCGTTATTAGACAGTGTATAATTCAGTGCTTACTTTAGAACCACATACTTTACCTCTGCTCTACACTTCTGCATTTCTTCTATTGTGTAGCTGAATTTGATTGATGCAGCAACTTTACTAAAGTGGCTTGTAAGCTACAATTTAGTGACATCTGTGTCCTGCATTTATCACTAATTCTCAGAACAAGTGCATTGTCCTGATATAGCTGCTCTTCAATGGTTGGTTTAGGCTGGATAAGGAGCAACGGGAAACAATTTAATTGCTTATCAAAGTTACTCTATAATGCAGGACTGGAGAGCTAATCATTTCCCTTGAGGGAAATGTGTCCTTGGTGATTAGAGAAAATAGTGCACATGGTCGACGTTTGTACGCTCATCTTTTTTTTGCAAAAGGGTGTGCAAATGTCAGCCTGCTTTTAATAGCTGAACGTAAACCTGAAATTGTCTCTCTCTCATCAAACGGCTCATGGCTATTTTTGCGTATAAGTGCTAACTTATAAGCAAAACTTATAAGCGCTACTGTGCAAATTACACTTTATTATATGAGTTAAAAAAAAAACAATAAAAAAACCCAAAACCTGTAATAGCTGCATATTTATGGTGACATTTTCTGCAATAAAATGTTTATTTTGCATTTCGCTTATAATTGTTTTTTATTTAATTATTTAATTATTTTTATTTTATATATAAGCATGTTATGGACCTCACTACTGATTCAAATTTAGAAAATTGTTAGATTTATTATTATTATTATTATTATTATTATTATTATTATTATTATTATTATTATTATTATTATAATACACCGTCTTTTCCAGTCTCTGTTTCTCTCTTTTTTACTATTTTTACTTTTTTCTTTTTGAGTAGGGGAGTTTCCTGAAGATACGTAATTTCCCAATTAATCTTCGTCCTCATTTAGAAAATTGTATTACGAGAGAACAGAGCAAATGATCAGTGGTTTATGTGCCGTAAGGTGACTTTCAGAGGCGGTCCAACAGTTGCCACTGTGCCAGTGACTTAAAGCTATTCGAATGCTCCATCGCTGACATGCCAGTGCATTATTTATGAGGTCCATGTATAAGCTTTCATCGTCAGATGGTGTGCATGTAATATGCAGAGCCCAGATCTGCTGAATCTTTGTACATGCACTCATAATAAGCAAGTGCTGATAAGGAGACTGATTAATGAAGCCTATAATGTAATGGCTCAGATAATGGAGGAGGCTGCTTAGCCATGACCGCTTAGCCACACTGTGCAACCTTGAAAATGTTAATGTGTGCACTCAAATGATTGCAGCAGCAGTCAATTGAAATCCACTTTTAAGATAACTCTGGCTTTGTGCATAAAAAAGATACATGCTAGTTTAATGTCAGAATAAATCCCATGACTTAAAATGGGACTTAACATACCTAGCCCAATAATCTGTCGTGTGCATTTGTACTTCATTGTACAGTGGGTTTAACAGCTCAGGTTGGCTTGAAATAAACATGCACCAATAAATCCAGAGAAACAAGTAAGTGAAATAAAGGTGAAGTCTAGGAAGGGATTGCATTAATAACCTAGTGTTTACTCCAAGCCTTTTTAAAGCTTGCAGGTAGGTATTGTGGTATAAATTGAGGGAGATCGTTAATAAATAAATTTGTTGTGCCTCAGAATGACAAAATGCATCTCGAAGCAGGCTGTCCACTATCCGCCTGCTGAAAAAAGTGCAACAAAACACATGTCCTGAGATCATATTCATAATTCATATTGATCTGATCCTTTATCCTCTGTGTTACACAACATAAATGTGGCGGAACAGGGCCAGGGGTTTTGTAGACCGGGCAAAGCTGTTCATTGTTATAAATGATCAGATGCACTGGGGAATTAGCAGAGCAGTTACTGCAGACTGAGAGTAATGGGCTCAAGCCTCAAAGCTTTGCTGATGGTTGGGGTAGCGCTATTTATGCATGCGGTGTGTAGCAGTGCAGGAAGCAGGAAGAATCTCACTCCCGTTTTTTTTTTTTTTTTTTCTGGCACTCAGGGTAATGCTGCAACCTACTGCTGCCAAATCTCTGCCAAACTGAATAATTCAATCATTCCTCTGCTGCTGTAGCGCACCTTTGTCTGCACAACAATCAGCAAGTGCTTCGCAAAACCAGGCTGAAATGGTGCATATTGGTTAACTAATGCAGCAATATAAAAATTCATTTACAGCACAGTGTGAAAACTATTTTAGGGTGCATTGATTTCCATACAATTGCTATGTGATAGGTTATACAAATATATAAATGGCACCCGTGGATATAATAAATCAACAGTTCTTCATAAATATGGATATTTGTTGCAGTCACTTGACATATGCGCTCTACCATTGTGCTATTAAAAAAAAAACAAACAAACAAAAAAAACACTGACTAGATTTAGGGAAAAAAACATTCCATAGCCAAAAACGACTTTTACCTCAGGGTTGACATTAAAGAACACAAAATCCTCGCTTTAGCTGTTGGCGAACTCCAGAGATTACAGATTGCTTTTGAACACGATTGTCACTCATGTGGATTAAGGATCAAGAGGTTGCAGATGTATTCTGTTCTCTAAAAGATAGACCTCTTTAGGATGACAAACTCTTAAATGAAACTGGGAGAGAGTGTTATTTGTGCGGAAGCCATTGAAGAAATACATTCCACTCAAACAAGGGATCAAAATTCAATTCAGAAAGCTTGTTTTGCTTCTTTTTTTTTTTTTTTTTCCCTCAGACTAGTTCTCTTGTATAGTTCCTAACTGAAGTGCCAGATTTTTTTGCCATAGATCATACAGCATTAGAAATTTAATCGAATGCTCTAAGATGTTGATCTTGTTCTTGTTTCTGAAAAATGGCATGTTATTGAATTCTCTCCTATAGTATACTTTCTTAAGCAGAATTAAAAAAAAAATCATCATGAAGTGTAGTGTCCTGATGTATTTGAGATCCTACCTTTATTTTGCATCCTTTCTTTCTGTATAGAACTAAGTCTCTATAGAGTGAGTAGAGCTTTTTAAGCAGCAGCAGCTCGTGACCATAGATTTTGACCGACCTTGATTTAAGCTATAGACTAGTATCTAGTGAATTTTTAAAGTAACCCTGTAATAGTTTAACAGAGTTTGATACAGCAGGTGTGTTTCTGTCACCATGAACCAGGGTTGCCAGGTTTCAGCAAAACTTCAGCAAATGTCCAACTACATCCCAAAAACCACACAAAAGACCTGAAATTAGACCAAAGAAATTGGGCATTGGAAAAGGGAGACAGATTTTTCTTCTTTTTCTCTCAGCCTTTGCGTGGGAAACAAGGTCACTGCTGCACACACATTTCTGATGAACAGACAATATCCACTCTATAATTCCCCTTTCCGTCTCCCAATCTTTGTAATACATTGTGTAATAAAATAGTTTTGTACATCATATACACGCTGTATGCACTTACTGTACACTTTACCTTGTAAGAGTAGTTTGAAGAAATGCATTAGATTTCATTTAGGTTATTTGCTGAAAATCTAAATCTTGGCACCTGCAGAATATTTTTATACTAGCTCAAGTTGGCAACCTTGTTAGCCTGTCTACTGCTCCTCCCCCGAGCATGGGGCAGTGTGATTACTGCCCCAATGGGCCTCGATTATTTCTTGCTGGAGCTCTAATTTTTGAGCACTAGGCACAATAATAACTCCATGGGACCTAAACTGGGCAGTGAATACACGGCTCCACAATTGTGTAGGATTTAGAAAGGCGAGCAAATCAATGGAACATTGGCTTATGTCTATCCAATGGCAACATTTTTTTTTTATTCACTTAAAAGAGGTAATTACTTTCTCAACAGAATTTAAAATGCATAGAGTTGTGTGTGGGGACTTTATGAAGATTAATATTTTTTGAATAGATGATATGGGTGGCAGATATGCCCCTATCGATGAGTCGACACCATTTGTAGAGTTTTAATTGAGTCATTCATGTCATATTTATTCACTGGTACAGTATATTTTGCAGACAGATAAAATGTAAGACTAAATGTACCTGCTTTGCTTTTATATATTCAAATGTTCTTTCTCAGCTCTCTTCCAAAGAAGGCACACATTGTCTCTGTACTTTTCCAGGAAGTGATAGCCAGCTGGGTGTTTGAGAACATTCACATGAAAGCTTGGGTAAATGTCTGAGCATGGGCTTGGATAAAGGCAGGTTACAAGATGCGGATGAAAGCCATCTTTGGCCACTGTAATCTGGGTAATCCAGTACAGTGCTCTTGATTTGCATTTGCTCAAGAAACTGGGTGACGATAAGAGTGCAGGCCCATCTTAGAATAGTTGGTAATCTAGTTTGGATACAGGACTCAAGAGGGCTTATCCAGCCTTAACATTTGCTGAAGCAGATGGTAGCAAGGGGGGTCAGAGCTGCCGAATTTCCTCAACTGGCCGTTGGGGGAAGGAAAACCAAAGGACAGTGAATGATAATCAGAGTTGTTTATTTTACTGCTTGACTCCTTAAGTACTTACAGCCAGATTATAGGCTTTCCCAGGGATAATCGGAAGCACCGGACAATTGCCTTTTACGCATCCTGAACACATCAACCCTGCAAATGGGTAAGGATGCACACAGACTCTTAATTCCTCATTAGTCCTGATCCTAACCCTGCTAAAATTAACTGCTAGGGTGCTAATCACCACACCTCAGATATTGTCTGCCTGACTCTGTTGGCTTCTGGACGCCATACGTGAGATCCAATTACAAAAAGGTTTTGAACTCTGATTAGAACGATGATTGACAACACAAAGGATGAGTGATTTGCTGGGATTACAATAGAGATGAACAGTACGTAATGCTGTTTATGGTCCAAGGCATTTTTGAGCCGAACATTTTATTCATTCATCTTCAGTAACTGCTACATCCTGGTCAGGGTTGTGGTGAATCCAGAGCCTATACTGGGAATAATGGGTGTTATGCAGAAACCCTTGGTTGGATGCTAGTCCATTCAAGGGCACTATGCACGCACACATTTTCATACACTCATTCACTTTAAGGGACAATATAGCATAGCCAATACACCTACTGCTTTGTTTCTGGGAGGTGGGAGAAATCAAGAGAACCCAGAAAAACAAACCCACACAGGCAGCAACCTGATGTCAGGAACAAACCAGGAACCTTGGCACCGTGAGGTGACAACACTACCCACTGCAGCGCCTTGCTGACCCTGAACATTTAAAATAAGAATATACGTACAATACTAATATTGGGGTTTTATGAAAGCCTTTCTTTCTGTACTTTTGTCTCTGTTTAAGGTGGAAAAAAAATTGTGAAATCTAGCAAACTAAAGCATTCTTCAGTTTGTACCTTTGTGTGAACCCTAAAACAGAGGGTTTCCTGTTCACAAACGATTCCCAGAAGAAATCCTTTAGTATTTGTAGAGCCATTGACCATTCAAAGGACCCCAAGA
>JAQQZR010000002.1:16383655-16397149 GCA_030068235.1 Notoglanidium macrostoma
TTTCCTGTTCACAAACGATTCCCAGAAGAAATCCTTTAGTATTTGTAGAGCCATTGACCATTCAAAGGACCCCAAGAAACCCCTTTTGTGTGAAACCAAACACCTATAGAGGTTTACATTTTAAAATAGAATGGTATACATGCTAGGACCTCCAGATCCCTGTTTTAAACCTCTTTATCCAAACTCTATCCTTCAGTGGTCTCATCTCTCAGGGAGTAGACATCTGCAACACAGGCATTTTTGCTTAATTAGGCCAATGTATTGACTAATTGGGGCTTAGAACAGCAAAAAATGCATCTGTGTGAAGGATGTTTGCTTGTCATATAGCCAGAAGCCCCATAATGATACACATCTAGGAAGGTGAATCTTACTATAATAAAGCTACATTGTGTGTAAAATCCAATTTAATTCAATTAGCTCATTCTTTAATAGTGGAAGAATGTGTGATTAGGGACTGAATGACCAGACTGAATGTCTCAGTCAGTCTCAGGTACGAGAGAGTGTATTTCAGGTATCTGCAGGCTGGGGAAAAAAGTCAACATTTTGTAAATTCCTTGAAATTCTTAATGTATCTTACCATGAAGGATGTCTTTCTTTTTACCTTAGATTTTGTCTTAAAGAGCGGAAAAATCAAGTTGTTGTGACAGATGATCTCCTGAGGTTACAGATTGTATTTGAACCAGATTGTGATGATCAGGAAACATGCATTGTAACTTAATGGCACTTTTTTTGTCTTTATCTGATTGCTTGCTCATGCCCGCATGCTAGTAAAAGCCTCCAGCTCATGCAGCATTTTTTATTTGAATAGGGCACCTCCTGTTCATCTCTGTATTTGTATCTGTTTGGAACACATCATCTGTTCATTCTGAAAAATACTCCCCACAGTCAGTGAACCATCAAGCAATTAACATCTAAGGACTTAAAGGGGGTTGAGATTTTTCAACTAACTGCACTCTTCACTGTTTAGTTCATTAAGTTAGCAAAATATACCTGGTCTTATTAGCCATATCAGTTCTATTTGAAGATACTTGAGAGACAGATTCCTTCCAGCGGTAACTTTAATCTCCTCTCAGAACTTCAGAACCTCTCGGAAATGAACGGTATTCTTTAAAAATTTACTAATTTACTTCCTACAGCTTCAGAAGCGCTTTGCTTGTACAACTGATGAAAATTTTGCATCCACATGTCCTCTTTATTCCAAGAAGCTCAATGTACAATACCACTCTTTTTCTAGCTACTAATAAAGATACTGCAGTTATATGCTTAACCATGTACAGCAATAAGTTACTCACACAATTATATAGTTGCTGTATATCTATTTATAGATAGGACTCATTGTTTTCAATATAGCAATAGGTACAGGTATAATGTTAAAAAAAGCAATAGAGTGATATTAGATATTATTGTCCAAAACCAAGTCCAGAAGATTTCATTGCATGTCACTTTTAGGAGCATTACATGTTCATAATATTAGATTTAGCTCTAGGCATGTGGTTGTTGAAAAACCAGACTTGATGTTTGGGTAAGAATGAAGAACAGCAGGCGTGGGCATACTGTTCTCCAGATTGTCAACCCCTGAGAGCCGCCCTGCAAGACCACAAATGCCTTTGCATGCCTTCGTCTTGCCTAGTAATCACTTTCTAAAGCTAGTGTTTAAGTGCCCTACTGTCGCTTGCCTTTACTCTACACTAGTGTCTCTTGTCACACTTGATGAGTGTGAAAAATCTGATCTATCTCCAGAATCAATAGCACAAAAAAGCTGCTATTAACTCAATGCACAACCTCAGTGTGGCTCTGCCTTTAAAATTATGAATGTTTAGTTCCAGTGGTATGGCAGAACACCAACCAATAATAATTTATTAAAAATGTAACTTGCCAACATATACTGTATACACTGTGGGTCCAAAATTATGCAAAAAATGGTGCAAAAAAATGGAGTGTGATATTTGAAGGTGACAGGACCATTGGATCACATTACAACAACAGACAAATAACTAATACAAACAGAAGTATATGAGTATAAGACAGGTGATTTCGTGATTATGTGCTTGTAAATCCTTAAATCTTTCAAAAGTGCATCTAACAAAACACTTATTTACCTAGTTAAATAGTGGATATATCCATGTGAAAACCCATCTCAGGCAATATTTTGTTTTGAATATGTTGATTTATTGTTATTATTATTATTATTATTATAATTATTATAATTTTCATGACTTTCTAATGATTTACTTAAAATGTATTTCTTTAATGATACAATTTTGGTAACATGGTTGTACTTACAAAGTGTCCTTGTCAGTCAGTATGGCAATATAAATGATAATAGTGCTCATACCAACATGAATAAGAAAAGTTACTTTTCTTCTTCTCTTAATCTTAAGGAAATTCCGATTCAGGTGCAGATTCCTGCTGCACATGTGATTTTTGTTTGGAATATTGAAAATATTTTATAGAGATGTATGTATTCAGGTAACAGGTTTAAGTCAAGATGCTTTATGCAAGCTGGATTCGAATTTTAATGCAAATATATATATGTAAATTTTGAAATATCTTAAAGATTTGATTTGAAGATGAAGGGCAGTAGTCTAATTACGGGCTGTGATGACGGTTGTAACAGGATTTCATCTCCAGTGCTGCTTGATGTTTTTTAAATCACAAAAATAAAAGCTTACAAACATCATATGATCTTTGCTCCTTCTGGTGTTGTATTCATTTTATGTGTTTGTGCTGCAAGAAATGCAATTCTGTGCTTTTAAGCATATTTTGTATTGCTCACTCCCCCTCTCTTTCTCTCTCCCTCTCCGTCTTTTTTGCTTTTAATCCCGCCATGTTTTTAAGAGGCTTAGATGCAAATGGGCTTTGGCTGTTCAGCAATCTGTCTGCATGGGCCCGAGCCTTTGGAGTGCCATAGGTGGTGGCTATGGTGCATCTCAGTGAGCAGATGCCAAGCACATTCACAGCTAATTTCATTTCTCCCTCCGAACAATTACTTACTGTCTTAAGACTGAGCAAGCTGAACAAGTCTGGCAATTAAATTGTTTGAGACTGTTGTGAGCGCTGTCAAACAATTGTTAGGGACGAGTCACTCACGATCATGAATGATTAATGCACAAAGGCAGTGAAATCTGTCTCGGGAGGCGCACACATTCTTCAGATCAGTCTCATAGATTTTGACGTGCCACATTTGAGGCAGTTGAAGCCAGTGCTACTGCTTGACTGCTTAGATGTTCATTATAAGGTGATATGCATTCATCTCAGGTTTCGCTGGCCTGTTTGTCACTTTGCTTCAGTCACAATTTGATGTGTGACTGTGTTGATGTCTAGTTTTCTCTGTACAGGACTCTTGGTGTGTATTTTTCATCACTCAGCAATGAAAAGGAGTGTATATAGGAGTAGGTGACGAAAATAAAAGTGCATGTGGAAAGAAATATATAACAAGCTACCTCATTGGGATGCATGTGCATTCAATGGAAGAAATGTGGCTACATATATGGTCCTTTTGTAGCGAAGCATGCTGTGCTGATGAGTGAGTTTAGAGCCAATCTGTGCTAATTAAAAAGGATGGGCCACAGAGCTGGCGGACTGTCAGCTTTGTCTAACTTGATTTAGAGCCTGCTAATTCCAAATCAACACTCAAAGGGCCAATCAGATGTACAGTGTAAGTGGTCACAAATGGGAAGCTCTGCTCAAATTTAATTGTTTTGCACACAAGCACCTGGACAGAATGAAAACAAACCCCAAGAAGTTCTTGTATGGATAATCTTGGAGGGTTTATCTTGTTGGATTAATATTATGTGTGTGTACAAGACAGACCTGAAGGCATAATGATTAGCTGCAATCATTTCAAAGATCTTTCTTTTTCAAGGCCATTGGTAATCACCCACTTTAAAACAGGATGATCCCTGGCATAATTAAAGCTTATTTTGTGAGCAATTTTTTGATCTGTGCCACCAGAGTGCCTGACTGATCTTGTTTTCAATAGGGGTTTGATTCTATATTGTGCCAAAATGGTCTCCAGCAGCAACCGCCACATTTCTCTTGGCTTATTCACGCCACAGATTAGCGCATTACAGGACTGAACGGGAGAGACGGAGAAAGATAGAGGAAAATAGATAAAGAAAGCGAGAGAGAGCAAGAGAGAGCGAGTACATGCGTTCAGTCCGAGGAGACGGGCAACACTGGGGTTGTGAGAACAAAGCTGATTTTATTGTGCGGATGATTGGGTTCTCCTGCCAGAGATAATGACTGTGCCCTCCTTTGACTTTGAGCCAGTGACCTGGAATAATGCCCCACAAGTGAAACTGGAGCCGACCTGCACCCGAAAGTGATTAAGGTCACACCGACACTGTGCGTTTGCTTGACCTCGTGCTCACATCGACCACAGATTCAGTCCATCGAGGAGTCTTTTGTGCTCCTTGTCACAATGCAAACACCAAACACCAGCAGTACACCACATGCTTCGAGAGCATGGACCTTCTTGTGCTACTTATTTGTGACAGCTTGATAATAGTCATTGGGGTTTTAAACATATAGTTAATGTGTTACTATAAGGACCGCAAATAACTGATATACAATATGCCATAATCCTTAGCACAGGCATAATGAAGTGTGTACATCAACAGCCTCTGAGTCATATATAAATACCAGTAGTAATGGAAATCATTAGGTATCAAAATCTTCTTAACTCATTTTGTTAATTAGTATCTTGGCTTACACTAGACAGCCAGTGGATTTTGGCCTTTATTCTATGTTACAAAATTGAACAAATCAGGCTTTAAGGTATGACCCTCTTGCACTAATCAAGACCATTGGTCACTTACATGTAGACTATCATGACCTTAGATTAGCTTGGGTATTAATTAAAAAAAAAAACATAAACTCTCGATAATATTCTCATGCCATGATAGATAATCTTAGAAATGTCATTAATATTGTATTATAATTGGTGACATCTAATTTAATTCAGCCTAGTTATGAGTTCTATAGTAGTATTAAATGCTGTGAGTAAATACTTTTAAATATATAGCGTTTGGTACTTAGGATTAAAATGAATAAAATCATAAAAATAATCGTTCAATAATCATTGAAGCATACATTCACTGTCCACTTTGCTAGGAAAACCTTTACACAAATTTCATTTATGCAAATATGGAATCAGCCACACAATGCATGAAATCATGCAGATACAGGTCATGAGGTTCAGCTATTGTTCACATCAAATATCAAAATGAGGAAAAATTGTACTCTCAGTGACCTTGACCATGACATGGTTGTTGGTGCCAGCTGGGCTGCTTTGAGTATTGCAGAAAATGCTTTGAATTGATTTTATGCACAACTGTCTCTAGAGTTTACCCAATATGGTGCTACTAACATCCAGTGGGCAGCAGTTCTGCAGGTGGAAACACACTGCTGCGAGAGGTCAGAAGAGAATGACCAGACTGGTTCAAGCTGACAGGAAGTCTACAGCAACTCAAATAACTACTCTTCCACAAGTACAACCATGGTCAACAAGAGAGCATCTCAGAACACAAAACATGCCAAACACGCTGGCAAATGAGTTACATCAACAGAAGACCATATTGTATTTCACTCCTTTTGTCCAAGAACAGGAATCTGAGACTACAGTGTGCAGGAACTCATTGAAACTGAACAGTTCAGTTCAGATGGTCATCTGGTTTGACTGTTATGGTCAAAGTCACTGAGAACTTTTTTTTTTCCTGATGTGGAAAAAAACATTCACAACCCTGTGGATGTGAAAATTAACTGAAGCTCTTGATCTGCATCTGCATGGTTTAATGTCTTGCACTGCTCCCATCTGATTGGATAATTCCAGGGGTTCAGGTATTCTTAAACAGGTCGAAAGTATGTGTGTGTGGCACGGTGGTGCAGTAGTTAGCACTGTCGCCTCACAGCAAGAAGGTTCTGCGTTCAAACCTGGCAGCCAGCTGGGGTCTTTCTGTTTTGCATGTTCTCCAGTTTCCTCCCACAGACCAAATACATGCAGATAAGGTCAACTGGCTGTTCTAAATTGCCCATAGGTGTGAATGTGAGTGTGAACGGTTGTTTGCCTCTGTGCTAGTCCTGTGATACACTGGCAACCTGCCCAGGGTGTACCCCACCTCTTGCCCAAAGTCAGCTGGGATTGACTCCAGCTTCCCCATGACCCTGAGGGGTAATATATATATATGTGTGTGTGTGTGTGTGTGTGTGTGTGTGTGTGTGTGTGTGTGTGTGTGTGTGAGTGTGCACGCAAAGGACAGGCAGTCAGTCATGACCACAGCACTAAAACTGGCATGTAGGGTAATTAGTAAGATGGCCACTGATGAAAAAATGCATGGCGTTTGCAGCATGTGCTGAGCTTTCCCAGCTGAATACGATGTCTAGTGGGAGATTTATGAGTCCTGAGCGCAGAGTTCACTTTCAGTGCTTGTGATCTAGCTTGAAAGTCATGCGTTTGTAACTTTCAGGTGTCCTGTCTGCATTGGTTGGCTGGTGTGGTGTAATATAACTGATGACCGTAGCACAATATCTCCGAGCTTTGCGTCCAGTGGCATTGTTCTCTGGGTGCTGACACCACAGGGCAATGTACTGCTGTCTAGATTACATGATGTAAGCCACGCACCCCTGACACCTCAGCCCTTCTGACGTAACTATAAATGTCAAGGTAGAAATGTGTTGTTTGTAATTAATGGTGATTCAGGCTTTCCTTTAATTACCTTCTTGATGATTAAGACAAAACCATGCTCCCCTATATAGCAGTCGCATGCAAAACTGTTTTAGAAATGCATCCTGGGCAATGTTATTCTGTTCACTCTGTACTTCTGTTTGTAATTAATAATTTAACAGACAAGTCAAAAGAAGGTTTGTGTCGTCCCCCCCCCTTGCTCTCTGGATCGCATTGGCATGCCAGAGTATACTTTTATGCTTGTGGGAAACATGGATAGCATGAGATCATGACCAACCTTTGATACAGTAGCATGCAAAGAGCAGTCGTACGCTTTCTAATCTTTATCCCTCTTACTTTTGCTTCAGCAGAGTCTTGAATGAATTGGAGAGACTGTAACTTTCTTTACAAGGAGAAATGTAGTTTTAGCCCAGTTTCACCAAAAACCTAACATTTTAGTTCGTTTATCTATAAGTGCATGCTCTGGGGATAAATTGAGGTGAATTTCGTATATTTGTGTTGGAGACCTCAAAGATGTCCTTCTTGTCTGCCGGTGAATTTTCAGCACAGTGGTAGGTTGCCAGATCATTTTTACATGAAATGACAGTCATGACTGATCTGTGTCAAAGTATACCTTGCCGCAAGTCTGCATGGCCAATCTTCGCCCAGCATGCTAACTTGGTATTGCTTTTTCTTTCTTGCCAAAGTAAAGACAAATTATGGGGCAAGCGACTGTAGATCAGAATAAAAGTTGCAGAAAATGTCACAGGCATATTCTTAACTAATTTAAACCCCAGGGTGCATGCCTTAGAATAGGCATGACTGTGCAAAGTTTTGTGAAAACAGCCCATCACCCAATCCTATTTGTACATTCTATATTGAATCGCTTTTTGTCAAAAGTATGT
Source organism: Notoglanidium macrostoma (assembly GCA_030068235.1). Lineage (NCBI taxonomy): Eukaryota > Metazoa > Chordata > Actinopteri > Siluriformes > Auchenoglanididae > Notoglanidium > Notoglanidium macrostoma. The sequence goes on from JAQQZR010000002.1 coordinate 16,391,225, forward strand.
GTGTATGTGTGGTATGATGTCATTTACATTGAACACCAGAGCTACTAGTGGTTCACCGTGAAGCCACACCTGTCTTTCCTGACCTAATAAACAGTGTGTGTGTGTGTGTGTGTGTGTGTGTGTGGTTGTGGGTGTGCATGTGGTATGATGCCATTTACATTGAATGCCAGTGCTAGTGGTTCATCGTGAAGCCACACAGGTCTCTCCTGACCTAATAAACAGTGTGTGTGTGTGTGTGTGTGTGTGCGTGCGCACATCTGTCAAAAATAATCTAGTACTCAAATTTTGGAGATTCAAAATCATCTGCCCTTCACCGCTTATCTTTAAAGAGTAGACATAAAAAGACCAAGCGTGTCAGAACGCATTGAACACCGAGGACTCCTGCCTTTTATCTATTTGATTTTGCACTCTGGTAATATTTCTTTATTTCGCACTTCAAACATCAAGGGACAACTGTGTTTTCATACGCTTGAGGCTATGAGACTGAGACAAAATCATTTGACCAGGCACAGTTTGGTGACATGTAGTAGGAGGATATATGGATGAGAAATGGTTAAGAAGACACAGTTAATTCTGACCAAGTCTTTCCGGCACTTTAGATAATACCTGGGGTTAGCCAAGCCTTCATGAATAAATTAAAAAAGCATAATAACTAAGCATTGCGAGTTAGAGAACGAAGTGTTTTCATGGCCAACAGTTTTGTCATAAAGCCATTACCTAATTCATACATTTGTCAAAGCAGATCGAAGGTTTTATCTTAAGTCAAAATGAAACATGCCAATTTGGACAATTAATAGCCAGTGCTATGTGGAATGTATTAAACTATGAAGCTCATCTAGTTGCTACAATTGGTATAATTTATAATCTTCTATATACATTTTTTGTGAAATTAACACAACAGCATATGATGGGTTTTCCCAGAATGCTACAATCTCAATATTCAACCTTTAGAAAATATTCAAATCCCTTCACTTATTCTTTATCGCATTGGATTACTCACTGACTTTTAGTAACCACTTTATATAGGTCAGGATCGTGGTGGATCCGGAGCCCATCCCGGAAAAACACTGGGCGTGAGTTTGTCCATCACATGGCACCATTCCCACGTGCATTCAGACACAGAGGCGATTTATCTTCACCAGTCTGACTACTAGCATGTTTTTAATGCTGAAGAAAACCTGAGAACCTGGAGGAAACCCAAATGGATATGGTTAGAGCATGTATATAGACAGGAGCTCAGGATCAAACCAGGCATCCTGGAGGTTGTGAGGTGAAATATACACCATATTGAAAAACAACATACTGTTTCCATTGTTGAGATACATGATCAAAGCTTATCTGTGGTAAATTGTGTTGATTGGACATGATTTGGAAAGGCAAACCTCTGTCTAAATATAAAAGCTCAGATTTAACAGTGCATATCAGAAAAAAAAATCAAATACAATAAACACGCCATAAACCTCAAAAAACATGCTTGTGTCATGCAAATCTAGATATGATGCAGTCTTATCCTCAGCTAATGAGGATAAACAGAGATATGGCCATGACACTTATCTTAGTGCTTGCTTTAGTCTTCTAGTGAAGCCATTTCACCCCTTGCATTTACAGCTCACTGATAACATTTAATACGCTAATTATTGCCCATAAAACACACTTCCAAGCTCAGTGTCCTGATAATGGAATCTGTGACATAGAAAAATACCCGCATATGTTTGCAAACAGCTGAAAAATAAGCAAGAAGCTTAAGCCATTTTTCACACAAAAGTAGCAAGATTGCCCGCAGACACATTTCACGCTTCTGCCTTCGTGACGCCTCAGAGCCATTTTGTTTAGGTGAGCAATCACGTTGCCCTTGCAATGACACTCCACATAATTGCAGGCGGTTTGATTTTGCCGGCCGAAATCGGTGTTTTAAAAACAATGTCATGGAAGAGATTAGAGGTGCTACATCACAGCTCGTCTTCGGTGTTCAAAGCCATGGAGGCTCTCGCTCTTCATTTCTCGCAGTCAAGTATCATATAATCGCTATCTGCACTGCTGGTGGAACACTGGGCCATTTACTGCTAATGGGTTACTGAATTTGAACCTTTTGAACCGTAGTTCTGATTTTTAACACTAGTAGTGTTAAAAACCACATGCTTTTCAAGGCAGGACTAGTTTAGTCTGAGCAAACTAAAATAAAACATAAAAAAACTTTGTCTTTTATCCTCCAAGGCTGTGATTACAGCAGTCTTTCATGATTATTACTTGTCACACACTGTATGAGATGATCCCAATAAAATCTTGGCCAAATTCGATGACAAACTGCTAGATAACATGTGTTCTTCATGTCAGATTATATGATGATCCTCTAATAATAGACCTACAATTAGAGAAAATTACTACATTCTGCTTACGTCAAAATCAGCAAGATCTTGGCTTGTGCAGAAAACAGGGTCGCATAAACAGATACATTCTTCAAAGTTATTGTGAGGTAATAAGGATATTTTTTTTCCATTAGTATGTCTTGCCTTTGCTGCCATATTGGTAGCTGTACTGTGATTTTTGTGTCATCCTGTGCCATGCTCATTCATAGCAAGGAAGTTTGAATAAGATCTATTTGATGCCTTAAAATCGGATAAGCATGGAATTGTCTCCTCCCTAAGCTTTGTTTTGCAATATCGATGCGCATCAGTGAGTACTTTGTGATATGGTTTCACCCCCGTTAATATTCTCTTGCAGAGGGAAACCTGGGATTTTGCTGAACTCCGCTGGTCACAATGGCACAAAATCAGGAGTATGTCACATTTTGTGTTGTAAAACAAAGTTTTTAAAACTTTTTGCTGTGACAAAAAAAAAAAAAAGTCAGGCTGATAAACATACATTGTAAAGCTGGTTTAAACCAGAAGTACAATCATTAAATCCACCCTCTCAGTGTTGGAAATTCACAGTATAATTCAGCCTAATTGGGTGACAAAAAAACCCCACTTGCATAGTACTGAGCAATGGGATCTGAGCTGTTATACAAAACTGACTAATGCACAGCTGCTCTGTGCCAGATGAGTCAAATTCAATCAACTCCCTGATTGTTAGTTTGCCTTAAAGATTCACAGGCCTGAGTGATTCTGGGACTGAATAAAGCCAATTAATTGCCATTAAACTATGAAAATTGGTGCATAGTGACCATTAAAAATGCAAAGATTGGTGCAGAAATCTGTAATCAGATGTGTGCTGAGTGAAAGATAATTACAGTATATGGTGTGGAAAAGGCTTCTGAGTCATTTATCTGTGAAACATAATTTAGCTGGTGAGTTTCAAACTACAGACGCGGCTCCTATTTCTGGAACAAAGTTGCCGTATGCAGCTAATAACACGCAGCGCAGTGCAAAATGTACAATATTGGATGGAAATGAAGCGCAAACCATTTTCACTTTCCTTAAACCTAACAGACAGGAAGCCTTGTAAACCATCTGAGCCAACCCAGAGCCTATAGCAGCACTCCGTATGGAGCGGAGGCACAAATATTTCTTATGAATATTGTTTATTTGATATTGCTTATCAGATTGTAGGAGGAAGCGAGGCACATGGAATGTTTTCCTGTCTCAGATTTTCATCCATCCGTGAATATCTAATATATCAGTGCTGCTTAAACAGGCACGCTGTGTTCATTGGAGGGAGAAAAAAAGAAGAAGAAAGAAAACAGAGCATTATGCGACGAGTGTAATTCTTTGCACAACTTACTCGCACTTGCCTTGAGGAAGAATAGAACAAGGAGGCTGATTCTTCCTTTTGGCTGGCTTCACTACAGTTATCTGGCTCACCCATCCTCTTGTTTAGCACTATAGCATTCTGTGCTTTGATATTCTTGTTAATCCTTCAAGTGAAAAGATTCGAGCCGAGATTGTGTGCCATTTGTATGAACGCAGGGTGATGATTCAGAAACTCTTGAGAGCATGTGTCGAGGCTCCTAAGGCAATGCCATCAGTTTGAGTTGTGCAGTCGGAAGAGGAAGTTCAGGATTTCCCATTACTGCAGTGCACGCATATGAACCTTAACGAGCATGACAAATAAAAAAAATTTCTTGGATTGTTATAAATCGCTCAGTAGCAAGGCAACCCTGTGAAGCCGTCCAAAGCAGAGTTTACCGTTGCTCTGTAATTAATCTTTTAATAAACCTTCCTGAAAATAGGCCAGAGTGATATGCTGTGGATAAACGTGAAGATTGATGTCCACCATCAGCACTTACTGCCTCAATGCTAGATCATCCACTTAAGAGTCCAGCTACCTTGCAAAGCTCTGGCGCTTCCTATTCCAGTCCTTCCAGTCCGGCTGAAGTCAAAACAAATGCTCGGTTCCACCAAATCAGCTATTCATGTATGCGTATAGCTTTATCTTATAATATTTAATTACTCTGCTGGATATTTTTCCCTCGTCGCATTATATGCATGTCAAGGACTTGAGTGTGCTATTTGGCCTAAGGCTCTTTCATTCACTTCCAGAGTGTGTGCGTGGTGAGGTCTCTTCCCACCAGCTTCCTTCAGCGTGCCCTGCAGATGAACTGCGGCAATTCTCATTGTGATTCAAAGCTCACAGTTTGTTTTTAGCACCTTTACTGAAACCCCCTTCCAAAAATAAAAGGTGGATAAAAAGTAACTCGGAGTCTTTAACTCACTCGCAGTGGTTCTGAAAAGGACGATTATTCAATCGGCTGTTAATTGAAATCTCAAGGTGTTCAATTCATGCTTTTCTCACCATACAGAACCTGGGAACTCTGAGAAATCACATGCACACTGTTATTGCCCACAAGGCAGCTCGAGAATGTGTCTATACACACTATATGGTCATGGTGGTTGCCTAGTAACATCAGCTGTCTCCTTGAAAGGCCTTTGTATTATCTTGTGGAATTTAATTTTTTTGTAAGACCAATGAACTGAAAGAATCTCAAGCAGTCACATCCAGAAGTCAGATTTTTTTTTCAAAGGGCTGTCATTGGTTATTATGGTTTGCTGGTTAGCAAAATACATTTGCAATTTGAAGAGCATCTCGAGATATTAGTGGTACCTAATTGCATTACCTGGAGGAGAGACGGATGGCGCCAGCTAAAATGGCTGGCTGCAGCTCAAGCTGTGCTGAAGACAAGTGCATTTTTACAGCTTTCACTCCAGGTTCCAGCTGGGATCTTTTATTGTTGACTAAGTGTTTTTCCAACAGATTTTAGACACTCCCTCCTATGCGTTATTTGAGCACGCCGCCAATCTCTGTCCTCTCAAGCGTGTCAGCTGTCATATTGCTATAATTGATGGCTTTTAACCTGGTTTTGTTTATAGCACGGTGTGGAAAATGAAGATTTGATTCATTCGTTCATTCATTATTTCTCACAGATTGCAAAGCAGCTCTCTTTTGCTCCCACGAGGCATTGTTCCTGATGTGTGACTAACCTTATATCTGCAGCTTTGAGTTCAGACGAATGTGTTTTGTATTCTGTGACTGCCGTTCAAAGTAGGATCCAAGCAGTCTACATTGCCAGGGGTGAGGAATCAAGGTTGCAATCATTTCAATTCTTCTTGCAAAGCAGGGTTTGCATGAGACTCTAAGGGAGCTTGCAGCAAACAGCAAATTGCCTTTCTACGTTTTATTGTAATTATTGACCTGTCGGATGGATTTACAAAATGGCAGCGCTGTTAAATGCTTCATTAGTTTTTAGAGCACATATTTTGAAAATGTCTCAGGGTTGACGCGCATGTTTTACGTACATTGGTGTCTCTCATATCTGGCCTACACTGAAAAAAGACCCTGGGTTGCTGTGGGATCAGAGTTTCACACGTTATGCCTGTGTGGGTTTCCTTCAGGTTCACTGGTATCCTCCTACCTCCCAAAAACCGCCAGCAGGTGAACTGCATACGAGCAAATTGCCAGTAATATGTATGTACTTGGCTAGCATCCAAT
>JAQQZR010000002.1:16403843-16415014 GCA_030068235.1 Notoglanidium macrostoma
TGAAATTGTTTTAAACATGATGAGTGATAATGGTAGATTTATTAGCTGCATTGTAATAATAGGTCAATATATATGTATATAGTATATATATATATATGGATCGGTGAAATATTTAATGTTTTATTTCTTATATGCATTTTACTTCAAAGCGTGGGCTGCTTTGAGATACAGCTGCGACAGAAATACGATTTGCTGTAACATGTAAAGCTATAAAGTTTATATATAATTATTTTCTAATTTAGTAATAAAAATAATGCCTGCAATGCCTCTGTATCACAGACATCTCTGCCCCCAACAGCTTGTGCAGGCCCGGTCATTTGGCTCAGGCCTGCGAAGTTGAGCCGCAAGACTGACTTTAGATGAACGTAGAGGCTGGGGCAGGTGTAGGGTGTTCTCAGAGAGGACGTAATGAGGACATGTTAAACAATGCTTGAGGAGGAATACATTTCCATATACTTGAATATTTTCTCATCACCACTTCCAATATTGTACGTACTAAGTGCCATACAGAAATCCCATCCAGGGAATGTTTCGAAGGCTGGCAGACTATGCACGATGGAGGTTGACACATTGATTGTTTCTATATAAAGTCCATGAGCATCAGTGCATATTAAACATTTGCATTTATTACCATTCATTTAGGGTTTAATGAAAAAAAAAAAAAAAAGAACATTTTTTTGTGTAATATGAACTTTATAATAAAATCTTTTTCAATAATGCCGGCTGTATCAGATACAGCAAATGTAACATCAGAGGTGGATAAATCAGTAATCCGAGTGCCCTCGACAAGCACATTTCATAGCCAGGGTTTTCATTTATTTATTCGTAGTTTCCCAACTGACAAAGTTCAACAACCTACTCAGTTTTTGACTTTAGTGAAATAAAGGTTTTCATTTGATTTGATAGTTATAACGGCTGTAGGACTCAAGTTCCGTCTTCAGTATTGACTTGGGACTGGTCTTTGATTTATTCACATATATACTCAGAATTGTCTTGGTCTTGTCCATTGCTCTCACTAAATATGGTCTTGGCTCAGCTGAGACTCAATCTGGTCTTGGACATGACATTGCCAGTCTTGCCTATAGCCTTATTAGTTATGTTTATATTAACACTTTTGTTAACACTGGGGTGTCAATTCGCATAACTAGCTAACTATCGCACCATGCATAGCAACCGCTTAGTGTAGCTAACATAATCTTAGTGGGCAGCACACCGGATCTTCCACTTGCCTGGTGGGTTGGCTAATGGATTTGTCCTCCTCTGAACATGTAAAAATAAGTCATATTGATTTGGTGCATCACGTGCAAGTTACTTCGCCCTATTAAAAACAGCTACTGGTGCTTTGGTTGTATCGCAGAAAGCTTGTTGTCTCGTAAATGGTTCCTTTGGGTTTAATGTAGTGCAAATGAATATAAAGAGAATTGCAGTTAATGCAGTTTGGAAGCTGTGGTAACAGTTGTGCTAGTAGTACAGAATAAATTGCCTCAAATGGCCATTAGATGTTAACAAAAAAAAATAAAAAATTTATCAATCTGAAGTAAATGCAAGCACTTAAAAGACCCTTCAGTACACGTTTTTCTTACTGAACTTCAAAGATTTCTTTCTCTCTCTAAAATGAAATCCTACACGGGAACAAGCCGATGAATCGACCGCGATGAAATTGGAACATCTTCCTCTCCTGACGACTTCAGGTGCTCGGATAGCATTAAAGAAACTTTTCCAAATGTATTTCTACCTTATTTCAAAACAAATACTTTGTTCGGACTGCATTAAACACGCATTTACATATGGTAATTCTGCATTAGGTTGATTTCATTTTAAGCTTACAGGCAGAGAGTGTATTCCGAGGTAGAGAAGCGTATCCTGCGTTTAGTGTGTGTCAGGCTGCAGCGTAGTGAGCTCTTTGTATTCCTGGTAAGAAGACAGCCGCTTGACAGTTTGTTTCAAAGAATGTTTCAGAATGTTTCAATACCTAAGGGGAGGTGTGCAAGGAAGGCAATTCAGTTATGCAAATCACATCACACGCTTTTCATTAATCCCTTCTGAGCAGTACAAACTGCCTGCACAGGACCAGTAAAGAACAAAAGCTGCTCAAAAGTTTCGCTCGCTATCACTGCACTGTTATTGTAACAAGCCAAAATGATGACAGCCTTCTAAGAAGCAGTTTTGTCATATTTTGATGAACTGTATGATACATAGGCTTTATTCATCTGCTTAAATGCATACGCAGGAAGAGTTCGCTTCATATGTTGATTGATTCAAAGAAATCAGACTTTTGAATATTTTATACTTCAACTGTAATTATGTAAGACTTCTGAAGATATTTTTTCCCTGCAGTCTGTCCATTAAGGTAGTGCTGTATTATTTATTTATTCACCCCTGTCTTTGAAGTGAAAATATTCTGAAAATGCCCTGACCAAAACAAATATAGGGCTGTATTCAGAGTCGAGAGGATTTAATACAGAAATTGTGCACGTCGGTGTTCAGACTTCAGATGTAACTACGGACTTAAGGCATTCAGAATTAGTCACATGGGGTAGAGTTTGTTGAAGACGCAACCGTGTCTCAGTTACATGTGATTCCAATCTTCGGACTTAGAGCCATTTTTCTTGCGCTCAAATCAGAAGCCGTATTCAGTCCGGCCCCACTGACTTTTCCAACAAACTTGGAGTGAACATGATAATTACTACTCAGACTATATATATATATATATGGCAATGTATTGGTGATATGCTAATATACTCCTTTTTATTTCAATGCTTGCTATCTTCACATTTATATATCATCATATTAGGATCTTTAATCTTTAAATTGTCTCTTACACCAAATTCAATCTGACAGCACAGAGAAAAATGTTCTTTTTGATACATTTCCTATCCCCCAGTTTATCTATGCTTAAAGATGAATGTTTGTTTTTGAGAATGGTGGTCTAGATGCTGTTGAAAATTCCTGTGTAAATATTGATCTGACTTTTGGACTTAAGTCGCTGACGGCTCACGGAGCCGAGGGAATTGCGGCATAATTGAAATGTTAATCTGTTAGTCAGGTTAGCATGACTGTCATGCTGTGTTGCATCAGGATGCAGAAAAGAAAGCCATGTGCTACACCAGCGAGGATGAGGCGAGATGAGGTGGAGAAGTGTGCTCTCACTGCTCCACGTGGCTCTGATTAAGTTTAATCTGGCAGCCCTCCTTTCTACTATCTCCTCTTCAGGCTCTACCTCTCTGGCTCCACTGACTCAAAGGCAGTTATAATGAGCTACTGAGCCACACACTAGATGCCCTGGACTCCAGTCCCCACTGAGCCATAATGAGCACTCCAGCAGCCCCGACGCCACAGCCAAGGGCGCCAGTCTTCCCTCCCCACAGACAGTTGAGTGTAGGTGGGCATCATTTGTTCTCTGTTCCCCTCTTGGGGTATCCCCAGGGCTAGAAGAACTTGGGGTGGCATGGCCCATAGCCGGCAGCTGGCAGCGAGTACCTGGCAGTCGGAGCTGTGCCTCTTTAGTCGCCAACGGCTTTCGGCCATATCCAGCAGTCGAGCCTTGGCGGGGTTCGATGTGGCTGCGCAGATGAATAAAAGACTCCAGATATAAAGAGAGACAGGAGGGAGGAAGGAAGGAAGAGACAGTGTGACAGAGAGGAAGGTAAAGCAGCAGGCAGTAGAAAATACGAAAGGAAAGATAGATTAAAAAAGAAAACAGTGAAACTCATCACTCCTGCCCACTTCTTTGTCTTTACCCTCCTGAAGCATCAAAGAGGGTTGCTAAATTCTCAGTGTGTGCGAGATGGACATAGAAGCACTGCTTTGGCGGTGAGGGAGAAAACTTATTTACTTTTCAGATGGATCTTTAATAGACTCTGCCTCCAGATCGTCGGTCAAAGGCCTGTGCGGTCCTTTTATTTTATTCCACTCAGCGATGCCTTCTCTTGCACTGTTTTGATTATCTTCATTATTTAAATGGATTTGCATAACAATTGGCACGATTTTATTAGCCGCGTAGATGCGGATAACAATCAGCGCGATGTTGTCGCAGGGCTCTTAATTACAACGCTGACTAATGTCAAGCAAATGAATCAAGTCAAGCACCTCTCACATCAGGACAGAGGGAAGCAGGGAGCACACTCATTAATGCTGGAGAGTGTGTGGGTCACTGCATAGGGTTTGAGGTGATGTTGGAGTACGCTGTAGGTTAGCACCTCTTTTCCACATATTTATAAATGTAGATGTTAAATACAGAAGTGTCTTTCTGTTATATGGTCTGAAATCTGCATGATTTCTCGTTGTAATTATTAGTGTTTTAGTTCATGTATGTTTATGTTGAGAAGAAGCTCCACTGGTTTGCTCGATCCTTCCTGAAACAGCTCTGACCGGGAATGAGGATTGAATAGTTATTATCTTTTGGGAGGATTAAGGATTTGTGTCCTGTACTGAGTGCTGCTGTAAAACACAAATAAATGTCTCCATGTTGTTATTACACAGGCTTTATTGTTCCTTCTGGAATAATCTTTGAAAATATATTGTTATGTCCTATAGTAGAATATTGAATTTATTACAGAATGCCCGCCTTTTTTTAAGGAGACCTTGTTTATTAAAATAGAGTTCCATTTTAGACATAATACATATTTGGATCTTAATAAAGCATACAGCTCTGGAAAAAAAAATAATTAAAAGACCACTGAAAATTATCAGTTTCTCTGGTTTTACTATTTATACTGTAGGTATGTGTTTGAGGAACATGAACATTTTTGTTTTGTTCCATGAACTACTGACAATATTTCTTCCAAATTCCACATAACAATATTGTGCTTAGAGCATTCAATTGCAGAAAATGACAACTGGTCAAAATAACAAAAAAGATAACAGTGTTTCCAGACCTCGAGTAATGCATGGAAATCAAGATCATATTCAATTTTAAACAACACCATACTAATGGTTGAGCTTAGGAAGAGTCCAAAAAGCAATATTTAGTGGAATAACCCTGACATTTAATCACAGAGTTCATGCATCTGGCATGCGCTCCACCAGTCTTTCACGTTGCACTTGAGTGACTTTATGCCACTCCGGGTGCAACAATCCAGTAGGCTCAGCTTTGTTTGACGGCTTGTGAACGGCCAGCTTCGTTTTGATCACATTCCAGAGGTTTTCAGTGGGGTTCAGGTGTGGAGATTAAGCAGGCCATGACAGGGTCTTGATCTTGTGGTCCTCCATCCACACCTTGATTGATCTGTCTGTGTGGCATGCAGCATTGTCCTACTGGAAAACCCAATGCTCACAGTTAGGGAACATTGTCAGAGAAGAAGGAACAGAAGGATAACTTTGCACATGGTTTGATTCATGCATCTTTCACCAACAAAAATCTGCCCCATTCCAAGATTGCTGAAGCACCCCCAGATCATCACCAATCCGCCACCAAATTTCCCAGAGGGTGCGAGACACTGTGGCTTGTAGGCCTTGCTGATGACCAGTTGATTGGAAATGCTGAAGATTGGATTCATCAGAGACGATGACCTAACTCCAGTCCTCTACGGCCTAATCCTTACCCTCGCTTTTCTTAGCTTCTCATTGATGAATAGCTTTATATGACTTCAACTCCATCCAGAGGAGCCTGTTTTGAACCGTCCTTGCCGTGCGCTTAACCTCAGCTGCCATTTGCCATTCTTTTTGTAGGTCACTTGATATCATCCTATGATTGTTGAGTGACATTCATAGGAGTTGACAATCACAGCGATCAGCGGATAGTCGTTTTCGCCCTCTGCCAGTCTGTAACATTATTGTCCCCCATTGTTGTCTGCTGCTTGACCTTGTTCTTATGAACTGCCACCTTTGAAATTTGGAGGATGGAAGCAACCTGAAGCTCACTGTATCCCTCTGCCAGTAAAGCCAGAATTGAACCCTTCCTTTTCTAACTCAAAATATTTTTTAATTCTTTTGGCATGATGAATAGATATTTTTGTATGGCAATTACATTTAAGATACTACTAGCACTGTTTTTGCTATCCGGACCGGTCCTACTGCAGGAGGACAGTGATGACTACAACAGTGGTTTTTATAATTTTCCTTGTTAAATAAGATCTGCTTTAGATGATCACCTACTCCGTACCTCATTACATAAAATAAGGTGTGCTTATGTTGGAATTCCACCACAGACAGTGTAATGAAATGGCTGCCATACATAGAGATGCTGATTTAAGAAACAATTTAAGTGGTCTCTTAATTTATGTTCAGAGCTGTATATATTTTATAGCTTAAAATGCAATTCAGATGGTTTTTAGCCAATTCTGGCATGGTAAGGTAACACACACTGTCTGTCTGATGCGACAGAAAGGATACATGTTGTAATTTCGCCTAAAAGAAAAAGAAAAAAAATCTATGATAAAAGTAAACACTGGGGCAGTAAAACTTCTCTTTCTTTGACCCCATTTAACATTGTAAATACTTAACATGATTGAATTTAATTGCCCTATCCTCCGCATCCCCCCCCAACACACTCACAAAAAGTAAGAAAAAAACAGGTTTGCAGTCAGTGGGATTCAGTACTGGAATGCCGCTGGCCACACATGACCTTTGGCAGTGTGGAAACTTGATTTGATCCGTTGCGCTACATTGAGGCCCACAAAGCCCATCCTCATCCCTGCCCAAAGCCATTAGCTTACTGCCTTACAATAGTAGAGGGAAACAAAGGTAACCACCTATCGGGTTATTTGTGTGTGTGAGTGTGTGTGTGTGTCCACATGTTGAAAGCCCTCTGTTTTAGTCTGAACCAAAGCTGTAATGTGATTACTCTTTTCACTTGAATGGAGCAGCAACATTAAGAGACCTATGCAGTTGTAATCGGGCTAATCATCATGAAGGACAATGGTGTGACTGGAGATGATGGGAGGTTGTCTTTACAAATTAGCTATTTCTTAGCACAAAGCGTAGTCAGCTGAGTAGCCAGACACTGAGTCACTGCTGTTTTCAAAGCAAATTATCGTTTGAATCTATATATCATACACTTACTGATAGAAGGATATCCATTAACAACAGCTGTGGTTGCGTATTGCATTTTGCTTTCCAGATAAGGAGCAGAAATTGTATGTCACATTTAAAAGCATCATGTGTAACTTTTATAAACCAATGCAAGAGGAGTTATTGTATATACAGCATGTACAGTAGTATGTGAATTAATATAAGTGTTCTTTTATACTTCTAGATAATGTTTCTGGACCAGCTGCTTGACAATTTAATTCCTTTCTTTTCTTTTTTTTATTTAATTTCTTTATTTTTTTGCCAGCATACACTAACTCCTACCTTTCTAGCCCCTCCCCTTTACCTCTGAACTCAACTCAAGTGGTGGCAGGGCATGTCTAAACCATTCCTTAAACCTTAAGACAACTTTTCTACAAATACACACAGACACATACCTAAACAAACTGTGTCTGTGTCTTGGCAACAAGCAACATTTAGAGATTTATTCAAGCTAAATTCATTAGTTTTAATGTACATTTCTCTGTACTTACTAAGCCTTAATGAAGATAGACAATTTAAAATGGTCTTACCTGCCAGTCAGAGACACCACAGACAAAATCGTTCATTTTGCTGACTACTCCATATATAGATAAAAAAAAAAACGTCTTCATCAAAGTGGATGAAAGATAAGACCTGACCGTTTATATTGTAAGCACATATGGAGAAGCTGTCATTTCAGAGTTTGTCCTGGTTTGATTTTTCTCCAGAGAATAAGCTGTTACAGAAATCAAATAAATAGCATGTATGATAATGATTAAAAACAAAAACAAATCTACAGCAACAATCATAAACTGTCTACTCATAGTGATAATTAAGGGTTCTTCTCTGTTCTTTGTCTCATGTAAAGAAAACATCATACAGCATAAAACAACTAGAGTCGTCTCGCAAGTTTTGATATAAGCCTTTCATAAATCCTCTAGCAGAGCTTTCTGAAAGCTTTATGAAGTGCTTATGTGTTGAGGGCCCAGTGTAGGTCTTTTTTAAAAATAAAATGTTACTGAGAAAGTGTATTGTTTAAGTGCTAAAATAATACTGATGTGTCATATGAACTCTGAAGAGCTATCCGGCCCCAACATTTCTCAGAAGAAACAGAACAGATATACCTGTCTAACCTTTAAATGGTTCTTTTAATTCTCACCACTATTCTTGTCACAATATGGAGGTGTTAGAGCCCACATGACATTCAGGGTTTTTTTTTAGTGTGCCATTATATAAGATGCATGATAAAGCAACACTTCTATATATTGTATGACTAATCTTGTGCTCACTGCTGGGTGAAGATCATATGGAATAAATACATACATACATGCATCCATCCATTCATCCATCCAGCCATACATACATACATACGTACATACATACATACATACAAACAAAGAGAGATAAATAAATAAATAAATAAATAAATAAATGGATAGTTGCAGGCTGAACCTTCCAAATCCATGACAAATGCTTTTAAAAGTGGCAAGAACTCAGCATACACTTCTTATTACTTTGACAAGATAAAAAGCAGTTCTCAAGACGCTGTTTGTTCAGATGATTTTAAACAACACTTCACAATCTTTTGCAGCATAGCTAAAGAATATTGGAAAAGAATGAATCATACAACTATATATTTACTACCCAATGTAGAAAAAATTCAAATAATATAATGTACATGACTATATGCATAGGGCTAATGTGCACAAGCCTTGCTGTACTTCAGTCCAGTCTTAATAGCATATAAAAACATTAAGGTCTAAAGGCTTTGAATTCCTGTCTTCCTTTTAATAGATCACAATTTCACATGCATTTGCTGAGAGACTGGGTATGTAATTTAGGCAAAAGGCAGCAATTTGCATACGCAGTTATTAATTTCTTTTCACTTTCCTTTGTATTTTGATTGATTCTTTTCACATTTCACATTCCAATAAGGTCAGCTCTGATCTGGTCTGAGCTGTTGGTCTGAACTAGACAACTGAGTGGGTTATGACTGAACATGAAAAATTCAAAACCGTAAGAAGCAACAAGGAATAAAAATGAAGTGAGAGCATTAGAAGTACTACATCTTTGGACAGAGAGAAAATATGAGAATAACAGTACCAGCGAGGATAACAAATTAAGTACAAGCCTTTGAAATCTGTCTATTAGGATTTCCATGACATACAAATGCCATTTATTTCCATCTAAGACCAACCACAGGTGAAACAAAATGTCAACCTCTAGAGTCATGTGATTTGGACAAAACATTATGAGCTCTGTTTCTGTGCCAGAGCTAGCATAATTAGCTAGTGTTGCTAATTTTGTTGGATATAAGTCAATGTTGTGGAATCGCACAATACCATCACAATACATTTCTGCAACATCACCTCACTACTAAATACAATAAACTTATTTTATCTGTGAAAATGTGAATTCACGTTTATGGTTTTACAGATGATCATTAAAATCCTAAGAAAAAAATCTTATTGGTAGCAATTTATTTTACAGTATGGTGAAAAACTAGTAATTAATAGGTAACATTGGAGTACATGGTAAGTAATAATTATAAAAAGAAGTATGTGGTAAGTACCTAGTAATTACCATGTAAGTATTTGGTATTTAGCTTGTATTTAATATGGAAATTTATGGTAAATATTTGATTGAGTAGCTATACTTGTGTATGTGATAATTAGAAATTGAAGTGCATGCTAAATAGCTTTACTGGATATTCAAGTACTTACAGATACTTCAGAAGTACTTGGTGCCATGAGGCAATAATTCCCCAAGAAAGACAAGAGAAGAGTTAGTGCACTTAATTACTACATACAAAATGTATTTTACAACCCCTCTTTCTTTATAATATAAAAGAGCTACTAGCAAATGCATTTTAGCATTGTCTGATTATGTCTTTCTAATGACAAAGGCAAGCAAATTGTTATTGTTTATTTATGATGTACACATACTCTTTATTTTACAGTCCTATTGTTCCTGTTTTACAATGAGTTATTTGTATATGTACCTAGTAACATTGGTTATGTGTGGCTGTGCGCTGAAGGACACAAAGATCTGAATAGTTCATAATTATAGTTGAAGTTAGAAGTTTACATACATGGACATCAATTTCATCATGGATGTAAACGTCAAGGCAGTATTGGGCTTTCAGTGATTTCATTGAGCTGTTCTTTTTCCGTGGCAGAATGATTGAACGACATGGATTTTTAATAGAAAAAACCCCAGGAATTTGGTGCACATGTTCTGATTTATTTTGGGATATCTGCAATTAACACAAGGACAAAATTATACATACAGGGTCAAAAATATACATACATAACACCTAATATTTGATAATATTTGGTTCACAAAACAGCCACAGAACATGATGCCACCACCACCAGGCTTAAGAGTTGGTACAGGGTTCCTCTGTACCTCTGGTCATTCTGGTCCAACAACTCAATCTTTGTCTCATCTAATCATAAAACTTTCCTCCCAAAGGTTTTTTCTTTCGCTGTTCATGTGATCAGCTGCAAACTTTAGTCAAACCTGAAGGTGTCGATTTTAGAGCAGGGACTTCTTTCTTGTATGACACCCTTTTAGTTTATAGCGATGAAAATCTCTCTTGACAGTAGACAGTCTTCCAGCAGCTTCCAGTTCATGTCAGGTCTGTGTATTGATGGTTCCTGGGTTGTTCCTGACCATCCAATCTAATTTTCCCTCAGCTGCGGGTGACAGTCTGAATCTTCTTCCAGCACAGTGGCTACACCTCCCAATAAATTGTACTTATGTACAGTTGTATGAACTGATGATCTTGGAATATGCATATAAATGGCTGTAAGAGACATTCCTGAGTTGTGTCAATCTATGATCCTCTTTCTCAGATCTGCACTGAGCTCCTTGGACTTTCCCATTGTACTCTGTGTCGGCCAATCCATCGAGTGCTGTGAAACAATCATGTTTGTGTTGTGCACATAGAAGATACCAGCTGTACTCCATCAGGAACACTAATAGAAAGTTAAGAGGCCTTAAGTTAAAAGACACTTTGGAACTTTCAGCACCTTTGAATTGATAATCTAAGTGGGTGTTTGTAAATTTTTGACCCTGTATGTGTTGATCCTGTGTCGTATTCATCCATCCATCCATTATCTATACCGCTTTATCCATCTGGGTCGTGGGGAAGCTGGAGCCAATCCCAGCATCTTTGG
>JAQQZR010000002.1:16415114-16448866 GCA_030068235.1 Notoglanidium macrostoma
CACCCTGGGTGACCCGGGGATCGAACCTAGGACCTTCTTGCTGTGAGGCGACAGTGCTAACCACCGCACCACCGTGCCACCTGTGTTGTATTCAGAAAACCTAGAATAAATTAAAATTTATGCACCAAATCCTCTTTTTGGCATGTCTTTCCTCAGAAAAAGAGCAGTATGAGGAAGTTATTAAAAGCACAATATTGCCATGATATTCACTTTCATGATAATATTCATATTCATGTATGTAAATGTCTGACCTCAATTGTAAGTACAGTATACAAAATGTACTTTATTTTACAGTCATGTTACCACATTGTCAAAGAGGACTTACCAGAAATTTCTGCACAATTACTACAGTATACTCTAATTCTACTATAGTTTACTATAGATAATTTACTGTAATTTTAGTGTTAGTATTACTGTAGTATTAGTAGTACTATATACTTGAATATCCAACAAAGTGCGATTTGGTGTGCACTGGACAATATGTGTAATTAGCTCAAACTTACTTAATACACAGCTGTTACCACAGTGTTACCTATTAATTAATGGTTAATTACCATGCAGTAAAATAAAGTGCAACTAAAATGTTGTTATCAAACTGTTATAATTTCAATTCAGTCCACAAATCATCATATTACATACTTTTTAAAACAATAATTAAAGCAAAATTAAGTAATTATAATAAATTATTAAATTAAAGTAAATATTAAAAAACATGAGTGTATCAGTATATCAAATTACACAATAAGTTCGAATAAACACAAGAAAATTATAAAATGAACAATAAGGACAAAGGAATAATAAAAAAAAGCATGTTTTACTGTATTATTAAAATACAATCACAGCAGTTTAATTATATTAGTTATGCTAAAAGGTTGTTTAATACATTATGAACTCCCAGAACTCCATATAGGCTTCAACTTGTATAACATTATTTAAACACAGTATTTTATTAGAGAAGGTCAGCTTGAACATCCATAAAAGTACATAAAAAGACAAAAACATATTTGGTACTGTCACTATTGGAGTGTTAGATCATCATGTGCATGGCAGCTAGACATTTGGGAAGCAATTTCTAGTCATATCTCAGAGAAGAGATACTTCCAACCTAACTAACATTAAAATCCACATCCACTCAGTGGGACGTGGGACTCATTCATGTAAAATCCATCCATTTTACTTGCACATGTGAGTAATATGATGAACTCAATAGATATCCATTTAAATATGCCCTATCACTTTATCCACAATATAAAATAAATTTCATATATAATATCTAACAATATTGTGACTCTATATTGTTTAGCTTCAAAGAAATGTTTGTACAGTAAAAACACTCCAGCCCCATTCTTTCTTATTCTGTCTATATTTATCCTTGACCTTTTGTCTGCTTTTTTATGCCTTTGGATCTATGTGTAAGCCTGATATCAATATCTTTGGCCACTTGCCTATTTTTGGATTTTGGGACTTTGGATTGTTGGCGTTCAAAAATAAATGTTTGTACTTGTATCCAAACCTAAACGATTGTCAAAAATGAACTTTAACCAATATTTATAAAAAGTTTTGTCTTCGGGAAGCAAACGAAAGGGTTTATTAGGCGTTTTGCGGCAGAAACATTTTCCGGGTCTTTATTTACCTTTGACATTTTAAGATATTGTTGAGTTTGCTAGCTAGGGTTAGGTCAATAGAAACCTGAGGGTGTGCCCCAAATTACATACACACCTGCTAAAAAGAATTAAAAATTAGTTAGCATAGATGTTACACTATCGTATAACACAACACAGGTATAACTAAAATACAAGTAGAGTATGCGTTTAGAGAAATGTTCCATTTAGCACCATGAAATGTTCATTGGCTTGTCCGTTTGGGGAAAGCCTTTCACAAAAAGGTGTAATTTTCACAAAACGTCTAGGAATCACCACTTTAGAAAGACAGAACCCTTAAACATCCAAAAAAAAAAAAAAACCTTGAGGAACCCTGAATAATATACTATTTACAATTATGGTATGCACTTTGGACCATATCCTGTATCCCCTTTGTGTTATATGTTAAGTGCTTGAAGTGAGGAAAAAGTGCCACTTTTATGGCATGTTAGTGTACAGCAAATGCTTTACTGCTAAATCAACTCTGAGAATGGTTATTGTAACACTATGCTGGTGTTTATTTTGTCCCAATCTTTGCAGTGTTAATTGAACAATTTCTAAAGTATTAATTATACTCAGATGCAGAGTTAACATAACTCTATGCATAGTTATAAATTAACTCTGCTTAACACCACACCTTGGTTTCATAACTCTCTAGGAGTTGAATATCCAACACTTCTCAGTGACACCAACTCTCTTATGCAATTGATTCCTTCAGTGTTAAAACATACTTTTACAGAGTCAATTCAACTCAATATTGAACACTTTTGGTTAACACCAGAAAACTGACAATGATGGAACCATCTTGTATTATTGTAACAAATAAGACTATAATTAAAGCCACTGGAATTAAGATTTTTAATTTTGCAGAAAATGTTTAATCTGAGTTATGTTATGCTCTTCATCTCACATCTTTTATTTCACATTGAGAGAAATTCTATTTACCAAACAGCATAAGTAGTAACAGTAATGACATTAATTTTGTATTGACATAATATGTATTAATTCTGTACACTATTTGGCCAAAGTATTAATGATACTGAGGATATAATTAAGCAAATATATTTCTTCAAAGAACTGCACACACTGGTATAGAGGCCCATGTCTATCTTTGTCCATTCATGCCCGTGTATGATTGAGCTAGCCAACTAACTCTAGCTAGCTAGCTAAAATACAACATAGAGAGCAAAGGGATCACCTCTGGTTGCTATTGATGTGTGTATTTTCATTACGAGATATGTGTCCTCTGTATATTTTATTAGCTAATCTGTGCCTATCATATACATTTTACATATGTAAGATAGTGTTAGCACAATAGCTAAAACACAAAAAGCCTTTTACTAGACACTGGCTGGACATCCTGAGTTGTCTAGCTCCACAACATCTCCACTGTAACAATACAAATTCCATAACAAGGATACACCGAATGAAAATAATTCACTAGCTTTACACCAAAGTAGAGAACAAATAAGTGCCTTGCTTTTTCCATCATTCTTAAATCCGTTTTCCTCTTATGGTATTATATTGACAGTCATAAATTGACTGATTCTGGTTTGTTTTGTTTACCATCTCACCCTGTCCCCTGCTTGGCTGCCTGCTCCTGTCTGTCACTTTGTAGTTGACCTTCTTTCATGCTTAAAGTTTATATATCTAAGCTGGTGTATGATGTATGTGTACAAATTTCCAGCCAATTCTGACAAGACACTGCTGACTGTGAAGTAGACTTGTCAAGGTGACTCACAGCAGCTGAGGAACATCTTATTATAGGGTATTTTTCCATAATCACAGTTCAATAATCATGTTTATTATTATTATTATTATTATTATTATTATTATTATTATTATTATTATTATTATTATTTAAAAACTATGTGCGAGGTGGCTTCAAGAATGCAAAAAATATTCAATAATCCAAAAATTTTAAACATCAAATTATGAAAATATCCATTATTTAAAGTTCCATCAGTGCGTCTGAGCTCTCATTGTGATTTGTTGGTGTATGTTTGAGTGCTATCACTCTGAAACAGTGTTACGTCATCTTCTAGCTTCATTTAGGCCAATTCAAAGCGGACATGTTTCTGAAGCCTTTTTTTAGTACTTGTGACATGCCAGTAGTGCTTCTGTTTTGACAAGCGTATCAATCCACACCAGCTGTGTTAGAGGTGTGTAAAACGTGAGGGTTGCCTGTGCTGCGCTTGCTGCCGTGTCTATTTTGTTTTTTCACCTGTGCGTGTAAGTAAAGCATAAACTCCATAGAAATCACTCGATCATACTTTTTATGTTCTGAATTCCCTTGTATGTTGAGGGGGTAACCAAAAATACTTGCCTTTAATACAAAAAAGGTTTAAAATGTATTAGTAAGGCGGTGGGCCACAACAAGCTTCCTGAACAGTTTGGTTTAGATTCCACAAGTCTCTGGAACTGGACTGGATGTAAAGGACACCATTCTTCCAAATGATATTCTTTTAGCTGGTGTTTTGATGACGTTAGTGGAGAGCACTATCAGTCCAAACGCTCGTACAGATGTACAATTAGGTTGAGATCTGGTGAATGGGAAGGCCATAGTATATGATTTACATTATTTCCACACACTTAAACTATTCATTGAGCTCTCATGCCCTGTGGGATTAGGATCATTATGAAAGATGCTAGTCCCATCAGGATGGAAATGTTTCAACATAGGATAAACATGATTAATCAGAAAAACGTTGAACTGAACTGCAGTGTCTTCCTTCTGAGGGAATAAGTAGACCCAAAACATGCCAGTGTAATCCCTATCTCTCCCTTACAGTACTCGAAATAGCAAAATATAGAAGTCCTGCCCACTTTAAGCACTGGGGATAAACGAGTATTCAAATGCCGCTCTCGTTTGACATGGATAAGATGTGTGACACTGCTAATGTCACTGCTAAATTGGAGAAACCTCACTAGATGCAGATTTTTTTCTTATCAAAATACCAGAAAAAGGCAATTTTTTTACAATATTTCGAGTACCACATGAAGCACTTTCAAGCACAGCATAAAAAGGATTGAGTAAAACCTTTTAAAGAACTGACTCCAAGCTGTGTGGTATACTGTGCATTATCACATAACTAAATATGCGCTAAATATATTTTCTTCATGCATCTCTTTAAAACTGTCAATTATTCAATGCATCAGTCTGCGGTTAACATTTTCAAACTGAGACCCAAACCACATTGGAGGCTGAGCTCCATTCAGAGAGAGCTGTATCTTGTCACACATATTCTAGTGACTGAGCTCTTTACTTGTATAGAGGAGAAGTTCTGCAAAGCCTGTTCTTCTGTTCCTCTCCCTCTGAGACAGGGATCAGCAGGCACAAGCTCTTTTGTCCCTGTGTGGTGTGTGTGAAACACTTGGCCTTGTCCCAGGGTGCCACCAGGATCAGAGCATGGCCATCATCTCAGTGCTGGCAGCACACAAAGCGGGCTTGGAATGACAAATTGGTCTGAGCCACCGACAGGCACATGCCAGGAAAGACCCTACGCACCAAATGGGCAATTTAAGCTAAGTTTATGGAAACTGAACACACAAGTGCTGTTCCAGTTGGCACATGCATTATTATTGTAAAGGACTGATATACATAATCACGCTGAAGCCGTTCGAAACAGAAATTGAACCTACTTGGAGATGAATTGAATTGTGTAACTATCAAATTGCTGATAAAACTTGCTAGGCTTGTATGGATGATGGGCTTCGGTAATCCCAGCTCACAAATAGAAAATCGTTTTCAAAATGTAATCAAATTCTGAGTGTTTTTTTTTTTTTTTTTTGAGGCACAAAATATGAATGTGGTAAAGGAATTATTTAAAATTTGAAAAAAAAAGCACCTATTAGCTGAATTAATGAAATAAATAAATAAATAAATAATTATGTTTAGGTACTCCTTTTTTTCACTGGTTCCCACTATGACAAAGCAAATGCCAATAGCAGATATCAAGTAAAGCTCATTATTGAATCAAGTCCAAATACCAGGAAATGTAACAGACTGAAATATTGCTCTCACAGCATCCTAGACTTTTCAATGTAGTTAAATGTGATCAGATTTCCACTGTTAGTCTCCAGACACTGAAAACGTGTAATCCTCAATAAAATGGCTCAATAAGTTTAGTTAACATTATTGGTAGGGGTATTCACTAGCCCAGGAGCAGTTAACATTGCTGCAGGTACAATACATTGTATTGTATTACTACTTACATTTTTACCTTTTATTTTAGACACTATTTTAAAACACCATTGGGTGACTTAAGTGATGGATAGGAGAGCTTCACTCAAGTTTAAGTATATATTAGCTGTGTATACAGTAGCTGTGTTAAGGGATTAAGAGAGACACAATGCTATTGATGGTTGTACGTATTCATTTATTGTTCTACCCATTTTGAGCATGTTACTGACACCATCATTGGTGTGTGTGATCCCGGGTGTGTCAGTTAACCTCAACTATGTCGCTCAAGTCTATATTTGGCCTCGACTAGGGAACAGTTTTTCCTCAGTTAAATCCTACTAGCACTTTTTTTTATTTTTTTTACAAATTTAGTTGGTTCTCTTTCCCCTAAATAAAAACAAAGTAGTAGCCTAATTTAAACTGCTACAACACTGACTAGGCTTTCACCAAAGATGAAATGAAGAAGGATGAATGAACAAGCTCTGTATGTTCATGTTAATAAACAAGGTCCTTGTTTGTCCTACAAGCTTCAGGTCTGACTGTTCATTCACACTCATACGAAAGAAAAAAACATCCCGTTCTTGCAAGTTTTTTGTTGCTCCCCGTAGGATCCCAGTCCTAATGCACACCTTTAGTCTCAATCAGATGCCCTGTGAACCTCTCCGGCAAGCTTTAAAGGAAAATTACAAAAAAAAACCTTCTATTTGTATCTGTATTGGTCTGTATTTGTGTCTGTTTAGAACACATTTCTGTTCATTCCGTATAACTGAATACGTTCCATTCATTTGGTTACATGTCTATATGCAAGATGATTAAAACATAATTAAAAAAAAAATAAACAGTTATGTTGGCACACTGCAGCAATGTAGTACTGTAGTGGAAATATTGTATCATTATAATGCATGAAGGTTAGTTACTAATTAACATGTAATTCCATTGCTTTAAAGATTCTCCACTTATGTGCAAAAGAATAAATGAAATAAAAGTAAAGTAATTACGCTGTATACTGGAAGACACTTATGTACTATATTGTAATGTTTGTATAAATTACATATATTGTAAAGAAGGTAGAATTTGATTCAAGATGTGATTTGGGGTGTCATTGGCCTGAAGTTGGGATCGACTATATCCACATGCTTCAATCTTCAAGCATGGTATATTTGTAAGGAAATGGCAAGACCCAGAGAGTATATATAGAACTTACCTGCCAGGCTACATCAGGCTGAATCTATGAGCTTAGGCTGAATATGACTGACAGGGCCCATTTCACCATGTGACAGATGGCGGCTCTGACTCCTTTTTTTCTTTTGCTATTAAAGAGATATTCAATCAGCTATTGATGACCTGAGCCTAAAACCACAGCTTACCACAACTTCAGGTGGACTGCTCAGAAATGTGGTTCTGCTGCTTCAAGCCACATTGGAACTTGTCTTGATTTGTCCTGGATTGTATTTGACAGTGGGATTCATTGAATTAATTGGAAGTGATCCTGCAGAACATGCACAAAAAATGTGCCATAGTTTATTGTATTGCAAGCTAACTTTATTAGTCAAATTCCAACTGTTCTCCTTCTCCTAGCCCCCCCCCTTTTTTTTTTTGTCTGGAAATGCTAAATGTACAGTATGGCCTCTTGATTGTATGGCCAAGACAGACGCTAAATTATACTGCACAGTCTGGGGTCTTAGAGTTGCCTAAGGCTCTGAAATTGCTAATGATCAGCTGCGGAGAAGCTCTTTGATAGCAGTGCCTGGGGACTCTGCAGAGGATCTGCTGTTGTGTGCTGAAAAGCCGAAAAACCTTGTTTCTTTTCTCTTGCTAAAAATGGTGGTGGTGGAGGAGGTGGTGGAGGAGTGGAGCTGGCAAATAAATAAATGTAAAAAAAAAAAACCTACTACTACTATTATTATTATTATTATTATTATTATTATTATTAAAAACACAACTGATAGCTCCACTGGACTTTTTTTTTTTTTTACTATCACCGTTCACATATTATACTCTGCCACAAGGACAAGGATTGGAAAAGTGTTTTTTTCCCCCATGTCTGCCACAATATCCAACACAGTGGGATCACATGATCTTAAGGATCTTTTAATCCTTCAAATACAGCTTTAATCCCACTGAAAGAAATATTCACATCTTTTTCTTACCTCTTTATTTTTCAAAGTTAAACTAGGTGACAAAACATTGAGCAAGTAATGGGAATGAAACAATTTTTTTTCTTCAGTGTTCTTGAGCATCAGCGGGAAGTGAAACGCACAAAGCCTCTCAGTGTGTGGTGAGAATATTACTGGGCCAGGCGGCCTTGCAGTACCATCCTGCCAGAAAAGTGCCGCGTCCCCTCCACCCCTGACTGAATAGGTTACTTGTTTGTCGGTTCTAAAAGGGGGTCATCTAACAGGGTGCTTAATCTGGTCCACCTGGTGTATATTGAAGAAGACAAGTTAATGTAACCATTTTCAGACCTCCTCCCACAAACTGCTTTTAAGGCCAAAAGCTACTGTAGTGTTCATTTGTGTCAAGTTGTAGCCTGAAGCTTTTGTTTCAGTTCATCTTAGCCCTCTTTTTCCCCCTGTAGCCACAGCTGGTTATAAATGAAACACAACCGCATGAGTTTTCTCTTTCAAGATTCCAAGACATGTTGTGAACATTGTCATTGGCAGCATAGTCCTATTTTTTTTTTAACAACAATATATATATATATATATATACAGAGCATCACCGTTGCATAACAAATTGATTACCTCATTTGTCATTTCCATAGCTGCATAGATGGTGTGTGCTGTGTCTTTGTCATTTTGTTCTGATTTCATAATGAATGCATATCTTACACACAGCTAGGTTGGGTTGCATTAGTTGTGATAAAATATTCATGCATTAAAATTTAAGCTCCTCTAAAGCAATAATAAATGAACAGGTTTTTTTTCTTCTTTTTTTTCATGAACAGATTTGTTTTGTTCTGCTAAAAGAATGAAATGTGATTTTTAATGCTGTTAATCCCTTTAAAACACATAGCAAACTCATTACCGCCTGAGGCTTTTGTGAGTGTGCATGCGTGTGTGTGTGTGTGTGTGTGTGTGTGTGTGTGTGTGTGTGTGTGTGTGTGTGTGTGTGTGTACATGCATAGATATAAGAGCATGTTTGTGTGTTTAGTTGTAAGTATGAGGAGGGTGGGATTATCTTTGTTAACAAAGAAGTACATTATCCATTTGATCTCAAGTATGAAATTTGCAGTAGAACCGTGTACATCTGAATATGCACTGAAAAGGCTAGGTTAAAAATCTACTACGCTTCAATCATCCATCTACTACAGAGTTGTCTTCAAGTTGTCCTAAATAAAATCCCATAGAATAAAACTTTTTTTTTCCTTATTGGATAACGAGAAGGTTTAATAAAGTTCATGAATCTTAAAGCAGGTAGAGCAACTTATTAAGAATATCCCCTTATTAGGAACACACACCAGAGCAGTCTGTTTTGCAGAAAAATATGTCTATAAAAATGCTGCAAACAGCGTGTAAAAATTTGTAACCAGACACCTAGCACAATAAACGCTTTAAGTGCTCAGCGGTGGCTCATAAATTAGCCCAGAACTAGTGTATAGACTTTGATTGCAGAGTTTAAAGTGCTAGTCCGAGCATATAATTTTAGTTCTCTTTCTATATGTCCTTGTGAACCCCATTGCAGTTCTGTTAATGAGATAGATTTTGTGGTTTTATTTTATTCATTTGTTTTTTTCAAACTATTAAACACATGACTCACAGCAGGGAGACTTCTGCAGGCTGTGGCACTTGAAAAAAACAAAAAAGGAATATGCACTAATGTCAAGCAATTCAGGCAGAGAGCATCAGGTGTAATATGAGACCCTTAACTTATTCCTGCATAGCTCCTGTAAAGATGGTTTTTTCTCCTTAAAATGGTTGCATTTGCAATTCAGAATTGTTACAAAGCCTTAATTGAGACTTTTCTCGGCACTCAAGCGCTGTCTCAAAGAAGGGGCTTCACACTGCTTAGAAAATGAGCACGCCAGTAGCAGGGGGCTTTCTATGTTTTAATGCACTTTTGGGAAGCTGTCATTTCAAAGAGCACCCCGTTTGTAGCAGCGGCACACTGCACATCAACCGGCTTTAACACGGCTGTGAGAGACATTAGGATTTTGTTCAGCCAAGTTTCAAGACCATCTCCTGCCACTGCTGAGCCGCTGGAAAGCTCCAGAACACAAATGGTATTGTGTAGCTCTTAATAATATAATAATTAATATAAAGAAAGTTTCTTTCTTGAAAATATTGAATCATTTGTCAAATTTAGTTGCAGGCAACCATTTAAGCCCAACAGAGTATTCTTAGTGCACAGCTAACTTGTTAAATGCTTGAGTGTAGCTAATCATGTTCATGAGAAAAAATATGCAGAGTCAATAAACTTTCATATATGGAACCATCGGGAGGAATTATTGGTGTATGTTGTATATTGATGATATCAGATGACTCTGGTTAAAAGGAATGTTTTTTCCCCTTGGAAAGTTGCCCTACTTGAGGAAATCCATCCATGTAGCTATTATCTATATAGCTCATCCATTAAGGGTCATGGGGGAGCTGGAGCCAATCCTAGCTGACTTTAGGTGCGAGGCGGGGCAATTTAGAGTGACCAGTTGACCTAATCTTCATGTCTTTGGGCTGTGGGAGGAAACCCACACAGGCACAGGGAGAACACAAACTCCACACAGAAAGGCACCAGTCAGCCACCAGGTTCGAAGCCAGAACCTTCTCGCTGTAAGGCAACAGTGCTAACCACTGCACCACCATGCTGCCCCGCTTGAGGAAATCAGTGTCACTAATTGCAAAATTGTGTAGATATAAGAGTGAAGACTTGGCCTGGCCCCATCAATACACCTTTACGGAGTATAAAAAGCGTATGTAGGCCAGTCAATGCTGAGAACATGAATCTGGCCATCTTTCCATTTTGTCCATTTGGTTTCATAACTCATGAGCTCTTTATTGCTCACAAATAAGATGCACATTGATGAAAACAAAAGGCTTCATCAGGGCTTCATTGTGTGATAAAGTATCAGTGAGCAATCAGGTTTACGATACACACAAATATTCAGCATTGTGTTCAAAACTCCTTACACACCTTACACTTGATATGTCCATTCAGTATTCGCAGTAGAGCCGTATTTTCATGGTTTGGGAGTATCTGTGTAAGGGTATTGATGTCACCTGTGTCACAAACTCATCAAACTATCATTAAAAAAGGGGGTTGTTGATTTACCTCTACAAAATCAACTAAACAGTAGGTGCCTGTCCCCTCCAACAAGTGTAAGCTCGGACTTCCCACTAGACTGGTAAGAAAGTGCAAGTAATATTGTTTTGTTTTTTAGTCATTTCCTTTTATTTGTTTGTTTGTTTGTTGGTTTAGCTATAAACCATGTCTACTGTTATGGCTCATAAATAAGAGAGTGGAATGCCGTCCTGCTCAAAGACCACCACTAGACTGAACCACCAAACACTTATTAATATATCAAGTGGTATTGTGGATGGCACAGTGGTGCAGTGGTTAGCACTTTTACCTCAAAGCAAGAAGGTTCTAGGTTGGAACCTGCTGGTCAGCTGGAGCCATACTTTGTGGAGTTGGCATGTTCTCCCTGTGCCTGCATGGGTTTCATCTGGACACTCCAAAGGCATGCAGATTAGGTTAGCTGGCTACTCTAAATTGCCCATAGGTGTGAATGTGACAGTGAGCAGTTGTGTCTCTGTGTTAGCCCTGTGATAGATTGGCGACCTGCCCAGGGTGTACCCTGACTCTCACTCAAAGTTAGCTGTTATTGGCTCCAGCTGCTTCATGACCACTAATGGATAAGTGGTGTAGATAATGGATGGATGGAAATATTGGCTAATCAACTCAGCTAAAATAAAAGAAACAGCCCCAAAACAGCATCCACTCATCTTTTCCCTCCTGAATAATTGATAGCCATGTCAAGAAATGGAATGTCTTTGGAAAGACTTCCCAACAGACGAGTAAGTCAGTGATGATATTGGTTTTCAACCCGTTATTTTGCACATTTGTTACCGACATACCGTATGATAACGTGTTACAATCGTCCTTAATTATAAATCTGGAATGAAAAAAAAAAATAGAGTG
Organism: Notoglanidium macrostoma; assembly: GCA_030068235.1. NCBI lineage: Eukaryota > Metazoa > Chordata > Actinopteri > Siluriformes > Auchenoglanididae > Notoglanidium > Notoglanidium macrostoma. Next base: position 16,427,073 of record JAQQZR010000002.1, read on the forward strand.
GTAAAAAGCTCAGGTTCGTAGAAAATTCATAATATCCCTTCGTTTTCCCAGAATGTTTGCGGACCACTGGCAAACAATTTATTGCATACCCAGAACACAGCAGGTTATCATTAACCACCAAGTAACTACTTCTTCAACAACAGCATAAGAAACTAAAAGCTAATGTAGCAGGTGTCGTCTTCGTTTCCACTTCAGATGGAAAGGACAGTCTTTTAAATCTCTCCTCTCTAGTGATTTTTTCTCTCTACGTTTATAGGCAAAGTGTCCCTGTTTAACCAATGACACAACACGCAACATACTGTTGCAGAAAATAAAAAAGAAAAAGAAAAATATAAACACACACACACACACGCATAAACACAAAACCAACCATATGTTCAGATGGAGCATTGCACATATGGACAATAACGTAGTATCTTACACTATTTTTTTTTCATTCTTATGCTGATATTCCTGTCAATATACATCATTTTGCTGTTACTTGTACATAGACTGCACAACTGCACAAGCACGTCTGCATTTTCATATACCTACAGTATTTACTGCCCTGCACATCATACTGCTACAACAGGTAAACTTGTCATATTAACACTGCCACTGACATATTACATTTTTTTTTCTAGCTTACTTTTGTTCCTATTATCCTGCTCCAGTAAGGCTTTAATTTCCCCATGTGGAATTGATAAAAGTTTACCTTTCTTATCTTATCTTATTACAAAAGGCAGTCTTAATAATCCACTGAACTTTATATTCACAATAGTAATAATAATAATAGTTAACATTTCTAAAAAAAATACTTCATTATTATACATTTTTAAAATTAAAAGTCACTCAAAATGAAGTCAGATGATGATGATGATGATGCACTTCATAGTCCACAAAATGTATGGTGTATAGCGCAGTAGCGTTAGCGCACCTGTAGGAATGACATCACAATCTTTCAGTTACAATTGATTTTATAAACGGTAGAGAAAATCCGTCCAACGTCATAATCATATATCCTTTCAGATTACTCCTAAACCTCAGAATGTACCATCATCCAAGTTCATGCATTTTTCAGATCTCAGACACTCCACTCCTAGCATTTCTTAATGAGAAATGTCCTCTCAAATCACATTTTGATATATATATATATATATATATTCAAAAATGCATTTCAAAAGATGCAAAGTCAATTTTTATCCGGGAAAAAAATATCAAATGGCAAATCTGTGGAGCCTTGGGGGAAAATGAATTCCTGTAGTGATTGCAATATTAGAAGCCTAGTAATAAAGGATGTGACAAGTGCTCAAAAATAGAAAACGACATTTCTAAGGGTTAATTCAATATTAAATTGCCTAGATATTGAATGTAAGTGCTATCAGCGTGCTCTTGTGTTCTTGTCTCTGTTTTCCATGTTCAACTCTCAGAAGTGTTGCCAGTTTTCAGTAGTTCACAGGCTCTGCATGAATAATGGAGTGAGTTGACAGGATGGAAAATATTCCCCCCGCCCCTCAAAATTTACAGCGTTCTGACACAATTCTTCCATTCTCAGTTAACAGAGTTAACAGTTCTCCAAAATAGCAGCCGACCATTGAGATGTCAGCTTTGACCCCCTCTAGTTAGAATTTGCCTTGCCCAAACTTTTTTACTGCAGCGTATAATTCCACTGCATATCAGATTGAGGGCACGGCACACAACACACCGGGTCAGCACTGGCTCGGATAATCGTGTCTGCAGCCTCAGTGGGGAGGTTGTGTGTGTGTGTGTGTGTGTGTGTGTGTGTGTGTGTGTGTGTGTGTGTGTGTGTGTGTGTGTGTGTGCGCGTGCGTGTTGGCTGTGTCTTATTCTAATAGGGCCATGTATTATTTAAAAATATAGAACAAGTTAATACACTGCACATGCCATACCTGTCATGTGGAGTAATTACCCATGGGTCCTCGATATATGTGCAATGAAAAGCGAAGCATTATCATGAATTCTTTCACTACAGAGATTCCGGTGTCAGTTAGGAGAATCATAATCCTAATCAAGAACCTATTTTATTAATGAATCATAAAAAAGACATGCAAAGTGCATAAATATTACAGAGCAAAGGTGCAATCTTGCTCGCACAAATGGAGCTAGGGATGCTTGGACGCCATTTTTTCAGATTGAGTTTGAGTGTTTCGGTACTCATTCCTACTGAAACTAATACTGTAATCAGTAACCTGCTTAGTATTCATCAATCATGAAGCATTTTATTTAGCTTTGTTTAAGTTTTTATTAGGTTTTAAATAGTGTCCATGGAAAGCTTTTTTTTATGTTAGCTAGATTTTAAATGAAATGCATTAGCTAGGGTCAACAGTGTGTTTTGTTTCACTTCAGAGAAAGTGCTTCCGTACTGCTTGAAGTAAAGCATGCTTTTGTTTTCCTCGTGTCAGAATTAAGCCGATAGAGGTCAATCGACAAGAACAACGTACTGGGTAAGGCCAGTCATGTTCATTCACCTAGCATCATCTGACGATGCATTTTCTCACCGGACCAGCGTGTGTTCTTAGCAACAAACCGCATGCACGAAATGTATGTGGGTGATGTTTCATCAGGTTACTTGTATTGAAGACTGTAGCTCACGTTCTTGATATTTCCACACTCTGCTTAGCTTTGATTGCCACAATTAATCATGGAATCGTGAAGTCCAGATCGCTGTCATTTCAAGTCGTCTGTTCATTAATGCGACATCGTACACAAGGCGTACATCACACAGTAGCATGTGGTATGAGATGTTGGTTTTGGAGGAGAGTATCACATAAGCAGGAATCAGGCGCATCCCTATTTTGAGCTGGACAAGACGTCTTGGTTCGCAGTAGAGAAGCAGGTCAGTATGAAAGATGCTGACAGTAGCATTCCAAAATAAACATGTCCTCTGAGCTGCCCTTGTGTCCCCGAGAAGGTGTACGTCATTAGCCTCCCATTCTCCACTACCTATGTCGGCGCTGCTCAGGTTACAATGACACATATTGCTTGAAACACACTCATTAAAAGGGAAGCTGTTGCAACGGGTAAACATACGGAGATGTAGAGGAGCCAAGCGGTAATTGGTATTTGGTCAGAGAAATTAATAAGCTAAATTATCGTTCCTGTGCATTCTTGGAGTCGAGGAGTTGCAGGTGTGGGGAAAAAAAGGGAAAAAAAAGCTTTCTGTTCTGTGTTCAAGTGAAGCTATTGAGCGCTGCTGCACAGAGCTTTATGCTTTTATGAAGCTGTGGGTGTGAAGCTAGGTTACCCCATGCTTCACGCTGACTCCACTAAGTGGTAATGAAATATAGATGTCGAATCCTGGACAGTTCAATGTTTCATCTCTCTTGGTGATACCATAAGGAAGCCATTAATAGTGTCAAGGTGCATTAGCTGTGCCACAGGAAGATAATTGGATATGAGGAAATGACTGGCGGCACCTGCTTAGAATCAACTGGGCCTCCCTGAAGTAGTTGAGGGAGAAGTTTGTGAGGCCATCGCTGCCTGTTGCGAGTGCCATGGTGCCTCAGGACTACTTTTTTTCTCATTCTGATTTCTTTCTTCTTCTTTTTTTTCCACCCGTGAGGTCACCTGAAAGAAGGCACTTTTTGTGTGTTCCCTTCAGTGTGTAGAGGCCTTGCATCCTGCATAATCACAAACAGCAGGACCATCTGTTGTTGCCTTGTTGGCTTAGCTAAGCGTAACCTTTTTAGTGTCGCATTTCATGTATCTGTCTGATGTAGAGGCATATTTACAAAATGGTAATTGCCTAATGAAATCCTGTTTTGGAGTTACTGCATATGTTGTATGGAGATGGTGCAATTATTAGTAGAGTCATTAATGTGGGAGGAAAAAACAGTGCCATGGCTCTCTGTATTTCACCTCCAGAGATTAATGATCTTAACCTTTACTCATTACTTCCTTTTTTTCTGAATTTCTGTGTAGGCAATAGGTCGTCTTGTTTCTTCTAAATACAAGATGTTCCAAGTTTTTTTTTCTTTTATGTCTTTTTTTTTTTTTTTTAGAAGTTAATGAACATGTTTTTTCCCCTCTCTTGCAGAACCAGAACCAGACCCCAGACAAGACATTGACTGCAGTTCCTGCCACTTGTCCCCATAAGGTGAGTCATTATCTGTCTCTGTTTGGATTCAGGATTCAGAGATACGTTGTGTATTAGCCAATGATCGTATCATAACTTGATAATCAGCAAGAGAATAATTAACATTCTTGTCTTCATCGCTAGGCATTCCAACTGCTTCACTGAACTTTGTATTAAGAATGTCGACTATCTCTTTTCAGTAATTCCTCACGCACCTGCATATCTTAAATTCTTTTTGCCATTCATGAGTGGCACAGATTATTTATTTATTTTTTATTTATTACCTCAGATGTCTTCCTCAGCAGTGTCTTATCGAATTCTGAAAATAAGATTTGTACCACTCGATTTAAGTGACAAGATGATCATTCATGAAGGCTTGGGATTCAGCCAAACATAAATAACAATCTACATCCTCATTACTAGGAACAGAATAATCAAGCTTTTTCTAATGTACATTTAAAATGATTTTTCATGGCTTCTTTTGCTTTTTTTCACAACTACACTTTGCAAAAAAATTTCCCTCAGCACTTTGGCATGCCTGCATGAAAATGTGTTAATGTGCTATGTTGCAAAAACTCGCACTATTTTCAGTCCACTAACCCTGAATGTGTCAAAATGCTCATGTCCTTTTCTGGTTGACTAGTGGGGTCAAGAGTAAAGACTCCGCTGGAGTTACGGAAAAACAGCAGACATGTCTGACAGCCTGTCAGCGAGTAGTCAAACTTAACTTCATCCTAAGTGTACCGCCTTAATACACTGACCGCTATCTTTAGAGACTAGAGTCGCAGAGGTGAGCTGAAAATAATTTAGATCTTCTTGCATTATACGAAACGGCACTGACACTTCTTGTGAGGCAATAAAGAAAAGGCAATCAGCTTTGTCCTGAGCCTGTTGACATAGATGCAGGCTTTAATTGCTGGCCTGTCCTTCACACCGGCATGCACCATTTCTGTTGAGATCACATCTAATGGCACTTTCCTGACATCGCAATTGCTCCTTGAGTCAACAGTGGGCTGTCCAGGTCCGTATACATTGTCCTTGACGTGTGGGAAGTCCCAAGTTGCTGTCAAATCCCCATGAAACTACGGTGCTGGACTGAGGTAATGAAGGTATGCAACAGATTTGTGATGCCTTTAACGGTTTCCTCTCATCCACTGGAACATTATCTTTGTCTCGTCTCTTTCCATTAGCGCCTGTGATCTGCACAAACCAATATGCAAAGAAAGCAATGGCGCGATGGAGTAATTTGGTGTGTCACTCAGCCCAGAATGAAAGTATAATGGCTAAATGCTCGGATATGATTTATATAATAGGAATGTCTTATTATGTGGCGCTAAGACCGTTTCTATTTTCTTCTTCGATATTGTATGCATCCTGGATGAAAGAGAGTTAATGAACAGCTTTTAAAGGCTTAGTGATTATATAAAACAGGTCTAGAGGAGAGAGAGAGAGAGCGAGAGAGAGAGAGAGAGCGAGAGAGGCAGGGAATGACAGAAGAGAGACAGAGAGTGTGGCTGACTGGCAAGAAAGAGACAGAATCAGCAAGAGGAAAGCAGAGGAGAGGGCGGAGACAACACTAAGTATACATAATTGCTGCTTGACACATTGGCCAAATTCTGCTACGCCAGTATTGCAGTGAGCATGATTAACGGCTGTCCGCGTGGGCAGGCTGCTTGGTCACCCAGGGACTTCGGTTTCCATAGCAATTCTAGTCCAAAGGCTATACATTAGGTGATGAAAAGTCCCAAAGGCCCGAACATTGTGAAATTGCACAATAATATCTTACATTATGTGCTTTGTCCCCTCTTTAGTAATTCATTCCTGGTGGCTGTATTCATAGCAGGTCAATAGTAGAAATAAAAAGACTCCCAATTACAGGCCTAGTATTCAGGCTTGAAGCATTAAACACCTAAACGCTTAGAGCTGACAAAATGGTCTTGACTTGAGGAAACTGATCATTTGTCCGACATGAAAAAATATATCTCTGTAGGAAATTCACCTGATGACCCTGACCTATATTCCAGCTCTGTGTCCGTTACAGCACAGGGTTAACGTCACCATCACCACTGAGTTTGGCAAAAACGCCTACTGCTAGCCAACGTGTTGTTGCCAAAAATCAGATAGCAGATGGAGCAGGATTTGACCCCTCCCTCCTTGGGTATGGTCATGCTGAACCATGGCTTTGGAAGCAGTCCGAGCTTGGTAGGACCTCCATACAATCTTTCCACCACCAACTGAAAGTGAAACAGTGTGGTGCTCTTCATTCCATAACACCAGAACCAGTTTTTACTCTTCCTTCGAAATCTGTACTGCACACATTACTGTGCACGTGTGCACTCATCTGCACTCTGACTGAGCACGCAACGATCTGGGAGAAGGCAGCAGTGAATAAGTACATCTTAATAATGATTTATACTGGATGATAAGTGGAACTCCCTCCAGCGCCTATCAGCAGACTAGTCATGCAGAGATTAAGTATTGTAACATGTAAAATTCAAAGCAGCAGGTTTTAGGTTCAGCGCTCTGCGTGCGATCACCATTCAGAGCTAGGGATGATTTTGGAAGACAACAAGAAATGTTGCACACATACACGCCAGCGCTGTTGGGGTGCCTGGGGAAGCTTCAGCCGACATCTTCAGACAAACAAGTAACGAACCTGGAAAAAAAAAAAAACGCAATCAGAAAGGTCAGCGTTGAGCTTCGGGTGCATGGCCTGTCACTAGTGCTCACAGCATGTCCATGTCAAACAGAGAAAAAGCGCAGCACACAGAAAGGCTCGACTATACTGCAGGTTGTGTTGTGTCCAAGGACTTGTTTGAACGTGTCCAGGTAGATTCATGCATAAATATTGAATTTACTGGCTGGTTATGTGGTTTGTTTATCTCAATATAGAAACTCATATGCAGATGAAACAAGCACGTTTATTTCATACTGACGGATCCAGAAGATATGTCTTAAATTGAAACATGCGACACATCTCAAGATTTAACGGAACAGACCTCTAATAACAATCATTACTGTCGAATATGGTGGTCATAGGCCATGTTAAATGTATCATTTGGAATATTTTTGGTAGCTAGTTGACTGCAAATAGTACTTTGCATCACAGGTTGTGCAAATAAACTAGCTAGCCTTGTGAATCAGCACGGGGTTTTTCTTTGATTTGGATGGACGCAAGCAATTTCTGGAGCAGATCTATTCCTAATTTGGGTATGCTTTGCAGAGAATTAGTCTTATTTACACAAGCAGCTTGCTGAATGCCTTCCAGCCTCGGTCCATGTCACCATGGAGATATTCCTGGTATCTCGGTAATATTCTCTGGCAGCCATATTTGAAGCGCCTGCCAAAATCGCAACAGCACGATGTAAACTGCAGATGTTCAACACATTCTGTGGCAACATTAGAAAATTAAAGAAAGAAAAAAAAAAATCGTAAATTATACAGTGAAAGTGTGCCAATGCAATGTAAACTATGCACAACATAAATGCTCAGCAAAACAGATTTATCATATATGAATTTATGCTTATGCTAATCTATGTCCAAACCAGAAAGCACATTTTTTTTTTTTTTAGAAAGTGTCCAGAAAGTGTCTTTTTTTTTTTTCTTTTTTTTTTTTAAACCTAAACCTTTGGCACACTTTCCTCTCTTATACATAGTGCAACACTTTTTTTATGCATGTGATTACTGTCTCCCTACCAGGTTTTTAGGACTGTATTTGGCTTCTCTCACATCTGTTAATTACATGTAAAGTGTTAATGTGGTGCTTGGTCCTTTTGCTTTTATGCGGCGCACTGAGTGCATTTATAGAGTCACCCTGCAGAAGGTCTTTGTTCAGGTTGACCCTGCTAATGAACATCTGAAAGGAATGCTAACCTGTGCAAACTTACCCGTATTGTGTGATTCATTGCATTAGAACTTGATTCATTTATCTTCCTTTTTTTGTGTTCTGATATTAATCAGTTGGATTTAGAGCCATAAGCCTCATTTCACCTCAGTGACTGTACCGAGCTCGCTCTGAAGCCATGGCAAGTTTCGGGCTCTTTTTAGTTAAACCAATCAGGGATTTCGATGTCTCCTATCCAATCAATTAAGCACAAATAAGTGTGCAGCCCTTTGATATGGAATAATTTGTCAAAGGAGCGGCTTAGACAGAGTGCAAGCAGTCCGGAGACAGAAGCTTGCCATCCTATCCACCTGGAAATCTGTTTGTTCAGTTGGGCATTCCCGCCGTCCTACATCCTGTTAATGGGGTGTCATTGTGCTCACTGGATTTGCCTCAGCTATGCTCCATAAGCTTTTTTCCATGCATTAGCCTCTTGATTGCACAGCTTAACCTCTTAATTTTTTGAAAGCTGTGCTCTGAGAAAGCATGGTGTTATTTCACAGAACACCGGCTATTAGGATTTAAATCCTTCACTCTGTGCCATTGCGTACTTATTGCATTTGATGTCACCTGATACCGCAAACTACCTTTAGCATAACATAAATGCATTAAGCTTAATCTCATTCTGAGCCATTATTGGGTAATTTGTGGTGGGAGGTGAGAGAATCCGAGTTTACCTTGGCAATCAGTAATTGTTGATGGTGTCGTATGAGAAAGCGGAAGCTCTGAAGGGTTATTAGGATGAATTTATGTGCTGTTTAATGATTCACTCATCTTCCTTTGTTCTGATTGCTCGCAGAAGAACTTGGGAAGGAAACTTCATGCAATTTCCTTCTGAAGTTCAGAGTTTAATTCAGAGTGGCCTAGAGTGAAGCTTTGTTTTTTTTTTACTTTTCTTTTTCTCTGTTTTTGGATTAAATAACACCCTTCAGAGGCCTGAATTCCTTTTGAGCAAAGAAATACGATTCCTTTAATTACGACACCCATGAGCACAGCACTATTCGGGTCCTTTACTATGTAATTCTTTTCATCGTCCTTCGATATGCATAAACGCAATGCGATGAGCTGACACCGGTGTCAACTTTCTATTCTTTGTACCGAGATGAACTCCTTGATGTATCTTCTGCACGACTCACTCTATAGACGAGGTACAATGCACAAACAGCATAGTGGTGGCTCAATAAAAAGAAACACGTACATGGAATAGATAAAAAAAAAAACATGTGGTGCATTGATTCAAAGTGTAATTGAAGTAGGAGACGACCAGATAATGCCTGCGTGATCACATTTTCCCATAATACATACCTGATCCTCTATATTGACCAGAGACGCCGTACTGTCGTGCTATGTTTTCAGTTACACCAGGAAACAATAGATGCTCTAAGTCAGATATTCTTAAACAATTTACAGTCAAGAAATTGTCTGACATAGAGTATCTATTGTTTCCTGGTGTAACTGAAAACACAGCACAGCAGTACGGCATCTCTGGTCAATATATATGCAGGAATAATTACAGGAACATCCTCAGGACAGATCTATTGGTTGGAGTTTTCATGTATTTGAAATTAATTTCCACAAAAGGACACTACTCCTATACGCAGATTCATTTTCGGATTTTCAGATTTATTTTCTTATTTTTTAAGCATCAATGTCCATAAAATTATCGCCAAAATATATGCACATTATTTAAATGTGTGCAATAATATTTGGGCTATTTATTGAAGTCAGAGAGTTTTTTTTCCCACACATTTTCCAACAAAAGAGCCAAATTATTGAAATTGTCTTTAGATCCCTGAGATTTTCTGTGAGCTTAATAGCATCGATAATGGAAGATCATAATTTCCACCGCCGTATGAAAATTAGAAAATCATGGACCGCCTGGCTATGCCTGGCTTCATACACCCCTGGGTGTCCCTGATCCTCCCTTTAAGAACCATGGCTCTAGCTGATTATAGCATTTTTGTCGTCCTACACTTGCCTTGTCTCCATCATAAGCAGATGCCAATTATAACAATTTTGCACATGCAATTTGTGTAACTTGATATTCTGTTATGCCTCCTGTTACTTTGTTATGACTCACAAGGTAATTTCCATGTCAGGAAATGGCTAAAAAGAGTCATCCTTAGATATGCTTTGTGTGTGCCTTTACAGTAAAAAGGCATTCCCTATAACATAGTGTAATGATCCATTTTTAGAAGTTATTTTTCTCTGGGTAAATTGCTAATGAAACTGAGTCCCTGACACCCAGAATGTTGCTTTGTCTCTTGCAGCAGGTGGTGGAGCGTACCTAGTGTGCAAGAATCTCCCATAAGCTTAAAAGCAAATTAATGCCGCTCACCTTCACGCAACCTTTCCTTCCCTCACCTCTTTATGCTATTATTCATGGGCCTCGCGCTGCCAGGTTTGGAAATAATTTGTGTACTATTCTTAAATATGTCCCCAACCCCTTTTTCCGAGAGGTGCTGGATGGAATAGATGAGAAACTGGTTTTCACTAATATTTAATGGCAATTTTTTTGGACTGGCATAATTGCTTTGGTTCGGTTTATTATGAAGAATTTATGACATTCGAAGGTCTCTCTCCGTCCCTCCTGAGGGAAATTTCCTCGAGAAAGTTGAGAGGAAATTGCATCCGTATGATCATTAAGTGGATGTAAGTGTTCAATGCAAAAGCTGATGATGGCATGTCATTGGCCTGAAATATTCCATTTGCTCTAAATATTTCAGTATGTCTCTTCCTTTTGGGGCTTGTACAAGCTGTGAGGGGATTGAAGTTTCAGCATTCAAAAACAAAAGGAATAAGACATTATAACTGCCCGGTGACCTCATTAAGCCCAACACACACATATAAGGAGTAAAACACAATGGGGGGTGCTGTTATTGGAGAATAATCAGCAACACGGTGTCGTGACGAGGCCTGATACAAAGCGGAGTTCCTGTTACCGACCTGAAGGTGATTATTTTCTAATGATAATACAGCGCGAAGTGTTCTGTTTTTTGGACCAAAGCTAACAGATTTCACTTATTAAAGAACATGTCATGCTTTTTAATCAATGTACAACTAATGCTGTGGAACGCCTGACAAAACACGTTAATGCTCCTGTTATAACTTCTGTTTTAATAGCGACATACACTCAGAAGTCTCTCTTTTTTAATATTAGAGTTAAAAATCGAAAAAACAATTGCAGCTTGCGACTGAAAAATTTACAGCGTTACCTCCAAAGTGCTGATCCAAAAATGCTAAATAAGAAATCTTAACATATCGACAATTACACACATTTTCTATCTGTTTATGTGAGCACCTGCTATATAAATCCATGTGAATTAGCTGGTATTATAGAAATGATAACAGATTAACATGAGTGCATTAGTAGAAACCTGTTATGTACCTAACAGCCAGGACTGCTGCCAGATCTGGGCTGTTACAGAAAATTAATCAACACCTTCGGACCGACTGGACTCGTGAATTCAGTGGTGCAGTGGTATAAATGACCTTAACTCATTGTTAACATTTTCTGTCCAGCAGAAGGTTGTAGCTGATAATAAGGAGTAAAGGAGATGTTCACCCACAGCTCTAAGGGTCCATGAGGGATCATGCTTTACTGCTCCTTGTAGAAAAAGCACTGATTATGACCACGATGGAACACGGGAACATGTTCCATTTACTGAACTCGAATGGATTTTAACACTGTGGACTGCAAACAGCATATGTCGATGAGGATAGTGGCCGCCAGAAGTCAGCATGTGGTCTGGGCTCGAAAGCAGGGTGTAGTATCTATACTGCATATGTTTAAGCTATGGGCCACACTTAGCAGCACTGGTGTCTTTTAATAAAGAGTTTTCAAGCACTTTTCTTTTTTTTTGCCTCACCGTAATATATTGTATTATTGCGTAATCTATTTCAATCAATACATAAACATAGAATGACTCAGAGAAACAAATCAATCACCTTGTTGTTACTGCACTGCAGAGCACATTAGAATACATACGTAGACATTTTTGCTTTTATTAGCCCTCATAAAGTACTCAATGCTTGTTTTCTTTCTTTTCTTTTCACTCCTTTTTTTTAACTGGGCACATTTTATCCTCTGTAGGATGCTTGTTCCATTTGGATCATGGATATAGAGAGATATCCTGCAAAGCCATGGCTACATCACAGCGCAATAGCAAAAGTGCCAAGAAAACAGAATACGACTGAATCCATTCAATCCATTTTCCAAATATGAGATGCCATTTCTAATATTTTAGTCCCTGAGCCCAGTGTTCTCAGGGTGCAAAATCCATATTGAAAGGCCAGTTTGACTCTTTTTTGAAGTGCTTTAACTGAAAACGCTAGTTTCACGAGGGCCTTTCGACAAGCTATTTTGCTGGCAGGATTGTATTCTTCACAAAAGACTACACGCACAGGCAGCTTGGGACAGCACGGGGCTTGCCAAAAATCACAGGCATTTACACACTCTCTCATTTCTTACCCTTTCTTACCCTTCATGCACAATCAAGGCTATTGTCTTGGTATTTCTTATTAGCATTTTATTATAAGACCAGGAAGACATTTCTGTTTTCAGCTTTATTGGTTGTAATATTTTCTTTTCTTTTCTTTTTAAATAAACAAATAAATACGGTTAAAATCTGAGGAAGACATGCCCTCATTTGTACTATTGAATGGCCCCTTGACGGCCATCCATCTTCTGCCAACTGCAATTACAACCCTGAAAAAGACACTGACATAATAAGCAAAAAGAAAACTTGTGTTGCCTAAGAGAGGCCCAAGAATACTTGTAATGCTGCACATGGACGGCTGTTATTGCTTTAATTAGTCCGGGCTTATTAAGATCTCCCCTCCATGCTTTCACTCTGTGTGTAAATTACTCATGTCCGCCGTGACTAAGCATCTTTTTCCATCAGCTCAAAATCAATTTTAACAATCAATAACTCTTGCTATAAATGTTGGAGGTCTTAGAGCCTAGTCAATACCTCTAAGTGTATCAGAAGTGTAAATAAGCACTTGAGAGGTTTATATCAGCTTGACATGGTCAAAACAGGTTGATCTAAATGAAGCACTCTATGTCCTTGTATAACCAAAGATTGACTTATATTTGCTCAAGACTTGCTTTAAATGTGTCAATTTAATATGTTGACTATTGGCTTTTTTTTTTTTCATAAAGTTCATTAAGGGACTGTCTTGAGCAGTTATTAAATCTCTGATGTGTAATCAGTCTTTTTTTTTTTTTTTAAACATTACTTATTAAACAGTCTTTGGTACAGAGTTTGCTTGAACATGACCAGCCAGCACTTCATTTATTTATGTATTTATTTATTTAATGCTGTTTTCTCAGTAAATTAATGGACATCATACTTCAGATTGCTTTCATATGTAATATCTGGACACCATTTACCACTTTCCTACATCAAGAACTGAATAATGTTACAAGAACCAATCAGAACAAAAACCTGATCCCCAAAGCATATAAATACACCACTTCATACAGTAAATCCTAGTATAAACAGTATATGTACACCTTTACACACACACTTACACATAGACACACGCACACACATACATATACAACTATGAATGGAAATGTTGTTGATGTTGAATACTTCTTTTTTTCACTTTCCCTCTGGTTTTGCATGTCCATGTGGGTTTCCTTGGGGTTCCTCTGGGTTCCTCCCACTTTTCTCCATCCTTCCTCCCAAAAACACGCTAGGTGGATTGGCAAGCCTAACTTGCCCCTAGCGGTTAATGGTAATATCAATATGTGTGCATGGTGCCCTGCAATAGACTGGCATCCAATTCACAGTGTATTCCCACCTCAAAGCCAGAGTTCCTGGACTAGACTCTGGATTGACAGCACCTGTGTAAGATGAAGCAGTTAATGACGATCAATGTATTAATATGTTTACACACGAGGGGCAGTCTCTCATGTACCTTGTTTCAATGGTCTTCCAAAAAGGGTAATGATTGAAATATTATCTGCAAATATAATACTAGACTATTACTTATAGTAACAGAACAGTAGTAGTTGTACTTCATATGGATAGTTGATATATTTTAATTTTAAAACACTGAGTTGTAGACTTTGACAGTTTACAGAAATGGGGAATTTAAAGACCCTGGTCTGGAAGCCACGTTTTGGTCAAAATTAAGTTAGACTCATTGTGGGACTTACTAGGTTTTGCCCCTACATTAGCCACACTAACATTGCAAAGAATTCTACAACTTTCCAAGACATTGGTCTGGAAGTAACTAGTAAGTCACAGCGTTAGATACTTCTGGTCAGGAAAAAACAAGTAACCCTTATTAGCCAAACTGGTGCAGGTATTTTTGGTCATGTGACCTGCATACAATATGGCAGCCTCCATGAGGTAGACCTACTCATTGCTATCATTCTATAGCCATAAGTTTACCTCTCAAAAACATGTATTATTTCATAAATACTTGCTATATGTATGGAATATTAGTGTAAGAATAAGAATTATTTTCATTTTTCATTATAAGCAAATTTGCTTTGTTATGCTTTTCTCGTTAAAAGGTTGAACACTGACCAGAAGAGTCGGGTAAAACTTAGTCGTACTGTAAACAAATAATGACAGTAATATTTTTACATGTGCCTTAAAAAAGCACTTTTCATACAGTGATAATCATGCTGTAATCAATAATTCAATATAATGGAACTTTATCCCAGAATTGATTAGATTGTTTTTCTCACAATGACTAAAATGCAGGTTACTAGGTTTTTCCAAACCAGGGCAGATCTCTGCTTGGTGAAATGTTTGACAATTTATTCGGAAGACAATTACATAACTGACACATTTATTAAAACAATGTAACCACCTATTTCTATAACCCTCGAAAAAATTAAATTAAATTTAAAAAATGGAAAAAAAATGTGACACCGACAGATTCCATCAAGCATCTGAATCCATATGGTGCCCATATGCTTAAGAATAAATCAGACAGAACCTGTATGGTGTTCTTGCTGCGCTCACAAAGTTATCCAGTGCCATTAATCAGTGTCCCCATCAGGTGGCTTGTTTGCCAGACGAGGCCTAAGTGACAGTGATAAGTGATCTTCCTCTTGTTCCAACATGAGCCCTAATACAGTGGGCTTTTCACATTATCAAGTGAAGACAATGCCAGTGCCACTCGCAATGAACAAAAGTGTCAGGTCACTCGATAGGAGGAAGATCAAACCCATTTACAATTTAAATGTCATGCAGTAGAAACAAGCGCTGAAGGTTGAAGCAGGAGTGAGCTCCTCTCCTACCTCATCATCCTTCGCTGCTTGTCAAAGCGCTATAGTTCATGACCTCTACATACTCTCCTTCACTATTGTGCTGAAATGACATCAACCAGGTGTTTGGTGGGATAAATCAGTGCCACATGTAAAACAAGGTCTGACTTTAGCTTTGATGAGGCGATCCAGTAGCATAGAGGGTAAGGGATGAAGAGTTCGAGTGGATCCAGCCTCTCATCTCGACTACAGCAATAACTTTTTTTGCCCTTAGCAACCTGATAACTTCGTGAAAGCTTTACTTTGCGCTCCATCACCCCATCAGTGAACAGTCCACTTCAAGGACTACTCTGTCTGTCTTCTGAAAACGATGTTTGATAATCAGTCACCCAGTAGAGTACTAATATTTAAACATCAAATTCCAAGATGTTTTTAGCCAGACCTCAACATGAAAAGCTTTATTTTCCATTTAATCCTCATGTCATTTCAATATGAGAGCCTTATTATTATTATTATTATTATTATTATTATTATTATTATTGGAGATGTCCTTCAAGTATGCCTACTTCCAAGGAAGCGCTTGAAAAACTCATTTTGAATTTAGTGGAAAGCATATCTAATTGAATTTTAATACTTAATTAAATCAAGTAATAATTCCGTTCATTTCCCTCTGCAACTGACTATTCAGCACTCCTGAGCCAATCGCAATGAAGTTATTATCACCAAATGGCTGGATATCCATGGAAGGTGTCATAAGACCATTTGGAGGACACTCATCATGTGAGGACTGCAATAGTGTGAGGACAAAATCACCAATAAACCACATAGCAAATTTCACTATATGTTTGTTCCCTTCCATTTCACAAAAAGTGGAGGGGAACGTTTATCCATGGAAAACTCCCAGGGAGCATTGGACCGTTCTCTTGATGAAGAACCAGATCAAACTGGTCTAATTTCCTAAATGAATTCTCCAGAACTATTACAGGCGAGCCCAACCTCTGCATAATGTGATGAGCAAAGGGAACATTGATGAACTTTTTTAATTATTATGCCGCCTGGGAATTTGATGCCGCCAGTACAGGGATCTACACTGTCGGGCTTTTCTTTTTTTCTTCCCAACTCTTTTTTAATTCACCTAATTTGTCGGTCCAAATGAAACACCACAAGGTTAGAGTGTAGAGTAATTAACAGCACCAGGCCTAATGAAATGAGAGGATGGTGTGTACCATGAGGATCAATACAGGTCTTTAAGTGTGGCCTGGCTAGGAATTGTACAGGGAAATACAAGCCACTTAATAGTAATAAGCTGATGAACCAGGTCCACATGTGCTAAATGAGATGTCACTTCAGTGTGCTAACATACTGAGGCAAAATAGCAGACTATCTGCTCAGATGGGTGTAATTAAGTGAGCCTTCCAGTCAAAGTCTGTAATTCTTTAATCCAAATTTCTTATGTTGGACACACTTCCTAGGCTCGATTGCTTTAGAAAATGAATTACCAGTGAAGTGAATTACACAGAAATAAAATCAGTCACTAAATATAATAGTATGTACTGCAAAATGTGTTCAATCAGGTGTTAAGTTTCAACCTCAGCTGCTTCATTGGCTGTGGGCAGAATCTTGAAGGTTGCAGACGGATTAGCTTTTCACACTTCCGTAATACGAGCAACATGGTGTGTCAGGTTCTTACATGAGGGGGGGAAAAAAGGTCATAGTGGAAAAGAAAAAGGGGAAAAACATCATGGCATCCCATTATTTAAAAAGAAAAAAAAAACAGTTGTGAACAGTAACTAAAGTACTGACTGTCTGAAAGGTCTGTGGTTGGTCATCTGGAATGCGAATCAACATAGGCATTTCTTAACCATACATACCATTCCAATATACCAGACTCTCGAGCACCAGGGAGATTCATCATGTGTAAAACCCTGGATAAGAATTTATTTTCCCATACATCATACAAGTGTTCTTGTGTCCCATAAGTATCATTAATCCTAGTACCAAAACTTTTGCACAATGCATAATAATACACATTATAATAATAAAAATGGGTGGCACGGTGGTGCGGTGGTTAGCACTGTCGCCTCACAGCAAGAAGGTTCTGGGTTCGATCCCCGGGTCACCCAGCGTGCCTTTCTGTGTGGAGTTTGCATGTTCTCCCCGTGCATGCGTGGGTTTCCTCCGGGTGCTCTGGTTTCCTCCCACAGTCCAAAGACATTAGGTAAACTGGCTACTCTAAATTGCCCATAGGTGTGAATGCGAGCATGTGTGGCTGTTTGTCTGTGTCGGCCCTGTGGCGACCTGCCCAGGGTGTACCCCGCCTCTCGCTCGAAGATGCTGGGATTGGCTCCAGCTTCCCCGAGACCCAGGCGGATAAAGCGGTATAGATAATGGATGGATGGATAATAATATACTAATGTGACCATATAAACTGGCTCTCAATTTATCATTGCATTTCTTATGGAAGAGTAACTAATACTCCAGCTAACAATTTCAGCTAACATTTTCTTTAACACACAATCTATAAAATCATATTTATAATGCATACAATACATTGCATCATGTTATGTTACATTCATAGCCATTATACATATTATACTATTTATTTATGAAAATCCATTTAACTTTATCAACTATCTACTCTATATTATGCATTATGAACTGTTGATGTAATGTAAGGAATGTTCATAATGTTACCAATGCCAAAGAAACCCATCTTTGCATGTTGCTTTATGTGGCCTGTTTTTTTTTTTTTTCCCCTTAATTAATGAATTATTATATTAAATGATCTATAAGAAGATGAAGACAAGACCTAATGCAAATCTTTACAGCTTTAGAATTTAACAATTCAACAATAATTGCAACAATCATTCAACAATTACCGCAGTTTCATTTTGGTAATAATCTACACTAAATCAAAAAGAATCAATTCAGTTTTGAAAAGCTGAGCATTTATCTCTGACTTAATATAACGCACTAATCAATCTGAGACTGAATTTCTTTTTACTTTAGATCTAAGAGTTAAAAACAGAAGAGTTAAAAATCCACTAGAAATGCATTAAAAACAATAAACTCTACGACGTCTAAAGCTTTTCCATGAATATTATAACAAATGCCTTATAAATACTTTATAGCATGTTATGAATATATCCATAGGTCATTATTCATTTGACATTCTTAGAAATTATTGATATAATGCAGCATTATTTTTAGTTGAGAGAACATTAACAGCTATTGTTCCATAATGCTATGTTATTTGCTGTGAATACTTACATATTGTCAAAAAGTATAGTGTGTATCACGTGCATTTGTTTTGGTTTCCGACCTGTCTCCACCCTGTCATGTTGTCAGTGTTTTCTGATTGTTTTCTCACAACGTCTTATTGTGCATTCGTCGTTGAGTCATTTAGTCCCTTTCACATGTGTTACTTCTTCATTTCTTTTTTCATGTTTTGATTACGGATTATCCGTATCCGGAATATTGGAGTATTGACGATGATTATCTCATCGACATCCCACTGAGCAGTATGCAGCAGTTGCGTCCTGCCATGACTAACAATGCATTCCACTTAGGATACTTGAATACCTCAAACATACAATTAACGTTCTCTGTTAGCTGTAAGGCAACTCTTACGTAAAGTTCTTCCTCGTTAGATTTGATGAAATAATGTGCAAATTCAGATAGCACAGGTGTACTGGGAAGAACGATGCTGCAGAATGTGTCATATGAGTCCCTTTAAACCAGAGGTGACAGACATTGGAATAAGAATATGTTCCTTTCAGCCCATATGATTAGCTAAGCTATTGTGTATTGCAGAAATACCTCTGGTGATAGGAAGTGTGAGATCCCTGGACTGGGTGAAAAGTTTAACTACACGAGAGGCTGTTAGATGTTCTCGCACACTTCCGTTCTCTATTATTGCAGATTAGAGGCAGTCTATTTCTGTACCTGCATAGATTGAGAGAAAATGTGAAGTGGCTACATGCCAAAACATACTTAGCAAAGCAGCAAAAAAGTGTTGACCTTTAAAAGTGCTTAAACACAATGTGCACGAGAAATGATACTTGAAAGAAAGTGAGAGACAGAGTAAAACACCTCATTTAGCATGGATCTTATGCATGGTGTGTGGCGGTAGAATATTCTGCCTGAACCAATTATGAAGCATGGCCTCTCGACATTGACCTTTACCCCTCCAGCCTACTATCAGAGAGAAGCTAGCAACATAATCATCTAAAAAGGCATAACAATTACAAAGTAATAAGATCACACGGCAGTAAACCTTCTGGCGACATGGCACTCTATATTAGTTTTAATTTTTTAAATGACTATTTATGATATTAGAATGTGGAGAGCATGTGTGCGTGCATATGCTCCATCTCTCCGTGCCTGTGTGTGTGGGTGGTTGTGCGTGCCTCCTTGGCACAAGGTGCAGCGAGTTATTGCGCTCTGAAAGCTGTGCCCGTATTTCACATCAGGAAAATACAGGCACATAAACAAGGCTCGGTGGGTAACTGTCTGATAGCAGGCCGCATGATTCTCTCACCTCCACTTAACAGCTGAGGTGGAAGTCCGGGGCCTGCCAGGCCGTTCTGCAAGGATGAGCTGCTACGACAGCTTGCTCTCGATCGTCATTTCACTGCTTTAACACACCGAGCCCCTGCTGCTCTCGCTGCCAAAAGAGCTCCCAGTCGTAAGTAGAGTTAGCTGAACCTGTGCGTGTAGCAGGGATAATAAGAGACTTTCTCTGGTTTCACTTCTGTTTGGACTAATGAACTGGAGGTAGAATTTAGGGAGAGACAAGTGAATCATATCCTGGCACAGAAAGGATTGGGGGGATTTGGATGAGGAGGTTTTTTTTTGTCTCGCTACTGAAAAAAAGAGAATAATTGGTTGCAAATTGATTTTGAGCTGTATTAATTGCGATTTAATTGCATTTTCTGATTCGTTTGGCCACTTTCAATTTCCTTTCTGCTGCTGTATTGATCTATTTTTGCCAGGTCTCTTTTATCTGATGTGATCAATATGTACGTACTAGGGCAAAGAAGAAATATTCTCTGTGAGAGTTGGGCTGTACAAACACATTGTTTAAGCTTTTTTTTTTCTTTTAGAAAGGCTGAACACTGTGGAACATCATTCATCAGGGACAGGCAGTCCACGGCAACTGTTATTGAGGAAGGTTAGGCTCATTATAGGTTTTGTCCTACATTCACGACCACTTTGAGATGAATAAGAATTGCATTTGACCATAGCACTTGACTTCATGGGTGTGTAAGTTGCAAATCACAGCTGGGATTTTGGGGTCCCAGTGGTTTGAACTTAGCCCAGCCATCAACAGTGCTGATCCAGGCTCACAGTGTGAACTAAGTAGGGTGTTGGAATTGGTCCATGGAGTTTTTTAAGGTCTAGAGAGACAGCTTTGGTGGAAAGCAAGTTGAAGGTGAAGGACAATACTACAGAAGTAGTCCCATGAGAGCATAAAGTGAATGTTACCTTTCTATGGCAGACGTCGCAAGAGGGCTGTGACACCAGCAAGGACATCTTACACAATAGCATTACACAGGCATGCATAAGTACTGCAAACACCCTAACCATATGGCTACCTAACGAGCACGCTGCCTATGTTTATTCATGTGTGCCGAAGAAACAGAGCAGGAAATTGTAATCTGTAATAAATGTACAGTGAGTTGACGGGAATAAAATATGGGAAAGGAGAACACCAGGTGTCTCTGGTTGTAAACATTCTCACATGGCAAAGCATTGTGAAGGTGCTTAGACACCACACTACGCACTATTCATCAGAATAATGCACCGAGCTATAAATGTACCTGAGGACCTGGAGATAGATTAGCATGCCTACACATTTCAGTGGTCACTTCCTCACAGCTGAAGATCTGTGCCGAAATGCTAGAAGATCCTTGTTTTGTAGCCAGCACATTGAGGCCAAAATAAAATTCCATCTGCAGTGCATCATTTGTTTGTCTGTAACACAAAGACAGTTGGTACAAAACTTTTGTGATCAATGAGAAATACATTTACAATAGCGCCCATGTTTCCTACTTATGCAGTAGATTACAAGCATAATACAGTGTGAAAACTTTCTAAGTTTGGAGCAGCACTAAGAGATCCTGCTACATGATTAATTCTTGGTCAGTGACTGCAGTTTCCTACATCATTTACCATTCCTTATCTTAGCCATATGCTTCAACACATCACATGTCTTTCAGTTGCTGCAGGCAGACTGGTGGACTGAGTGATGGACAATCATATTAAGATGATGAGCAGAAGGCTGTAAAGGCAGTGCATTTGATTATGGTATGTGTATTCACTTTAGAAATAGAGTGAGAACCTAGTGCTGTGTTACAAGTTGTTATCAAATGGCTTTTGTGTAACTGAATGGTTATTAGACTAAAAAAAATAATTAAATATCATATATCATGGCGGCACGGTGGTGCGGTGGTGAGCACTGTCGCCTCACAACAAGTAGGTCCTGAGTTCGATCCCCGGGTCACCCAGGGTGCCTTTCTGTACGGAGTTTGCATGTTCTCCACGTGCATGCGTGGGTTTCCTCCGGGTGCTCCGGTTTCCTCCCACAGTCCAAAGACATG
>JAQQZR010000002.1:16450401-16497056 GCA_030068235.1 Notoglanidium macrostoma
CCCGAAGATGCTGGGATTGGCTCCAGCTTCCCCGCGACCCAGATGGATAAAGCGCTATAGATAATGGATGGATGGATCATATATCATATACACAGTATTTTTCAAACGTCCTATTGCTGGGTGATATTGCATATTTTTTCCAAGATACCTGGCATTACATAACTTGACAAAAATTTCAGGAAGTCACCGCTTCATGTAGGAACCCTACTATAATTTGCGGTAACAACTCACAAATCTATATAAACAGTAACATTTAAAAACAGCAAAACATTAAAATCCAGAGCTATTAATATGGGCTACAGAGAACGTATTCTTCTAGTGATAAAAACAAGACTATCGAACACCTATTTTTTTATGTTTATGAATATGAAAGTGTAACATATTTCCTTACATAAAAGAACTATAGTAATATTATAGGGTTACTACAAAAAAAAGCAATCTTGTAGTAATTCTACAAATAACTATAATACTTCTGTAGGAATCCTTTAGTAATTTGAGACACCATAGAATTATTATAAGATGTATTATAAGACTTTAATACAGGAACACTATAGATGGAACAAATATTACAGAGGTATTACAGCACACCGTAGATATATTATGCGTTACTATAGAAATCTATAGAAGAGTTATTATTCAAAGTAAAGCAAAATCATTTTTTATAGCATACCCTTTCCAAAGCATGTAAGTGCAATACATTAGCTGTACAATAAAATGAAAATGTCAGAGTTGATGTTCCTCAGTTTGAAAACGTAGCTTCCGTGCACTTAGCTCCTGTTTCTTAAAAACTGGTGTTGTAGCTAGGTCCCTTGTAAATCTTGAATAGCTTGTATATTGACACAGAATTTTAAAAACTTCCCCAATACATTTACAGCACCTCTAATCATTACTTGTAAAAATATATTCCATTAGAAAGGCACATGACACAAACTGTATACCTTTTCAAAAACCATACACTAACTTATATTTGAAACTATTGTGCAAATAAACATTAGGGAAGCAAAGATAATAAAAGCACAAACATTTTGACACCATTATAATCATTTCATTTCCTTACATTTAAAGTAACACTATACAAAAAAAAAGATAAAATCAACAAAAAATTAGGATTATATTCATAGTGAAGTTTTAGATTGTTTTCTCATTACAGCGGTGTTTTAATGAGCTACCTATGTACAATATATAACATAGAGCTGAAGAGGTCATGACTCATATTCAACCAGTACTGACTATTGTATAAAAAAAATGTATTCTATCTTATTCACATTTTATGAACTATGATGCAATTCCTTTGATTTGTAGTATAACTGTCCCCTGTCAGTTAAGAACAGGACTCTGAATCTGAACAGTTGAAGTTTAGAACAACATCACTGGGCCTTTTTTCGAGTCCTCAACTGTCCAGTTTTATCGATCCTGTGCTCACTGTACCCTCAGACTTATGTTCTTGTCTGACAGGAATGGACTCTCATGAGGTGTTGTTGTAGCCCAACCGTCTTAATCTGTCAGCATCTTGTGTGCTCTGAGATGCTTTTCTATTCAGCATGGCTATAAAGAGTGGTTATTTGCCTCTCTGTCAGCTCGAAACACTCTGAACATTCTCGTCTGACCATTCTCATCAACAAGGAATGTTGTTTTTCCCCTAATTCTGTTGTGTATGAGAATACTAGGAAATCAACAGTTTATGAAATACTCAAACCAACCCATCTGGCACCACCTTCATGCCCCAATCATGCTCGTGACATTCCCAGATTTCCCACTCTGATGTTTGTTGTGAACATTAACTGAAGCTTTTCACCTGTATATGCATGATTTAAACACATTGAATGGCTGAATGGATAACTGTATGAATGAGCAGGTATACAGGTGTTCCTGTTAAAGTGTCAGTGAGAATGGATGGGTGTATCTTTAACCTACTAAAAACAAGTAAACCTAGTATAGTGTATCCCACTACGGTGCACCCTTTTCCACATTGTATTAGTGATATTTACCTCTGCCAAGAAGTTATGCTTATGGTGAGGTTTGATTGACTGTAAGCAGGATTGTGCAAGAACCACCTGCCTACGTTTTATGCAAGTTGGTGGAAGGGTGTAGCATGGGTCAAAGAAAAACGCGAGAAATGTGAGAAATGTGGAGTGGATCCCGCTCACAGGGTGGCGTGACAAATTTAGTTTTTCCTACGCTAACATTGTGAGATACTGTGCTTGCTGGAAGTCTGCGCTCAGCAATGCCGTGCATCTTAACATCCAGTAGATGGCGATAAAGTGCAATAGTGACAAAATGTAGCCAGTGTAGAAATACGATGACTCCGTTGGGTATATATCCAGACGTATAAAGTGGTTGTAAAGTGGCAGTTGCAGATTTGCTTATTATAGAAGAGTCGAATATTGTTCTTATCGGAAGTCTGCACTCTCCATGTGCCTTTTTACATTTCAAAGGTGTTAGATGGTTCGCGTCCTCACCTCCTATCAGATATTATGGTAACTAAAGATGAATGAATGAATTTCATTTCCTAAAAGTGTTGCCTCCAACATAAATTATATCTGCAATGATATTTTTGTAGCTGCCTTGATGTTACTGATCATGACAGAGGCAAGTGATTGTTGATTGCTCAAAGTATGTAATCAGCCCAACCTATAATCACAGTTTTTATGTGCTGCTGAGTGTGAAATATGTGATGTTCAATAAAAATCAGAGACTCTGAATGAACTAGGAAATTGTCACAGCTCTCAACACCCAACATGCTGCCATGTTTACCTGTGTTTTCATGTCAGTCTTGGCACATGGAGGATAATGCTAGTTGAAATGCACTGAACAGAATATAGTGAAATAACAGTAAAACTAATTTTATATTAGATGAAGTACATTTTATGGCTTTTAAACCAAACCTAGCCAAGCCAGTTTAGCCTAGCCAAACAGAATAAGCCATGTAACATTAGTTGTTCTTCTTTGGGCTTCTGCACAGTTGAAGTCTTTATGCGAACCATGCACAAGATGTCTTTATGAATGTAATACAGTACAAGCTGCCCCAGAACATGAGTTATGTCCATTTTACGTCATTGTAATTCAGTGTAAAATCACACAATGTAGCTGGAATAATTTGTTCCTTCTCAATGGCTCCTATTTGGTATCATATATTTGCTATTATTTTCCTGCAATATGGCATGAAATCTCAGGAGCATGTTCTGACCCTTAGAGGCTAACCTCAGCCTCAAGGCATAATAAAACATAGCATATATTTGTATGTTTGCGCGTACGAAACTTTCTCTGCATGATACCCCTTGGTGAGGAATGACCCTGATAGACCCTTCCTCTCTGCTCTTTCTGATTACTTAAAAAAAAAGAGAAAGAATCATTATCATTTTAAAATGCAAATGAATCCATCCTCCCTCACACTTTTAATAGGCTCTAAATGCTTAAGGTTAATGTGATGTCATGCAAAACACTAATATTGTTATACAATACACGATCATATCAAGAGCTCCATTCAAGCTATATCTTTGTATCTTGTATTCTGCATTTATTCATTTGAAGGAGAAAAAAATCCTTCTCAAGGTTGAAATAAATTGGGATCTAGAGACACAACACAATAAGCCCTGCTGTTTTTAATCAATTATTCATCCGATATTTTAATGATCAGAAAGCTTGAGATGATCAAAGGTCTGGTTCGTGCTTCTGTGCTGTGGCTCACTGAGACATGCAGTGGAGCTTTGATGTGCTTCGCCAACAAATACACTTGTCTCCACATTTCTCTTACAGGGCTTTGACAGCGCTGGTCTGAAGAGCCACTGCGGACAGGCCAGGGTCACTGACCCATTCTTTAAACATCTACTATACAACATTGAACCATTGCAACTTGGCCCAATACAGAGATCTCTGATTAATTTTTCGTTTTGTTCCCTCTGGCCTGATCTTCTCACAGATCTACACACTACCTTCCTCATTTCAAGGGAAGTGGTTAGAAAACGAATCTTTTTTTAATCCCTGACAGGCCTTACATTTTGTATGGATTTTATTCTTCAGTATAACCATAACCTCAAACTATTTTGGGGGATTTCTGAGGTTATGATTTGTAAGGTTAAACTTTTTTCAATTCATACATCTTCCATAATCGTTTTTTCTGGTCAGTATTATGGTGGGTCCGGCTCCTATTCTGGGAACACTGGGAATGATGCATACGGTAAAACTTGGATGGGATTTCTTGCAATCACTTACACAATTGTTCATATCTAGAGATAATTTAACATAGCCAATTCAACTGGCATGTTGTTCAGAGGTGGGAGGAAACCTGGGACCCTGGTGGAAACCCAGGTGGATGTGGAGAGAAAATGTTAAACAACCTAAGCTCAGGTTTAATCCGAATAGTGGAATTTGGTCAGAACTGTTGGAGCGTTGTTAAAGCTTTCGTTAATGTGTGTCTCCAATGACAACAGACTTGTGCATTGAGAGCACAAGTCCATTCACGATTTTTTTCCTAATGAGCTAATTAATTTGTTCATTTTTATTTTCTGCTTCAAGATGCTTTGTCAAGCAGAAGTGTTTGTCTCCTCTAGAAACCACATCATTCAAGGGCAATAAATCCACAAGCTGAGATGGCTTAGTGGCTGCTGATGAGCCAATCCAATCTGTGTCACGATGAAGTGGTGTCGGAGAAAGCTGTTCTGCCCCACCGACAGCTTATTGATGCTTGGCATTTACAGAGGCTTACATTTTCCCTCTGGACGCACAAAGCCAAGCCTCTCTGAACAGGTCAAATTAATTGTATAACAAACAGGTTGTATTTTTGTCTTTATAAGATATGTGTTGTAGAGGAGGTCACTGAATCTCACGGAATTCTGGAAAGAATCTGGTAATTAGGAAATCTGATCTTCATCTGTTGTTTATTGGTGCTGTTTTTGAAACAAAAAGTTCATCCTGGAGTGTTTTAAGGTCTTGAGGCACATATTAAACCTTAGCATTTCATAATTCACTGGATATGAAAGTTTTGTGGAAACATTTACCATCTACTGGGCTTTGCCAGAGGCACTACCGTCACTACTGAAATGTATGTCTCTTATAAATGGCCAAACCAGAGGTCTCTGCTTAAATATTTGATCAGCCTGATGAATCTTCGTTGTTTTCCATGACAGATGTAATTATGCCGGTGGCATGTGAAGGGCCGCATTTTAGCCACCACTGGCGGACACGAAGTGGAGCCTCGCTGTAGCTGTGCCATCTGTATCCTTGTAGACCTGACAGGCCACATCAGTCAGTGCATCCTGTGTACTTTGTTAGCGTCTTGCTCTCCTACATGCTCATGGCTGGCCTCTGAGCTCCTCGAGTGATTTGTTGATTTGTTGACATGAATATTTCGCCTCCTATGCACTCGCAGCTCAAAAGCCATAAGAGTCGCATACATCTCCCCGCAGTAACTGCCAATCCTGCTCCAACATATTCTGTTTGGTGAGAGCTGTTAGAGAATTACATACAGAATTTAGGCGCAAAAACAGTGATTAATAATTAAACACAACTCTCTCTCTCTCTCTCTCTCTCTCTTAGAGTAATTATACAGTTCCTCAAGAGACAAAGCTATTTGTTCCAAATACAAATAGTCACTCTGTGTTCCCCATTTAGAGCCATGTCACGCTTTTTCGTAGATTTTTTTGATCATACACTGGATGGATATGCGCTGCTCTCTGATGGCTTCATCAGCGTGTCACAGGCTGTCTATCAAACCCCACTGTCGTTGTGTATTCCACTACAAGATATGTCAATGTCCTAATGCAATAATTACAGCTGGATGACATGTCTTTCCTAAAATCAATACATAATCATACACATCACGTCAAAGCTAATGCAAACATTGTTTGATGCATCCACCTATCTAAAGTTTCTCCATCAGTTTCTCTTACTGTTAATAGATTATGTCTGAGCATTGAGCAGAAACTAGGTCATACCTTATAGTATCTATATAATAGTCAGTGTTCCAGGAAGTCTTCTGCAGTGTCTCTACAAGAGGTTAATTGAAGCATGACCGTCCTCCTTTTGCTTAACTCACTGTCCATGTTGACATGCAACTAACGATAATGTAGCCTTAACCTCTTGCAATGGCTTTTACCATGTATTTTAGCTCTCCAGGTCAATGACTCTCTTAAAAAAAAAAAATGATCTCACCTGTCACTATCAGTTTGTAATGTGAACGTGCCACTAGCCAGAGTAGCTAATGACTTCTGTGCTTTAGCCCTCTGATGCTTAATGAAGTGACAGTTCTTTTCCATATCCTTTCCCCTGTAAGGCCACGAAGGCTTATCCTAGCTTTAATGAGCAATTTTCTGATTTCTGTTCCATCAAAAGGCATTTACTTTAAGCAAATGTCACTTGCAAATGCATTGTGACTCAGTGTGCTCCATCAGGGGGAAGAGGCCTTAAGCACTGTTGAGATTGTCTTTTCAGTCTCCGAAGTGCCTGTTCCAGCACAGACCGGCTCATCTTTTCATTATCACAAACCGCTAACGTGGTGTCAGACGTTCATCTAAGTTATGATTAGAGTGATCTCTAATCTCAGGCATTTAGTTAATTACGTTGCTCTCAAGGTTCATCTCGCATCAGCATTAAATCTTTTAAACACTGTATATTTTAACCCTTATGATCTGAGCACACGTTCCAAATTTAAAGTGATGGTTTCATCTTGTTATGCTCACGTCAAAATGATACAAACACAACCTCTGTAGCTTTGAATATGATTTTCATTCTCATTCGAGGAGCAGAGCCATGCAAGTTGGAAAATTGTGATATTAAAGAGGTACTGCACACTTATAATGTGTTTTTGTGCTGTAAACTAAATGATATGATGTGCTGGTGGTTATGTTGACTAAACTGGCATTTTATAAAAATCAGCTTTTTTTTTTTTTTTTTTATTGAAAAATGGCTCAAATGCCATCTACTGGTTAAAATCCCTCTGAACCCTGCAAAGCCGATGCTGACGTAGAGTCGACCATTTAGTCCTCCTCTACATCATGAAATGTTTAGCGGAAAAGAAAAGTGATAACGCCTTCCAATCAGAAGTGGGCGTCCCACCTCCCCCAGCCCCCACCTCTGAGTGGGAGTCTGTGAAACCATGCTCATTTTTAAGTAAATGCTGATCGATACCCCATTAGACTGAAAGCCTTTTATTTACCGCTATTATGCTGTAATATTGTCATGAACTATTTGCAAATTATACACCATATCCAGACTCGCATGTTTTATCCAGCTGACGTTTGCGCTCCATAGTATCAGTATTCAGTAGAATACACTACACCCGTTACTTTACGGGTAGGAATGAAAATTTGATATCCATCCCATGTTGTTTTTTCCTGATGTATTAATGTTTTCACACATTCATGCCCCATCAACCCCAGTACCCCCACTAGCCCCCTACCTACTTTTTTGCATTTTTTTTTTTATTTATGATCTGGGTGGAGTTAAGCATAGAGCTGAGGATGACATTAGTATTCAATAAAACATTTAAAAAGCATTACTCTGGCCTGAACAAAACTTAAAGGATAAAAGTGAACGGATCTGTAACCTGTTGCTCTTGCACGGTATTCAGCTCTCGCATTTGTTCTCAATATTTGATTTCTCACTGAGCCCTGTGGCACAACAAGCAAAAAAAAAGGACTATTTTACATTCACAAATATAAGCCTATTGCTTACAAGTCCTTTGCTGACATCTGATCTTTGTTCCCGCAGGTTATTTACCTCCATGTGACACAATTTGAAGCCATATATACTGTAGCATACATATTATTTCATATTGCCAGTGGGTCTAGAACAGTACTGCACTTTGTTCCCTCGTCTGCTGAGTCAGGAGCTTGAATTCTGGCTAGGAAAGATGAACTTCAGTAACTGCAAGTGCCTAAAATAACAGCTGCTCCAAACCAACTAGGATTTGTATATGGCTGAGGACATTTAGGTCTTGGTTGTTCAGTTTCATCAAGCGAAGGCAAAGAGAAGGAAAAAACATGAAAATGAACCGGCCACATATGTTTTTTCAGCTGAGTAGTTCCACGCACGGATCTGGAGAAACGCCTGTTTGGTGTCTTGCTGGCTTTCGAAAAGCGCCAAACGAGAAAATTAACCGTAATACTATTTCACGGTGCTCCACAGTTGGAGATCAGCCCTGTCTGCTTTCCATGGAGGCGAAAGGCAGAGCAGCAGTCAGGGTCACTCTACACGAGCACACTCATATTAGTTATCCTCTCATTCCCTATTCATGGGAACAAATTAAAGCAGCACAACAAATTCAAACTGATGGTGACCTCATATTCAACGAAAAAAATAAAAATAAAAAATGAAACAAGACGAGTCGAGAAAGCCGACTAAATTTGGGAAGCTGAGAAATACTTTGTGCGTCAACTCACAGCAGTGTTTATTCAGTATTAACAGTTTACTTCCACAGCTTCTTTGGACCTAAGGCTGTGCAAAACTAAGTGAATTACATTTATTTTCCCCCGACACACTTAAATAGAGAAAAGCTGAGATGAGGTGCAAAACCGTATCCCTGCTTCTTCTATGAGGTTAAAGGGCTTAAAAACAGTTGTAAGGTAGCTATGAATAATTCAGATATTCTAAGCTCAACCAGGTTTCAACTTAAAGCAGCTCCTTTTTTTTTTTTTTCAAAGAAGATTGTCAATTTTACAATGCGGAAGAATAGATGACTATGGCAAAGAATGGGAAATTACATTTTTGTATTATTGTTATACAGCAGCATAGTATTAGAATTAGAATGAATAAAACATAACTTATAAACATAGGATTACAAGATCAAAACTGAGGCCGTAGTGAAGCTGTGTTCCTTTGTTATCTGGCAGAAAATGATTTCTATCTCTAGAAAAATGATGGGCAGAAATGTATAATTCCTGTTATCAGATGGCCCGCGCATAAATATAACGCAGATGAGATATCCATGATGGTCTGGGAAGTCTTGCTCTTGTTTTTGCTTTCCAGTCTTATTTTAAACAATTGACTGTGAATTAGCCTTTTCAGTTAAATAGATTTTTCACAGCTCAATTCAGCCCCAAGGATGGGTCTTCAGCCAGCAGCCTGTCTCTGGTGGTCTACTCCAAAGCCGCTGCTGTTTGTCACTCAGAATGAGGCTGGACAGGCTGCGCCTGCCGTCTCGCATGGAAATTGGGATTTTTATTTTTTGTTGTTGTCTTTTTGAATAACACTGACTTTCTGACTTTGCTCGGAATAAAGGACATGGCGAAGCACTGATCCATGACTTCCCTCTGGTGCAGGTCGTTGATGTTCTTCCTCTCTCCTGTCCCTCTCTACATTAATATAAAGAGCACATAATCCGCTCACCGGCCAATCTGGCTCCATCTGCACAGCGCCTGGGTCGCCACTAGCAAGGAGCATTTGGCAGAAGCTGACTCAGTACAAAACTTGGCTTGCTCCTCCCCTTTATCTCTATGCACATACTTTCGATAGCAGTGTTTTATCTGGTTAGACAGGCTTTGTTTGGTCTGGATAGCTCCTTGAGCAGCTTGTGTTTGCACTATGGATTTCTGGCATAAGTAAAAGCCCTACATATGCACCTTAACCCCTTCTAATGAGATGGTATATGTTTGCTCAAATTCTAGGCCACAAGAGGATTTTGCTTAAAGATAATCAGATTTAGTAAATGGCGGCAGAAAAGGTGGTGTGTCGGCATAGTTGGTATGGGAAGGGGACAAAAGATTTCGACGGATTTTGAGAATTCACCTTGGAAAGTATTTTGACATTTAACATTGGTGGCAGATGTAATCAAAAACGCCTTCACGGATTAAGTAGCTTGATGAATTCACACAGTTTTGACTCGTTATGAAATTTACTGCTTGAGTTATAGAAAGAATATCTGTCGAAAGAGTTTATTGTAGCTATTAATAGCAGATACAGGAAATCAAAAACATCATGTAGTAAAAAAAATACACTGACACACTGCATGCTTATTCTAATGTATGAACATCCAAGTGTAATCAGGTGTAATCCTCTACATCCAATGAGCAGACAGAAAACTACTTTTTCTTCCAGTTGTCTTTGGTAGCCACTTTATCTGGGTCAGAGTCGGGGTGGATTTGGAGTCTATCCTGGGAACACTGATACCCTCTAACCATCTAATAACCAATTTGTTTTTCCACGAGCTAGAGAGCCACCATTGAGACACATCATTATGTCACTGTATATATCTGTATACATCTCCGCTTTCCCGAACACGCTAGCCCTGATGGCCACACAGGTGCCGTTAGCCACACTAGCACCACTATCAAGTCATGCTAGTGCTGCTACCCATGCTAGCACCACTAACCAGCCAGGCTAACACCGTGAGCCAAACTAATGCCACTAGCCCTAAGCACAAAAATAATAATGGTGGACTACATCATCTATTTCTTCTTCTTCTTCTTTGGATTAGGCAGACTAGATGCTAGATGCATTTTTTTTTAATGGTGGTCAAAAATGTTTTAGTTGCTTTAAGTCACGATAATCCTGCCCCCAGCCCCTGAGTAAACGGTTCTTGGTTCTAGACCAGCAAAGCATTGGTGCCACTCTCAAACCAGTATCACTGACCATGAGCTTGTTCTTTGGCTGACAAAGTGTGAAGAACTGGTTCAAGAAATACTAGATTGCTCATTGTTTATGATAATACTGACACCAGCAGACCATATCTGAACCGTTCGTCAGTTCTTTGTTTATCTCTGACTATATTTCCAGTCAGACCCCTTAATAAATGACACCACATCTGGTGGAGCATTGCTGCGTAGGTTCTAAATTATAGACCGCATAATTCCTCATCAGCATCCTGTTGTTCTGTCAGCACAGATCAAAGATAAACCAGTCAGAACATCACATGTCTCTGAGGTCTCAGGTCATGAGAATGGTACTGTGTACTCTGACAGCGCAACTTCGATCTGGTCTTTTAAGGATAGGTTCCAAGCAACAGGGGGTAGAATAGCACATTGCTCTACGAATTTTAATTCCAATCTCATTACATCTTCCCCCCATCCTGGCAGTTTCTAAATGCTAAATGAGATTAGTGTTTATAATATTGTTAAATGAGAGTATCATTCTAGTTTGAATGAAACAAAGTGAATTGAGTAAGCAGAATAGACACAATCTTAGCCGATAAGTCTATCTAAGATCCTTTTAAAGCATAATCCATTAGTAGAGTGGGATATTTCTCTCTCTTGGCTTTTCGTAGGTGGCGATATCAGTGTCTATAGCACACCCAATAGTGCAGCTCAGCATTCAGCTTGCCAATTGTAAGGATTTACTTTAGTCAATCCACCGATAGTTCGTAAATGAACTGGTAAGCTGTTTGGAGATCTGTGGTGTTGGCAGCAAGCAGCCTGCTTTTATGCCAAGATGGGTTTTTTTTTTATTACCCCACAAAACAATAATAAATTAAAACGGTATATCACCATGATGCAAGAATAATATTTTAATAAAGCTTGATTTATCTTCCTAGTTATATTCCTGTAGGTTATTATAGACCTGTGAGTAGTAATGTCTTTTCTAATTCACCTGAAAAGAAATGGGGGAAAAAACATCCTTCCAGTCTGTGTCTTATTTTTTAGTTTTATTTTAACCAAATTAGCAGTCAAAACCAAGGACGCATCTCAATTCTTGGCAGTCCTTGTAAATATTAGCAAAAAGGGTTAGAAAAAAATTCTCCTTTTGGTGTAGTAGCTTCATTTCACACTAAAACATTTGAAAAATCTAACCTTTATTGAAATATATTTATTCAGAGAAAAACTAATAATTAAGAGATACTTATTTTCAACAAGAACGCATGTGCCGTAATTATTGGCAGCCCTGCATTTAATACCTTATAGAACTTCCCTTTGCCAATAAAACAGCACTGAGTCATCTCCTATAACATTTTATAAGGTTGGAGAGTACAGAACAGGGCATCCGAGCCAATTCCTCTTTACAGAATCTCTCTCGATCATCCAGGGTCCTAGGCCCTCTCTTGTGCACTCTTCTTACAATTTCTTTTCATTATAGCCATCCTTCTTCCCTTCTTTCTGAGTCTTTTTACGCCAAACCCACCTTGAGTGCCAAAAATCTCCATTTTTGTTTCATCAGACCATAGAACATGGTTCCAGTCAAAGCTTTAGGATATGTTTGTGGTTCACTAATAGAAAAGGCTTTTTTGGCATACCTTCCAAATAATTTGTTGACATCTACGCAGTGCCTGATGTTTTTTTTTTTTTTTTTTTTTTGAAATTCACCAACAGTGATCCTCGTTTGTTTGGGATTTTTGCCTCTCTTACCATCCTCCCCACTGTACATGAGGTCAAAATAAACTTGGGTCTTCATCCAGGGAAGTTTATAACAGTTACAGTTGATGTCCACTTTTTTTTATTATTATTATTACCCTAGCAATAGAAATGAAATAATTTTAGGTTAGGTGAGTAGCCATTTTTTCATAATCATTTCTTGACTTATGAAGTACAACACACTTCTCCCTCATTTGGTTTGTGTGCTCTCTTATCTTTCCCATATTGATGGATGACTAAGGGAATTTTTCCTCTATGTCACCTCATATTTGTACCCCAGGAAGTCATGGATTACAGCTTGGAAGTTCCTGCACACTCCAACCAGCTGAAAAACATACAATTTAAATGGGAAACATGATTCACTTACATTGTGTTCACAATAATTTCCAGGGGTGCCAATAATTGTGTAAATGTGTTTTGTTTTAAATAATTATTTCTTGATGAGGAATTTGATTTCTTTAAATACATTTTTTAAATGTAAACGTTGGATTTCTCTCATTTTTTCAGTGTGATATGAAGCTACTTTACCACATGGTGAATGTTTTTCTAACTCTTTTTACTAATCTATACAACAGGTTCAAGATTCTTTAGTATGTTTGTCTGTATATATATATATATATATATACACAGACATACAAACATGCCAACTACCGGAAATCACGGTCAAATGCAGACCTTGTTTTCTTTCCTTGCAAAGAGATGGTTCACGAGAGTAAACACAAACACATTCCTCATCATTGGTTTTTCATCGGCACAAATTTAGGGTAGCAAATATGAGGATGTACTTTGTCACTTTTATTCTCGCCATAACAATGTTACAGGAAGTCGTCCAAGAGCTGCAAATGAAAAGGGAAACAAATGGGTCTTTTCAGTTCTCAGCCTAATGCAAACACAACGGAGAGAGAGAGAGAGAGAAAGAGAGAGAGAGAGAGGTTAGTTCTGTTTCATACAGAATCAAGCAAAGCTGTGCTTGCCTTTGGCTGTTTTCTTACTTCCAACAAATTGACTGTCTGTAAAAAGGTCATCCATTCAAACCTCTGCAGCTAAGTCCCCAGAGAGACAGGAGTGCTCCTTCTTTGAACGAGAAAATCCTTA
The DNA here is from genome assembly GCA_030068235.1 of Notoglanidium macrostoma. Classification (NCBI taxonomy): domain Eukaryota; kingdom Metazoa; phylum Chordata; class Actinopteri; order Siluriformes; family Auchenoglanididae; genus Notoglanidium; species Notoglanidium macrostoma. The sequence goes on from JAQQZR010000002.1 coordinate 16,463,775, forward strand.
TAACGCTCCTGGACCCGTCTGGTTAAGGCCACTTGATCCACATCCTTCTCCTTCCTCTAAATTGGGCCACTGGGTCGAAAGCAATGGAGCCTAGTGAAAAAGATTCACCATTTTGCATGGCAGTAGGCAATCTCTATCAATTAAACACTCAACAGCCAAGAGGGAAGAGGACAACGTTCAACTGCTTTTTTTTTTTTAAGTCTATTCTATAAAGCATGATGATGAACATGTATGATCTTTTTTTCTGTTCTTTTTTAGATCTTCATACCAACCCCACCCTCAAACATCATGACACCACAGGTGTGACTCACATGAATAATAAGCATTCAGTAGGACTGATAAAGCCCAAGATTACAAATCAGGTCCCACTGATTTACTACTACAAGATATTTCAGAATGACCTGAATGACTGAATATCTTTAGATATAATTCCAACTTACCAACTGTAGTTACTTGTCTTCTTACCAGACACTTTTCAGAACCAACACTTAACCCTGGTTGTCCACCACAGTGTTTGCTGGATATTGTTCCATTCCATCTCTTTACATTTTAAAGCAATCCTAATAATATATCGAATATGGAATATATCTTAAATTTATCGCAGTTATTGAATATGGATGCACATACAGTGACTCCATCATTCTTTTCATCCAGAAAAAAAGCATAATTATGTTGTACTAATAGAGTAAAATACACAGAGTTCTGCTGTTTCCAGATTTTAAAGGTTCAGTTTGTAGTTTTTAGTACTGCTTCTCTTCTTTTTGTAATCAAACTTCAAACAGACAGACAGACAGACAGACACACACACACACATTCACAAGAAAACATCAAAACTGATTTACTAACAGTGTCTGTGAAGGATTGCATGTTTCAATCAAAGCAAATAGAATGCCTGAGTTTTGTTTGTCTTAATTAATATGTAATTTGGAGATTTTCAGACTAAAATTATTAATTTTTATAATCATTAATACAACAAAAGGGCAGCTATTAAACTTGTGGAAGTGTATTCGTGCCATTTCAAGACAAAATAAAAAGAAATATCATAAAATTGATTATATGTGATTATATATGTGATATATGATTACATGTGAAAGTTCATTTCAGACAGTTATACCCCTAATAATAATAATAATAATAATAATAATAATAATAATAATAATAAGCAGAAGAAGAAGAATTGACTATTTTTTTTAACCAGATATCAGTACCATACATACTACTACTGCATTTCATAGTTGTGTTCGTTCAGTATTGTATAGTCACAAAAGCTCCAGCTTATTGGTATAGAGTAGTGAGCTTTGGTATACTACTATGGTTTCATGCCTTAGCAAGCAATCTTGAGTCTTCACGAGCTGTAATCTTCTTCACGCAAAGGGCCAGATTGGACAGAGAAACTTCCCTAATAGTGGCTGCCAGGCTGATTATCCTGGCCAACAACTGCCTTGCCAGAGATTGTGTTCAACACTATGCTGGCCAAAATCTGGTGTTCACTATTACAGTGGTAACAACATTGAGCTTGGCGTGGTTTGTGGTTAATCTCTGACCCAGGCAATTCTGACTTATTCAGAAGCATGCCAGAGCAACTGCAGAACAAGAAACGGAACCATTTTCTTTTCCTGAAAGTTGTTTTCAGGCAGGCCCAGGCCTAAGATCATAAATTGAACCATTAAAATGAAATACAAAAACATTAAAATGTAATACTTTAGGGATTTCAAATGTGATGAGAATTAGAAATTAGAAGAATTAAACCATATTTCTTTTTCTCTCCTGCATCTTTAAGTACAAGCCACAAATCATGCACAATACTGTAGCTGCACTGTTCTCCAAAATCTCCTGCTTAGTATTAAAGTATGACAGTCTAATATGACCTAAAAAAAAATATATATATATATTTTTTTTTTTGGATTTGCAACTAACTACAGTAAAGTAAAGAATAATTTTTTAATAACTTTTTTAAATATACATATTTAACAAATTAGCTTGACCTGTTCTTTACATTCAACAATTATACGGGGGAAAAAAAATAACGTAGTGCTATCCTTAAACACACGCCACACAAGAAGCATCTACACTATGTGACCAAAGGTTTGTGGACACCTGACAATGACACCCATATGTGCTTTTTGAACATCCCTTTCCAGATTTAGTCTCCTTTTGCTGTTATAATAAGCTCCACTCTTCTGCTTTCCACTAAATTTTGGAGTGTGGCTGTAGAGATTTATGTCCATTCAGCAAAAAGATCATTAGTGAGGTCAGGCACTGATGTCGGGTGAGGAGGTCTGGGGTGCTGTAGGTGTTCCAAATTATCCCAAAGATGTTCAGCGGGGTTGAGGTCAGGGCTCGGTGCAGGCCACTCATGTTCTTCCACTTTAACCTTGGCAAATCATGTCTTTATGTAGCTGTCTTTGTGCACAGAAGCATTGTCATGCTGGAACAGATTTGGGGCTCCAGTGAAGAGAAGTCTTAATGCTATACTTTACAAAGACATTCTATACAATTGTGTGCTTCTAACTTTGTGTTTGAAGAAGACCCACATATGGGTGTGATGGTCAAGTGTTCGCATACTTTTGGAGACATAATGTAGCATCTACAGCCTAAATATATTTAAGTGATATTGCTCAGTGCATTCCTCAGCTCTATTCACACTGCCATGTTCACCATTTTCATTTACATATCCTGTACATCATGTTTTCTGGCCATGCATGAATAAAACAAAATAAATTTAAAAGCATAATATTTCACAGCATGGCAAATGACCGTAAAGTCCGTATTTATGTGTCAGATTTGCATGCCTGGTTGAACATTTTTAAGTTTGTGTTAGGAAAATGATTATTTCTCATACCTTGCAAAAATAAACCAAATATACATTGAAGTAATTAATCATTGTTATGCAACAAAAGGGCATGGTGGTGCAACAGGTAGTGTTAGTGCCATGTCCATAGGGTGCTTTGTTTTATTTGTCAGTGTGCGTGTGTGTTCAGACAGCTAAAAAAAAAAATCAATCAATCAATCAATCAATCAATAACAGTGTTTATTTTGCTTTGCGGGCACAGTGCCTTGATTTTCAGTTACTATTTTTTTTCAAAAATTCCATTTTAATTTATCATTGCATAAAAATTAATCTAGCCCTTTTACATGCTCGGGGATCCTCAAATGGTGCTTTTGTGTGCACAGGTGTTAAGGAATGTGACAGGAACTAAAGATCACCGTTTTTTGATTCAGATTTGCACAGATCACTATAATTGCACATTTTTACTTTTAGGTCTAAGTGAACTGAGCATAATGTCTGTAGTATAATTATAGATCTGTGTTCCTTTTGAGAAATTGGGTCAAAGACAATGTTTCATGTTTTTAAAAAAAATGTTTTTTTGTTTTTCTTTTACCAACCGTAGATCATTTTCAGCTGAATATTAGGGTTAAACAAGCTGTTTCATTCAGTGTGCGCAGCTGCAGCCTGTGATACTCATTATCGACATTATTCTTGTCTTCAAATAAATGCCTCAGAGCACAAAGCCATCGTCTGTGTATGCTGAACAATGTTTGTGTATGTGTTTGTGTGTTTAGCAGAGTCAGCGGCGTGTGACCTTTCACCTTCCGGATGGTTCTCAGGAGAGTTGTAATGCCACTGGGCTGGTGGAACAGGAGGTGGACAGCAGTGCCTGTGCCACCAGCACCACTCAGTCGCTGCCACTGGGATTCCCACAGGACGAGTACTACGAGCAGACATCGCCCAACAGCCGCACCGAGGGTGATGGCAACTCTGACCCCGAGTCTAGTGAGTGCCTGCTACCATCCTTTTTCAACACATATTAGGAATTGCATAGAACAGTTGACTGATATGCGTTCAATATTCACCGCAGTGGGGATGTCAACTAGCTTGGGGGTGTGTGGAAAAAAAAAACAGTGTGGCAGATAGTAAAGAAATTAGAAATTTGAATGTAACTCATGTACATGTACTTTGTTAGTTTGGAAAAATTTCAGCCTAGAAGGAGACAGTCCTACAGTCAGCTTCATCTGGTGCAAGACTACACCGTGAAAAGTCATTTTTGTATTTTCTTTTGGCTTAATGGAACAATATTACATGACTATTACATAATATCACTCTCACGGATAAGTGCATAGACTGTTTTTTAATCCCACCCAAATTCTAAACACTTTCACACCAATCCCACCCTCTCCCACAGGTATTGTGGTTTGGACCTGCCTGTGATACTTCAAATGAACTTACTAGTTCCGAAAAAATAAACATATATGGTTGGGAAAACTCTTTACATGATGAAATTTTGATATGTTCTTTTATAGGAAATTCTGCTAACTGCAAGATTTACTGAACTGAAATTTTTCTGCCTCTTTTGCACAGAGCTCAATCAAAAGTTATAAAAGATTTAGCATTTAAAATCTGGTTACCCTTAAAACTGAGAATGAAGAATGTCACAATCAAATATTCTGTTGGAAGAAATTAAAAGAAACTAATTAAAACTTTACACAAACATCTATTCATAGACATTCTACAAATCTGACAATTATTCCATGTTTAATAATTGTATTTGAGAAAGGGGTTAAATAACCTTTATAGATTATTGGAATTTCCAATCTTTACTTTATTGAGTCTTCATTTACTGGGTTGTCATCACTATATTATCTGAGGAATTATCTTTAAGCCGGTTTCATATTATCCTGAGATGACAGTCTATATCAACAAACACCCACCTACCTCTGCATTCACGTTTACATTTACATTTATGGCATCAGTCTAAAAAACATGAGGTGAAGGTTAGTACAGAAGAAACCAAACCACATGGATTTTTATTTATCTTTTAATGAAAAACAAAGTGCTAATTTAAGTGCTTAATTAAGAAATGGGTCTTTATTTGAAGACAGCCAATTCAGAAATTCTTTCCACCATCTACTGTATGTGTCGAAAAGAGAAGAGCCTTGATGCATGTCTGAGAGATGGTGAGTCCAATCATTACATTTGTAACTTATTCTACACTATATGGCCTAAACTATGTGCACGTCTGACCATCACGTTTACAGTGCATGTGCTTTATAATCATCCCATTCCAGATTTAGTCCCCCATTTGCTGTTATGATGAACTGCACTCTTCTGGGAAGGCTTTCCATTACATTTTGGAGTGTAGGAGGATTTGTGCTCATTCAGCTACAAGAGCATTAGTGAGGGCAGGCTCTGATGTCAGGTGACCGGGCCTGGGGTTCAGTCTGAGTTCCAGTTCATCCCAAAGGTGTTCAGTGAGGTTGAGGTCAGGGTCTGTGCAGGACACTTGAGTTCTTCCAGTCCAATCTTCATCATGTTCTCATGAATCTCACTTTGTGCACAGGGGCATCATCATGTTGAAACAGGTTTGGAAACCAGTGAAGGGAAATTGTTTTTTTTACACCATACAAAGATGTTCTGGACAATTATGTTTTATGTTTTTCCAACTTTGTGGCAACAGTTTGGGGGAAGACCTGCATATGGGTGTGATAGTCAGGTGTCCACATACTTTGGGTCATATAGTGTATTTATTGCGAAGAAAAAAATATTAATCACACTTTATCAAAGATCAAGCGTTTGTGACTGAAAATGAGCATCATCTACATACAGGACCGATTAAAGGTTTGGACACATCTACTCATTCATACGTTTTTATTTATTTGGACTATTTTCAACCTTACTGGAGGAGTAATACAATACTAACACATCAGAACCATGAAATAACACGTATGGGATTATGATGTAAACAAAAAAGTGTAAACAATACGTTTCTTATATTAGATTCTTCAAAGTAGCTATTGTTTATCTTGATGACAGCTTTGCACACACTGACATTATCTTAACAAGCTTCATAACGTAGTCACCTGGAATCCTGTTCAGTTAACAGGTGTGACTTGTCAAAAGTACATTAGTGGAATTTCTTGCCTTGTTAATGCGTTTGAGATGATCAGTTGTGTTGTGTTGAGGTAGTGTCGGTATACAGTTAATAGCCCAATTCCACAACTGTAGTAAGCCATATTATTTCAAGAACTGGTCTACTAAGCAAGGAGCATCAACAGTTCATCATTACTTTAAAACATGAAGTTTTTTAATGAACAAAAATGAAGAAAAACCATGGAATTAGAAGGTGTGTGCAAACGTTGCACTAATACTGTAAGCATCATCAGTCACTTGACCTGAGACTAATAGCAGTCTTTTGGTGACCTGGGGGCTCATCGAGGTCGTGCACTCGACTGATCACTGCTTCTTCTTACGTTGGTGCAGAAATAATGTCTGGTTAACTCATAAGTTGTTCTGTTCACAAACTTATAAAGCTGTTACTAAAGGCGAAAGAATATACGAATGAGTAAATAACAGTTTACACCAGACCAGTTTACATCACTTCAATATGTTCACATTAACCAGTGTTGCCTTTCGTTGTCCTGTGAGCTTTGTTTCTGATCATGCTCTCCTGTCCACATGTCATAAGAGAGAAAAAAAAACACCTGTACCTGTGACTTTACAGTCGTGACCCACAGGATCCCAGTGCCGATGCATACTCCTAGTTTCTTATTTTTGCACGTTTATCGCACTGATATATTTGTTTTCATCTTTAATCGTGTAGCCTAAATAAGCACTGAAGCTGGAAATGTAATTTGTAGCCTGTGTATGGCTGTTAATGAAAGTGCAGTTTGACACGTTCTTTGCTGTTGTTTATTAGCGTTTACCTGCACTACTAGTAAAGTCTAAAAATAGCTATGCCCTGAATCAGATGGCTACTTTTTAAATTACTTGTAAAAATGAATATTCATGCAAGCTCTATCATACACACATGCACATGCAAAAACACAAGCACAAACCCACAAAGAGACATGATGAGAGTTAGAGCACGACCACCGGCTAGATGATGATAGGCAAGTCATGCCTGGTGGACGCTGCATGGCTTGCCATAATAGTGCTGAACAAATAGTTCTTGATCAGGGGGAGGGTGTTTATTTGCTCAAGTCGTTATGGTTTAATGAGGCGCACAAAAACTGGTTAGCATTTGTGTGCCACTGAGATGCTGTATATATTGGAAGGCCATTAATGTGACTGACTGGCAAAGTCGCAGTGCTAGCACGCTAGATCTCCTCCCCCTTGTAGTTATCTGGTGGGCTTTACAAAATCTGGTGTTGTAAAGCCACTGGAATCAGACGGTGGAACTGTCAAAAGCCACTGTTGGAGGCTTTGATTTCCGCTGCCGCTCCCGTGTCATAATCAGGAAGCCAGTGGGCCGACTGTGATCAGCGTCGATCTCTTCATCCCGCTCCAGCCTACGCATCAATGATATGGGTGAATTACCATAGCATTGCTCCGGTTGTCAGAGGCGACACAAGCTCTTTTTTTAAACACAGGACAGGGGAGGAATAAATTGCCTGGCATACACCTGCAGATATTCTTTCAGTCTGGGCCGTAAATGAGACAACAGCGTCTCTGGCCGTGGTTGCGAGCTCGTCTTCCCCCGCTGCATTGCAGCAGAGCTCTGACAGAACCTGCGATGTCTGTGTGAGGATGAATGGATTCGTGTAGTTCCCCCTACCTGCCTATTTCCATACCCATGATCACCAATCTATTCCCTTAGATTAGCTGTTGTCCCACCAGCCCGCGTTCTATGATAATGACCTTTTGCTGCATATTGCTGGCTGCCGGCGCATAATCAGGTCTTTTAGATGCACTGTAAAAAACAATGTGTACAGCCTCAACACTGCTTTATATGCTGTAAAGATCTAATGTTTAACAGTGGACATTTATATCAGCCTTTCAGCCGCGAAAAGTAGGCTAATGATAAAAAATCTTTAATCATAATCATTTTTTTTATGTCATCGTGTTTACTCACTTTTTTTCAGGTAATTCAAAAGGTGTAATATTAAGAAAAACACAGTAGCAAGTGGTCGCAGTAGATCTTTTGTCAGCATAACCACCTTTTTAATTCTTAATTCATACGTTTAAGCAGACCGATCCTTTGTACGTAAAAATGTATCATTGATTCCATTGTCAAAGCAACGGTTAAGAACCCACTGTGTGTGTTAGAAACCGAAAGCCTCCCAACTGACAGAGCCATGAATAAACATGAACAATCCAGTGCTGCTTGAAAATGGAAAAAAAAAAAAAAAAAAACACATCATGCACTCTTTTTATCCTGCAAATTATTTGCAGTTGCGCAGTAGTTGGCTCGATTTTCTTTTTGTCATGTATATATAATAAGGTTTGGGGGTTAAGCACTGGGGTTTAGAAACAGAGAATCTGACAACTCAGGATGTGTGATGTTGAAGTCATCCGGCTTGTTCATCCTCCTCGTTTTCCCACTAAAAAAGTTCACCGATAAAACCTGACACTGTGGTTGAGAGTTCAAAAGGAAAGATAGATCCGTGCTCTGTTGACAGACTGGGAGACGAGTGCATCGGTGGTGTCGCGAGCCCGAGACGGATTAGATATGGTTTTATCAATGAGCAGCAGGCTGCCGGAGCTGTGGCAATCGCTTATCTTGTCGTCTCAATTTGAAAAGAGTGAGAACAAGAGACAGAGGGTGATACGGATGGCAGGAGAGAGGGAGAGGAAGAAAAAGAGAGATCCGAGAAAAAAGGTGATGGCGAACAAAGTGTCCGACCTCCCAGGCTTTATGTCTACGTGGTGGTGTGGCAAGGTCTGTCGAGTCAACTCTCTTCTGAGTAACGGCCAGCACAGAGAAGCAAGGGGATATGGCCTTCTTATGACAATGAATTTCTCCACTCCTCTTTAAAACGGCGTCTTTATTACACCGACCCGCTCTTGAAATAAAGTTCATATGACGTTTATGTTGCTGTTATTTATGAGGGAGTAGGCTGTTCGGTTTACGGCCACTTTATTTATTTATTTCTTTTTACTTCCTCTCCTCCAGCATTGCTTTATCAGACACAGAGCAGTGCTTTTTTCCCTCCTCATCTTTACCACACACACACACACACACCGGTCGAATGTGCCATGGCCTCTGGCCGATTGTCTAAAAGGCACGATTTGCTGTGGCAGAATTAGCATGGATGCTCCTTCTTCTCCACCTCCTCTCTCGTTCCCCAAACAGCTGGTGGAGGGGGAGATGCACGTCTCAAACAATTAGCACTTTTAATTCTGAACCGTCCCTCCAGGCTGTAGCCAAACCTTTGTACTTAACATCAAACAGTATAATGCATAAAAGTGCATCTCGCCTATAGCTGTCGCCATGGTGACTGTGGCTGATGTGTGTGTTCTGTAGTCTTCCTCTTGCTCCCGTGTCATTTAAACTGAGTAAACAAATGCAGGAAAAGTGGAACTGGCTTGGATTAAGAGGAATTGATCGATATGAAAATATTGTCAATGATAATCATCATTTTATCAAGAGATAAAAATTCAGCTAAATGTTAATAATAGAATATCATTTAAGATTTAACAGGCACAGTTATTATTATTATTATTATTATTATTATTACTATTATTATTAATATTATTCAACAACAGATTAAGTTCCTTATTTTCACAGAATTGTGTATCAAATAGACAAGGATTTCTTTTCTTTCTTTATTTAATGCTGTGGGTCTGTGCCATACTTGTTATGTGAAGAGCATCCTTTTATTCTCCATCTACTGCGCTTTTACATTTGTAACTGCACGCAATGTTGGCTGCCTTGACTAAGTCATTTGGCAGAGTCAGTCTCAACAACTAAACTTTACTTAAGCAGGGCATGAACTGTAAGAATTGAGAGAATTGTGAAAATTGAACCACAACAGTTGTGGTGAATTGTGGGGCAGACATGTTTTAAGAACATGCTGTTAGCAAGCATATTGTTAGATTTTAATACATACATCAGATATCCTATTATACATTTTATTAGGAACACCACATTATTACTGGGTAGGACCGCCCCTTTGTTCCCAGAGCAGATTCCTGTGGCCATTGAAGTACACTGAACTCAATGCCCTGTTAATAGATGCAGTTTGAGGTGACTTTGCCACATGTCGCATCTTCATGTCGGGAGTAGCCATTATAGGATGGGCAAAAAGGATGCACATGGTCAGCAACAATATTCAGATCAGATGCAGTCTATGGCAATCAAACAGTGCACAATTACCATTACGTGGCCCAGTGTGTGCCAAGAAAACATCACCACACCAGCAGCCTGAACTACTGACTCAAGACCATGAATTTATACTGTTGATATCAAATTCTAACCCAATCATCTACTACATATTGCGGCAGAAATTTAGAGTGATCTTCAATGGTCCAGTTTGGCAAACCTGCACCTACTGTAACCCCAGATACCTGTTCTTGGATGACAGGAGGTGAACCCAACATGGTTTTGTACTGTTGTAGCCCATGCAGCTCGTGAGATGCTTTTCTGCTCAGCAAGGTTGTGAAGAGTTGTTTTTTCAACAACTGTAGCCTTCCTTCCGGTCAGCTCAAAGCAGTCTGACCATTTTCCTATGAGCTCTAATATCCACAAGACGTTTCTGCAGAACTGCTGCTACATGATTGGCTGATTAGATGATTTAATTAATGAGAAGATGTTCAGGTGTTTTATAATAAAGTTGCTAATGAGTAGGTTATGCAAACATATTAGGTACACATTCCAATCAGCTATACACTTTGGCACTTTAGCAGGTAAACATGTTGAAAGGCACGACTATATGATCACCGCTGACCAGATATAGTTTGAATGGTGTAGCATTCACAGCACAGCAGTGACATTGAAATGACAGTGGCATGTTAACAGGTGTTGCAATGCTATAAGTAGATCAGACATGGCAGTGTTGCTGGGATTTTGCTAATTGGGTTAAAAACATCAGCAGAACTGCTGATCCTCCTACACTGGTACAAGTGCATCACACAGTAGTGCCTCCTAGAAAATACTCTAACACCATGTAGTAATAGAAATCTGGATTTGATTCTTTTTTTTTTTTTTTTGGTCATTGCTGAAGCAGAGGTAAACATATTACATTTGGGGCATTTAACTCTGTGCAACTTGGATTTTCTTTTCTTTTTTGTTTTGCATTTTCTGTTTATTAAATGAATTTCCTGCTTTCCATCTGCTCTGTGCCTTCTTTCTTTCAAAGTGAATTCTTCCCTCGCACAGAAATATGAGTTATAATTTAAATACAGGTAAGAATTTAAACCTGGACATTCCTTAAAGCACATATCACACATCTTCTCCCTTTGTGTCTATTTAAACTGCCTTTTTTTCACTTCCAGAAATTATCGCTACTATAGTCTAACTCATCCTTGTTATTTCGCTATTATTCGTAGGAACAAATACCGTGGGCATATAACATTTTCATGGCCATGCTCTGAAAGAAAAAAAGAATTGCTTATACCACAGCAATTTGCAAATGCTAACAATCTTCCATTTATTCAAGGAAAACATGTAATTTTTTTATTTATATTTTTATGCTTACATTTAATGTTGTGGAATGTCTACAAAACGATTTAGTTCCTTTTCTCGCATACATTATAGCAGCCTCTCTATTTTCTCTCTTTTCCCTTGAAGTTAATGAGACAAAAACTTTACTGATACAAAAAGCTGGTACTGGAGACTCCTTCCATAAATGCTACATAGCCAAATGTGACCATATCACTAATAACACAGTTAAAAAATCTGTTTATTTGGAACATCCACTATGCAACACCCTATGTAAATTACTCTAGTTACTATAGAATCAATAATGCATTTGAAGATTGCCAATTTTTTTTTTTTATTATTCCAAAGGTTTTCCATGTATATTGGTGTGTCAGCAAACATATGCAGGTTATTAATGAATAGCAGTAATTTTCAGAACTCTTACAAGAGAGACTCAAAATGATGTTCAGTATGAAAAAGAGGATGAATGCGAAAGATTGGTGCCACTAAAGCACAACGACTTCAAAAAAGCCAGTCCATGAAAAGATTTTCATTAAATGCTCAAAAAGACCAGATGGATGGTATGTTGCTATACAGCAGCAGAATGCAGTGGAAGGTTAAGATGCAGTATACTGGCTTCAAGCCCCATCTCACGGTTCATGTTTTAAAGATTTCAATAAATAAAAAATTAAATAATTCAGGCTTCTCTTTAACCTACAAAAACATACATATTTAAAAATAAAATCTTTTAAGAGTAATAAGGTTATAGAGTGAGTCTTAGTGTACATTTCTCGAAGCGTATTTGTTCTTATTATAGGTTTTTGTATCGAATAATGTACACAATTGTGGCTTGACCTAAATGAACCCATCTCTCTCTCTCTCTCTCTCTCTCTCTCTCTCTCTCTCTCTCGTATATACACATCTTATGTTATTTTTCTGTGACTGAGGCAGTTACTGGACTAGTACTGATAATAAAGCAGGACACATGAGATGCTGTGCCCACACAGTCGAAACGTGATTTCACTCTGAGTACTCAGTGAGACACATTTTCATTAATTCCAGCCTATTTTTTTTTTTTTTTTATGCAATTAGCATTAATGAATGTAGTGCTTAATTACACTGAGCTGTGTAAATCTCTATTACTCACCAAATTTCTCTCTGGAAACATTTTGACACCGAATGATGGCATTTCATGAGTTGAAATCTGTCCAAAACAAAGACAATACTAATTAGCGTTGGAGTGCTGTGAACATCATGGGAGCAGTTGCTCTTTACGGAAGGAACGGAAGTGGCAGTTGCAGTAATGTTGCATTACATTTGCTTGTTTGGTCAATTTTACCGGTCATTGTGTTGTCTTCTTTCACGATCACTTGGAGCAGTTCAATACTTTAAACCATAATCTTTCATTTTGCTATCATTCTGGTGGCCCAGATGTTCACAATTAAAGGCTTTATAGCCCTAATATGTCACCCACCAACCTGTAGCATAGTTTAAATATTCTGTTGAGCCATCGCAACGCATAAATGCCAAGAGAAAATGTATTATGGGCAATACAGCCATGCAAATATATATGTATTTATGTCTCTCGGGTGCCGTGATTACTTCACACAGATTTACACCTCATCTCACTTGGTAATTTGCTTTTCGTTCTTTACAGAATCTCCCAAAATATATTTGTGCTACAGGCAAGCAGAATTTTCCCCCAGCTGCTGCACTGGTCCTAAATGATGCACCAACAGTATTAACCCACATACTGTGTCAGTCTCTTCCTTTTGCTGATTTCAAGTCTTTTATTCCTTCATCTTTTGACTCTTTCAGGTCTCTGGCTGTGCCAGATGGGATTTAAATGGATTCATCTGTATATCCATCGTAGCAGCTGGGGTTTTAGGGAAGCGCTTGTGCTTCCGAGGTGATCTGGAGGGGCACCTGTGTTTCATCTGGATCAAATGCCATTGATAGTCATCTTGAGGAGACAGGCTATTGATTTGGCGAGGCGAGTCAAAGCTCTGAAATTTCCTCGGAAGAGACTGGGGAGTGTCATGTAAGACAGCTCATGCACGGTGCATTAAGTGTCCCTGGGGAACAGAGTACATAATGAACATCATGAACAAAGGAAATGAGAAAAGAAATGCGAAGATAGTGGAGATAGTTCAGAGATCTGCACGAACACCTGTTAATATGAAGTCAGTCTTCAGACAGTCCTTAAAAGGTCCTGCATTCATTTCGCAGCCTTCGCTATAAGAGAATGATGTGGAATGAGAGAACACTCGTTCTCAGTAGCATCATTAAAGATAAATGCATGCAGGCTTTCAAATATGTTGCAAGTGCTTGTTTCTTTTATGAGGTGTATTTTAGTGTTAATGCATGAGATAAGGGTCTTAAACATGTTATTTACTCACTTGACTGAGAATATGCTCATTTCACCCATGAAATACCCATACCCATGTGCAGACTCCTGGGTATAGAGCTCTGAAAATGCCAAAAGTATTTGAATCTGAATTTATTATTATTATTAGTATTCTTTTTATCCGTAGGGTATTTAATACATTTACATTTTTGTTCACCAGTGTTTTTGATGTGGTTTGAACTTGCTAGGGGTAAGATTTATCTTACAAAACAGACAATCCACACTTACAGGTTACAGTGTTGAAAAAATTCAGAACCCTAAATATAATTCTCCAAAATTTAAATCTCAAAACTACAGATTTTTATGTAAATTAGGTCAAAAGTGAAGCATCCAGAGTTCCCAGGGAAAAGTAGATGAACTAAACTTGTCTGCTGCACTCATGACCATGAAAAGAAGTGAAGAGATGTGGAATAGAGTCAAACCGAGTCAAAATGTAAGATATAGCCCCCTAATCAGCTAACTGCAGGTATTTTTTTCTATGTTCTGTTTTACTGAAATAGCTAAATTCTTTTTATTCAGGTAGCATTGGCGGCTGCTAATGAATGTGAGCCAGGTAATATAAGCAATGTTATGTGAATAGCTACACTGGGCACATACTGTTTAACTTAGTGTTTAACAATGCACTAAATAAAAGCCCCCATCCCCCCCATTTCTAGGAACAAATCTGACTTCTAGAAAGATCAAAATAAAGACAGCAGGGGAAAAACAATTTTACTTAATGTGATATGTATATTTAAGCAATATCGCACAAGCAAGAGTGTGATTACACTGATTATCGGCATGGCTGTGATTCGGTGCAGGAACAAACCTCTAGAGTGAGTAGCTAATTACAACCGTGCCATTTTTCAGTATAACCACATGACTGCAAGTGCGAAATTGCTTTTATACAGCAGTTTTATAAACAAGAAATTAATACGAGTATGTGACATTTCAGACACAATATGGACAAATGTTTTGTTTATTTTTACTCTGCTAGCGGAAATAGATCCCAAAAAAATCCACACTCAAGTCCTAGCATGTCAGCTAGCTGGTTAGCTAGCTCACATTGATTTGTACATTCCAGTTGAGGGCGCTTCCAGTGAAATTGGTGTCCCGTCTTCCTTTTCATCTTCAGCTGTTAAGCTTTCAAATTTTCAGCCAAAAGGTATATTCCGGAAATGTATTGTTTACCATGTCCGCTGATGATGTCGCTTTACTGTCCTAACCGTTTTCTTTAGTAACCGTTTTGAACTAGGAAGTGGAAGTTTACATGGCGAACACAGACAAGCAGAGCGATGCGCGCAGTGAAACGTCACTCTTGGAACGTACCAATCAAATTAGTGTGACCAGAACTAACTGTGGTTTAAAATTGAAATATTTATGCTAAAGTAATATTCAGATACTTTTGTCAGCTTCCATCCATACCTGGGTAGGCTACCTTTACTTTAAACTATTGTGAGTCAAACTTTTCATATTCTAAATTGTGCAAACTAATCTAGATTATTACAATTAAAACAGCCATTGTCAACTTGTTAACATGTGTAGTAAGTCATCTGTCTGAGTAAGAAGCTGATCGATAGCTGCCACATTTGATTGCCTCTCTAGTGTTGTGAACTCTGTGAGGGAACTTCAAACGCCCAGCATGCAAGCATCCAATAACTGCCTATCAAGTTGGTATGCCTCATTTTCCTGACAAGTACTGAAATTCAGAAAATCGAACTCACCTGGCTCCAGCTGTTTGAATGGTTTGAAATTGTGAGGAGGCTGGCCCCAACCAGACTACAGATGAATTTTAATAAAAATAAACTAATAGACACCCATATATTCTCTTATCATTTTTTTTTTCTTCAACTTACAGCCATTTCTATTTAAAACATATGGGAGGAAAGAATGCTTTAAAATCAACCCACTGTCTTGTGCATCATATAAACTACTTTTTTTGAAAGTACAAGCCCTAATGTGGACATCTTCCAGACCTGCTGCCAAAGCCTCTTCTGTTTACAAGGCTTCATTAACAAAGGGCCAATTTGATATACCTCCTTCCAACTGGCATGATTTCAGTGACAGCATTCATGCATCATTGCCAAAGCAATGTGTACAGCTCATTACAAGAGCATTTAAATGCAGGCTTTATAAACAGTGATTTTTCATGCCCTTGATTTGCCTGATGATCAGAATCACATTGCAGGTGCGTTTATCAGCTACACATTTGTTCAAAGCTTATCATCTTTTAGGAAAAGGAAACTTTGTTCAAAGAATTCCCCTTCTCAGCAGATGTCCCGGCAGCTAAGCAGCTGGATCGGGCATGGTGAGAGGTGTAACAATGTGCAGCTAGATGCTCATTCTTATCTAAATGCAGAGGGAAAGCATAGAGAGGTAATAAAATTCAATATGCCAATGTTTTTTTTTTTTAAATATATAAATAGGTTCCATGAAAAATTGCTTCTTTTACACATAAGGTAATCCAGAGGATGCAACTGGTCTCAACACTGCTGTGAACTAAAGCTTATGCATAAATTGTATAAATATTCATAGCCATGCTTTGTTAGCTGTTTTAGTGCTTTCATTCCTCCTGTCTTATTGCTGCACCTGATACTTTTTTTTTCCTCATCTGGTGTGAAAGATGCTTTCTTTGTGATTTGCAAAATAGGCAGGTCAGGTCAGATTTCAAACTCAATTCCGGTACTTTACTGATCAAAGACTTGAAGAGTCGAAAGATAGAGAGAGAGAGAGAGAGAGAAAGAAGTGTGTAGCTGCTATAATTTACATGATAACTGGAACTAACTTGTCTCCTGAACATTCCTTGGCTATAAATGTAACTATAAATGGTTAAAAGTACATCATGTTTTTTAGCATTCATTTTTCAATAAAAAAAAAAAATTGTAATCCTTAAATAATTCTTAAATGTAACCCTTATTAACTCTGCCATGGAGGTTATGTTTTCAATGTGGTTTATTTGTCTGTCTGTTTGATTGTTTGTCTGCTTCAAGCAGGGTTGTACAAATTAATTTCCATGAAACTTGGTGGCAGGGTGTAGCATGGGCCAAGGAAGAACCCATAAAATTGGATCTATGAATTTTGTTTAAATTTTGCTAACATTGTGAGATATGGCGTTTGGCCTTGGTGGTCTGCACTCAACAGTGCCATACATCTTAAAATCCAGTAGGTGGTGGTGAAGTGCAATAGTAACAAAACTTAGCCAATGTAGAAATACAATGACTCACTTGGAAATATATGCAGATGTATAAAGTGGTTTTGGTTTCAGCTTTTGTATATCATAGAAGAGTCGAATATTGTCCTTGGCAGAGGTCTGCACTCTCTAAGTGCCCTTCTTGTTATGTTTTATTCTTTGTAAAATAAACATACTGTATATCCTGGCACTGAAAATACAGTTCAGATATTTTACTCAGCAAACAGCCAAATATGGTATGTAGTGCAAAGGTATCTGTGAGTGTATTTAGCTAGTTGGTTAAAAAGAAGTCATGTCATGTGGACTGTCATGAGGTTATCTCACCTGTTTGACTGCCTAAACTTCTGAATGCAGCTGTTTCTCCATTTAACATAGTGCTTTAGTCAGCTTAAAAAAAGTTGATGACTGTCAACCTGTGACAGATCGTCATGCATTATGATTGACTGTGCCGTAATGTCAATCACAAAACAGAGCTATGCCTGTGTTATGATGTCATGAACTGTGGTATGTCATGAACTGATGATACCTGTCGTGTGTTATGGCAAGTATAATATCATCATGTCACTCTTTATGGTGATGTTCATATCTAAAAGCTTTCCATGGACACTCGGTTGTTTTTCTTCTCCGTAATAGATTCAGCACAACGATTTTCGTTGCGTTTGGGAATTAGGTCAACTGTTGGTTTCAGAGTCATTTGGTTTAGACAGCTTAAAACCATGGCTCCGCCAGATGAGAGTAAAATCGCTTTGCCTTCCCAATTGCAGGCGGAAAAGCACCCATTTCAGATCCACTGTCATTTTGGACAGCAGCGGCTTTTTAGAGCACCCTACACAGCAAACAGCCAGACCATCTGCACTTAACGCGTGTGTGATTACCCACAAATTATGCCCAGAAAATTTTGTGATCTGACATCAAGCAAAAATGGTGGCTTTCTTCCTCTTATGTTTTTTTTTTTTATCTTTCTTCTTCTGTTTTTTCAGCACTAGTGAATCTAAAAGGTCAGTGGCATACAGGGCACAATCACTGCCCACATGGTGTGGGGGGGCATGCCACGATTGAGGTTCTTATGTGGGAGTATTATCTAATAAAATTCTCATAAGGTTTGCACTTCATCTGAAAATAGCTGCTTAAAGCATAAGCGTCAATAGTGTTGCACCACTTTTTTGGCACGGGAGATCTCTAGGGCGTGGCTTTCCCGCAGAGATTTACTGAATGTTAGAAATCTGTTGAATTATTGAAGTCCTACAAACTGACTATTGCTCAGTGTTTACACTGAGAAGTGGAAAAGTGCTAATATGCACTTGAGAGAGGAAACAGTCACAAAAAAAAGAAGAAACAGTTGCTGTCACTTGTCAGTCTGCTGATTTGCTTTAAGCCAGAAAGAAACTTTTGAATCATGCTGTGTCTCTATTAAAGTAATATTTGGATGGCATAAGATTTCGGGAAACAGATGTCTGTTAAGTAATATTGCTGGAAAATGATGGAATTGCATTTGATAAATGATAGAGAGCTGGGTGTGTCTTCATGATGTATGCATGGTTGTCAAAAAAAAGTACTTAAAAAAAAGAACTATGTTCATTCCATGTGAACTATGGGTCCATGAAAGTTGTGCGTGAGCATTACAAGGTCACATGACCATGCATGAAGGCTTCATCTGTGCTATAACTTACCCAAATCCCTTAAAAAAATAATAATAAAAAAAAAAACACTGACTAAACTTTTTTATTCTGTTCTATTATCAACTTGGCTGGCACTTTGTTTGTTTTGGACTAGTGTGCCTCCTGGAGTGTCTTCATACTTTAGAAAAAATGTGAAACCCACAGAAATGTTTTCCCACAGGATATAATGCAATCTTTACCAACATCTCAATTTGGATTGGCTATATACTACCTGGAGTTATTTCTACTGGTCATTTTATAAAAGTTAAAATACAGCATAGTCTTTCGAGACATACGGACACAGTCCATCACAAACAAAAGACCCTGATATAAGAGATTTGCACAGGGCTAGAATCCCAACTCTACCAGATACCAAAGACACTCTGGTAATAATTACATTATGCCACTTGAAACAAGTTTGGACATCAGTGAGAGGAATTTGTAATTTTACAGCACACGTAGACATTCTGGATTATTATGTTTTTCCACCTTTGTGGCAAGACTTTGGGGAAGACCTGCATATGGGTGTGATGGTCAGGTGTCCACATACTTTGAGGTATATAGTGTATTTATTAAAAGAAAAAGAAAAAAAAAAATCCCTGATAAAACAGATGTGCACAGGGATATCCATAGACACTCTGGTAATAATTACATTACACCACTTCCCTAACTAAAAGTAGTCCAATCTGAATACTTGAGTCTATGAATGGTGACTGATTGACTAATTATGTCTCTATGAATAGATTTTTTTTTATATTCAAAAACAATGCATGCATTTAGTACTCACTAAACTGTTATATACTTTTCAGACAGGCATATATGAGTTTGTGCACGTAGGTTTATCACTGTGTAGTCCATAGACACTCATTCCTGTGTGGTAACTCATGTTTACCAGCCCTCTTTCCAATACAGCTGCAATCAAGCCCTTGTTTCATAGCTTGAAGGTTGGGGACCCACAGATTTGTAAAAAGGTCAATCATCTCTAAGGAATTATATCTAATTATGATCACCGTCTGATTGAAGCACAGCTGAAGCTGACGTAAGGTGTGCCTTCTGCTGTACCATATTCCACGGTGAACTGATTTAAATGCATCATTGTCCAGCTTCCATTTAGACAGAATCAAGGGTAAAGATGGGTCTGGTCAGACGGACTTATTGAACAAAATAATTGCGCACCAATAAGTTCCTCAAGGCTGAAAAGAGAAGGGCTTTTTTGTTCGTTTGTTTGTTTTGGGGGGTGGTTGGGGGGCAGAACATAATGCTGTTGACCTCTGTAGTGCTTACATCCTGTTAACAGCTATCGCTCCAAACATACACTGCCACCATTTTAGGGAGGTTTGCTGCCAGAAGAAATCCTGTTATGAGAATATTATTGCAAATTCAAAGACACGGTGGATAGCCACATTTCCAGACAAGAAAATGGTGTATTAACTATCTGTAGCTTTCATATTTTCTTCTCAGGCTACTAAGGAAAACAGCATGAAAGTCCCATAAAGGCGAATGTGTGAACAGTCAAAAGTGATATTTCTTCAGGCCATTGTATTCTTGGACAGGTCAGTGGGACTTAATCTTAACGTGTGCATGCGCATTCAAGAGCTGGATTACTTGGTGGCACTCTGTAGTCCAGTTGATCGATGTGCGCTGTGATTCGTTGATAAATTTGCATTCTCAGACAAATGGATGAGTTCAGAAAGAGCTCAAGGGGCTGGCTAACGCAGACGGATGAAGAGCGTGGGGAACGGGGGAGGTTTGCTGAGTGAAGGAAAAACGGATTCCAGTTATTCCAGTTGGGACGTGGTGAGGATGGATTATGCTCGCCCTTGCAGGAAATGTTTGCTCTAACTGAGTATGACAGGGAGCTTTTGAGAGTTTGACAGTGAACACAGAGACCTGGCAAGTGGTGTGGGTGCAGCATAGATGAACCAGCGCATTCATCACATTTGCCATGGTCAAGTTGGCCACCGCTGAACATCTGCAAGACCTCCGGGTTGAAGTGGATCAGGCCACCAGCGCGAAATGCCATCAGCCACCCGGCCTGGCCATTTGCTCCC
This sequence comes from Notoglanidium macrostoma, assembly GCA_030068235.1. Classification (NCBI taxonomy): domain Eukaryota; kingdom Metazoa; phylum Chordata; class Actinopteri; order Siluriformes; family Auchenoglanididae; genus Notoglanidium; species Notoglanidium macrostoma. Next base: position 16,484,417 of record JAQQZR010000002.1, read on the forward strand.
TTTTGCCCCACTAACTCAACACACCTGCTTGGCTGCATTGATTTTCCCTCATTCTAGTCGAGCATAAATCCCTAGGCTCTCAGCTGTCTCACATCTGTCAGACACTCTGCCTTAAAGCACTGCTGTATATACATCTTTATTAACAATAATGATATTGAGTAAATGTTTTAATTAGGCAGGGTCTGACATCATGCTTAACTTAGTACTATATTAAGATCCACATACGAAACTGCGAGTTGCTAATCATGCTCTATTTAGGTGGATTTTGCTGGTTAGCTGTCAGCTTGTCCTAACATGTGCAGTTGGCTTAACTCATGGGAGGCAGATGTTGTCTTGTGGCAAGGTTACAGGTGCATCATGCCCCAGAGCTTGCTCTTTCTTGCCACCAGCCTGAGAGGCAAGTCTGACAGCAGGGGGGAAATGCCTATTAGACCCAGTGAGCTATAATAATTGATGATCAGGCCTGCTGTCAGTATAAGAAATCACTGGTCCGTACAGGAGAAAGCATGCTAGAAAGACACCTGACACAGGACTGCTTCTTTTGCTGCACGACACAGGTATTACACCACAACTGTGTAAACATCAGGAGGCCTATTGTACTGCAGGATGAGCATTTTGTCCTTCAAATGGCAGATTTGCATCCTAATGATGTGCTCGAGGCGCCTTGATGTGCTTCAGCCCATAGATCTCTCCTCCACCTCCTCTTGCTGAAGTTCCAGTTAATTATGCGTTTCTCTGAAGTGACACTGTCTCCAGTAGCAACGTACGGGAGCATTGCTATGAACAGTTTATTCACCGTGGCCCTTCTCTTCCAGGAATGTTCTCCCTCTGTATCGCCGACGCTTCTTTAAACATTGCTATGAGATGGTCTCATAAGTTAGTAATGAGTGGACTTGAAAGAAAGTGAACACGGCACAACTGAGACTTTGGTTTTTTCCTTCTTCTTTTTTTCCAGAAAGACATTATAGCTGTCTTTATTTCTTCTCTTGCAATGAATCAAAGCAGAAGTTTGTTTATTTTGATTAGCTTGTCCCATGGCTAATTATTCCATTAGGTTTTGGATTAGCCATTTCATTGTGCCCAAGGTATTGTACGTACTCAATTCTCAGCAAATATGTTGTACAAGGTGTATCTAATTAGACATTTTACACTCCATTTCTTCACAGTAAGAGTAAACGCTCCTGTGCGCTGTTACTGGATTATGTATCGTGATGTGCTAGTGATCCCGCGCACCTGTTTTCTCCCTCTGTCAGAAAAGTAAAGTGTAGCGGAGCAGAGAACCCAAATGTGTCGATCCACTGCGCATCACAGAAGACGGAGATAATCGTTCTCGGCACCAGGCCCCAATCTTTTACATCCCTTGTCACTTCACGAGCCATGTGGGATTTAGAGTGTGTGATGTCCCTACTGCTTTTGCTTTGCAGAATGATTATCCCCATTATTTCTCTGCTGAAATGCCTATAGCTGTGCCGGCCCAAAGTCAGGCCCATCTGTTTTACCTTTGAGAGCATCTGTCATGGCTCGCAGGGAAGTCCACCTCACCAGTCAGAGAGACATGCGGACATCTGTCCCTACAGACAGCAAATCAGGATGCGTCGCCCGCTCTGTGCATGCTCTGCCAGCCCCAGCGATGCGCTTGTGAGCATTTGCTACGCTAGATCTAAGCAAATTGCATTCCTCAGTGGACTTGGTGTTTCCAATTCCTCGCCTGCAGCCACTTCGCTCCCTGATAATTTGATAAGGCTCGTCATAACGGTGCTACAGGATCCTGATAAATGTGTCTAGGGCATAACACGGCCATGGGAAGCACAGGCATTAAGGCAAATTAAGGGCTTGACAATTTCCTTTACTTTCTTTTTTAATAAGAACAATGCAACTTTGTAATCCTTTTGTGGGCCTCAAATGCCAGTGTGCTTTCCAGCATGTTAGCATGCTTTATTACAAATATCAGTCACATGAACAGCTATCAAAACAATTCATTCTCGCCATTCTCCAGTACAGCGTCATTTCATTTTCCCCTCGCTTTTTTTGCATGCGATACATAAGAGATCGGAGGACACCTTGCATAGAGGAATTTATTATATTTGCTTTGACACCTACCCATTACAATGGCGCATACATTATCATATATAAATGTCCCCAAATGCTTATTGCTAGTATATCATTTCACAGCGGTTAGTATTCCGGCCTGATTTAAAGGCACTGCGGCTACACCAGCTTCGTTTTCTTTCATTCTGGAGATAATTTTCCAGAATGAAGCTTTTATGGCAAAACTGGCCAAGTCGACCTACGAAGGCACAAAGTCATAGGCAGCCACTACTCATCCATCTACTTTGAGTTTAATGTGCATCATATTTTTTCTCTCTGGTAAAATATGCTGTCTGTGGCTGCCACTCTCAGTGAGAGTAGCTGCTTAATCCTCATGAATACATGACTTTGTGTGCATGAATAAATAAAAAGCTGCTTGGCGGGTAATTGAGGTGCCGTGCCACTAACAAACGAGGACACAATTTGTAAATGAGATATTTCCCCATCTAGCCCTAAGATGATTTATATCAAATTAAAACATTTACTGAAATCACGTAATCTGGCTTGCAGCAGTCTCTTTTTAACTGGATTCCCTTTTTTCTCTCTCAGTTATATAAAAGATGGAATAACTTTCAGTAGCTGCAGCTTATCACTATCATTCTATTTTTTTGTTAGTGTTTCTGTCAATGCATCCTGCTTACACTTTTTTCCCATATGGACATCGGGAGATGTTATCCCTTCTTGGGCTTTGAGAATACAACTAGACATGCATTCAGTCTTAATAGCAATCCTTTTATTTATTTATCCTGTCTTAAATCTTGTCAACTATTAAGGCTCTGGGTTGCTGATTAGAAGGACAGGGGCTCAAGCCCAAGTATTGCCAAGCTGCCATTGCTGGGCCCTTGACCAAGGCCGTTAACCCTCTCTGCTCCAGCTGTATCATAGCTGACCCTGAGTTCTTACCCAAGCTTCCTAACAAACTGGGATACTTTAAGGAAATATATATGTGGCTTTCAATATATGATAATCAGTAATACTATGATTAAAAGGTCTGAGAGTCCAATGTAATTGATAAAATTTCAGTTTATTAGATGATTACATAGATCTTAACTTCTGATATTGCTTGTTTTGATATCTTGCATCGAATCCTGCAGCTCATTCCAACAGCAATGATGTTTACTGTACATAGCATAAAATCAGTTGGTTGTTCTCTCTTTTTTTTGTTTTGTTCTTAAACCACTACAGCTGGCTCTATTATCCCTGATAGCACACAAACATCTACCCACTTTGTGCACATCACCCCAATCAAATGTTGTATCCTAATCTACACTGGCCACTTTAATAGGAACACTTGTACCCTTGTACATTCATATAGTCATCCAATCAGGCAACCATGTGGCAGCAGCACAATGCATGACATCATGCAGATAGCTTAAGTTCATGATTACATCAAACATCAGAATGGGGAAAATCTTAGAAGTCTTAGTCATTTTGACCACGGTGTGTTTGGTGTCACTGGCTGGTTTAAGTATGTTAGAAATTTCTGATCTCCTGAGATTTCCACTTCCAACAGTTTCTAGAGTACGCACAGAATGGTATGGAGCAAAAAAAACTTTTCCGCGAACATCAGTTATGTGAGTTGAAATGCTGTCTTCATGAAATGCTTTCTTGTCCAGTGGAGAATTGCCAAACTTGTTTGAGCTGACAGGAACTCCAATAAGCACTCTTTATAACCATCTTAAACTGTCAGTGTGGGATTTAACATCTGCATCATGATTAGTACATAATTCTCATTGTTTCATTTTTCCATTTGATAATGTTCGGAATAAATCTAACTACCCTGTTAATCTAACAGTGCTTGACATCAGATTATACCTTTGAGTGATGTTTGTATTAACATTTTTACATGTACTCTTCTCCTTTATAAAACTCTCAATTCCAAACGGCGATTAAATAAACTTTTAACACGTTACGACAGTACCAGTCAAAGGTTTGGACACACCTTCTAATTCAGTGTTTATTTTATTTTATTTTATTTTATTTTGAAAAACAAACACTTCAGGGCCTTAAAGAAATGATGGACTGTCATTTCTTTTTACTTAATTGAGAGGTTCAGTTGTGAAATAGGGCTATTTACTGTATACCAACACTACCTTGACACAACACAACTAATGATCTCAAACATATTAACAAGGCAAGAAATTCCACTTACTAACTTTTGACAAGACACACATGTTAACTGAAAGGCATTCCAGGTGACCACCTCATGAAGCTGGTTAGGATAGTGCCCAGCCATAATTTGCACATAAGAGTGTGCAAAGCTGTCATCAACATAAACGGTAGCTACTTTGAAGAATCTAAAATACAAAACATATATTTTTTTAAACACTTTTGGATTTACCTCATAATTCCATCTATAGTTCCAACTGGTATTTCATAGTTTTGATGTCTTCAGTATGTTCCGTAATGTAGAAAACAAAAAAAAATCTATGAATTGGTAGGTGTGTCCAAACTTTTGACAGGCACTGTATATTGTTTCATATGTGCCAAGGGATTGACTATAGTGAACATTTTGCTCAGAATTTAAAGCGGATTCAATCATTCATTTTTCATTCATCTAAGCACTAAGCACTTTATCTTGGCCAGGGTTGCAGTAAAGAAGCCTATATGTCACACATACATTACAGCACAATGAAATTCTTTTCTTCGCGTATTCCAGCGATTCCAGCTTGTTAGGAGGCTGAGGTCAGAGCGCAGGTTCAGACAGGATACAGTGCAACAGAGAAGGTTAAGGTCTCTCTCTCTCTCTCTCTCTCTCTCTCTTTCTCTCTCTCTCTCTTTCTCTCTCTCTATGGATGTGTCCTAACTTTAACCCCTTTACTCAGCTTGATGGACCATTTTCTTCTGATTTCACAATTTGAGAAATGTGTTTGATATGGATACATAGTTGTTAATGTTTCTTGTTTCCTGTTGATATTCATTTTGAATAATTGTAGCTGGTTTGCTAATCTAGTACTGATTAACATGGCCTGGAAAGTTCCCTTTTTAACACAGTTCTTCAGACAAAGCAATATTGTCTCCTGACTGAAAAGCAGTGTAATGAGTAAACAGTTGATGAGCCCGGAATGTCTTTTTCCTGCCAGTAGGACGCCTCAAGGCAGCAAAGGAAATGCTAAGTCAAGATAAACCTAATTCTGCTCTGTATGGCAGATAACAAGGTTAACCTAGAGCAAAATGGCTTATCTGTACACACCTGTAGTGAGTAGATAGATGTTTCAAGCAGTGCTATGGCTCTGTTTAGGACTGAGAGCACTAGTGGCTATATGTGCTTATCCAGGATGTAATAAATAAATAATTTTGAGCTGTTGGAGAGCCAGGCTGTGAGCCTGATGTGGTGCTTGTATTTGCAACAGTGACAGCTTGTCAGGAAGGTGAGATATATGAACTCCAGTGAATGTGTTATAAGCATAGCAATAGCAATAGTTCCTTTAAACAGCGCAGCTTGTCTTGTGGTTTATTTCTAATACTCATGTGCACTTTTCCCATTCCATCCAAAGGCTAGGGGGAGTGAATAAAGGCACCTGGTTGGATGATTCATCATTTAAATTCATTAAATTTCATTAAGAATTCATGTACACAGCTACCAATATACTCATAAGATATCTGTCCATCCATTTTACAGAATGCAGCCTCAGCTATGAAATCCCCTCCACACAGTTTCCTTCTTTTTACCATTTGTTTTTCAAACCCCCTTTTACCCCTTTCTAAGCAAATGAAATTATTTTGTACATTGTTATACTTATTTAGTATTTCCTATTTTAAGATTGCAATATAAGAATCTTAAAACCTACAGTATTTCTAGACATTTTATTAATTTATTTTTTTCTACTGGCAGATAATGTTGCTTCTTTTTAGAACTAAATGTTTAAAATGAGCTAAATAACGAACCAAAAGTTTTACTCGAAATAAGCAAAATGTCTAGAAATGTCTAGGTAACCTAATCTTATATTTCATTCATTGTAGTCACACAATTGATATAATTGGAAAAATTCTAGATATCTTTGACTGTATTTAATGTAGTTTCACTTACTCAGATTTCATTTATTTGTGTTGTACTCTGTGCAAACTGTACTCTCTCTTTTTTTTTAATCAAGACAGTCTGTGTGTATGTTTATAAATATATTGTCTCGTGTATTTTTAGCCTGTGTGTCTTCACACCAGGTCAGAGTTTAAAGGGAAGGTGAAATTATGATAGTAATGATTCAGCACCTTACTCAAAATGTACAGAATCCCTGTTTAGATAGGATTAATGGGTCTGGGTGACATCTGTAATAATATGTCTCCTCAGTTATAAGACTCTTGCGTCTAGACGGCAATTAAATTTATGCAGGATGAGAGCATTTCAACGGGGTTGTTTTTCCTACGTCGCACACAATGATATGTTGTTTTATGTGCACTCGCAGTTTGAATACAGAAAATGTTATTAGATCAGTTCATTCATTTACCATTCATTCATCATAATGAAGTGCTTTATCTTGGTCGGGGTTACTGTGGATCAGAAGCCTATCCTGGGCACAGGAATACAACGTCCGTGGGACGCTACTCCGCTCATATGTAAGTAATACATGGCTTTATACTTGTAGTAGTCACTTAAAAAGCATGACGCTCTTTTTGGGAAGTTTTTAATTTGGCGGTTTTCCAACACAAACAGCAGCCTCTGCGTAGTAAATAACAGAGGTGTCTGTCAGGGACTGAAATGATGAGACAACTGCATAGTTTGTAAAAAAAAAACAGTAATTTGGTCTGTAATTTTCTCAAGGGGAGAGTCAACACAAACATGGCCAAGAGGAAAATAAAATTACTGAGTAGCACCTGCAAATGATGCGAGTGTAAAGGTAAACCTAATCCCATCCAAATAGGACCACAGAACACCTCATGTTTATATAAAGCAAATTTGTATGGCTGTATTGTTTTTCAAAATAACCCACCACATTCTTAAGACCTGAGCTGTGGGCTATAATTTTGATGGCCAATTGTGCACTTTAGGCCTTTATTTCTCCCCCAGAATGTAGTTTTACTGTAAACATGGTTTTCACAGATACTATATGTAACAGTGAAATTGCATATTAGTATTTCTTTTTCCTATAAAGCAAGCAGCCTTTGAACACAATAGTATCAAATGAAACAAAAGGTTTTGAATAAGGGACATAGTTTATTATATTACAACTTCACTCAGAAAACATCTAACAAATTGGTTCTGTTCTGAAATGTTAACAAATTTCACATGAGCTTGAATTGAATGGCTCATGTGTTGATACAGTGCAAGGCAGGCTTGTGTTATTGTGTCTAATGTAAGCTTGCACACAGCAGGCCGCTATGATTAGCCTGTACATGGCAGGCCTGAAGAATAGCACGGCAGGGAAACAATATGATCCCTGACGCCTGCTCTGTGTTTAAATGAGTCACCAGCACAAGAAGACAGACTAATCAAAGCAGGATATAAAAGATATTGCCCCTTTCCTTGTCACTCATCATTGAGGTACGCATTTTACAGGGTTCCATATGCCGCAAAAGTAAGTCTTGTAGAAGGAGACATTGATTCAGGGGTCTTCGTCTCTAGCTCCTGCCCTTGCGCCTGCTGCTTGACCCACTTATTTTCTCATCTTTCCTGCTTTCCTCATGAGGGTTTTGCTTACCGACTACTTTTCGCAGTACACAATGGACAGCCGCCAAGAAAACTGCACTGCCTTTCTGTGAATTAGTTAGATGATACCAACTCAGTTAGTCAACATCATAAATCACTAGACAAATTGACAGATTTGCTAGAAGAGAAGCGATCCTTGAAAGAGCCTGGCGACCACACGCACCAGCAAAACCTCACAGTCATCACGCCGCTGAATAAATATCGGCAAAGCAGTAAGTTTTGACAGAACAAGAACTATGGCACTTAGCCCATCTGAAGTTTATCACCTCTTAATGGCAATAGGTGAATTAAAGGGATCGCATGCACCGCCATTTGTTATATATTTCCCAAAGCTCCAGCTGTTATGAATGTTTTGTTTTTTTTTGCTGTAGGGATCCACCTGGGAGTGCTCCTTATGAACCACTTCTGCTTTTCTTTCTTAGCTGTTTTTCTTTTTTTTTTCCCTTGGCCTAATTTGGATAAGGGGGTAATTTAATATTTTTGATTTACTCTCAGAAATTATTCACAGCAGGTTTAGAAGATCATCATCACCAGGTCATATCCCCATGTTTTTCATTGCTAATTAAAGCAACCTCTCTTGTCCTATAAAAACACAAATGCTAATGATTATCTCTGTTAATGTGATTAGAATTTATGAGTGCTAAAAATCCAATCGACTTTTTCTTTTTTTTTTTTTTTTTTTTTTTTTTTTTTGGATGAACTTCCCCAAAGATCATTTTCCCTGCTTGGGATTCAGATATCTTTCTTTATGTTTCAGCAGAAGGTAAATGCTGTGGTGTTTTTGAGGTAGGATCTAGAGCACTTTAGAAAAGAAATGCCTGTGGTTGAGAAAGTTCCACCATGGTCATAACAAACAGGCAATAAAACCAGTACTTGCTATGGAAAATACTAGGTTTTCAAAATGAAATACCCATGCAGTGTGTTAATATATTATTGGCAATACTGTATAGAAATATAAATAAGTCTTAAAAATGAGTTCTGCTTTAATTTTGTTCAATGTACAAACATGCTTGCCTCCCAGAGATTAAATTGTATGTTACAATAGCCAGAAATACCTTAAAATGCATGACTGCTCTCTATCTAAAAATGGACCAGTAAGGCATAACGTCTGCAGTGTATGTTTTGAAATGTGCATTAAGGATTTTTTTTGTTGGCTTTTTCTAACTATCCTTAACTCTTTAAACATAATAGCAAGGCTAATGCTAACCCAAATGCAATCATTCACATGCATACATACCTATACTTTTCTTTTTTTTATATGTATATATGAAATGCTAAACACTAGAAAAGTAGTCTGAAAGTTTTCTGGAAAACTGCATTACACTCTGAAAGCAGACTCAGGTCAGGTGTTTGAGGTCATGTTCATCCATCCTGTGATTCTTGGCTGTAAGTCGATACTTTTCATGAAAATCAAGTGAATTTTTGAAATAGGAAGGAAGGCCAAGGCCACACATTTTCACAGCCTTTCCATTTTTTAAGACTAAGTGCCAGCTCAACTCAAAATGGTGAAACCTAAGCAACTCAGCAAACAATTCCAGCACTACTGAAAACTACTCTCCCAACATATTGCAAAATATATAGGATCAAAGAAGTAGGCACATTGTATACATCCATTCATTAATCCATCCATCCATCCATCACATATCTGTACCGCTTATCTGTCAGTGTCACAGGGAAACTGGAGCCAATCCCAACTGACTTTAGCCAATCTATCACATGGCTAGACACAGTGCATGTCAGCGATAATTGTGATGCAGCGAAATTTGAGTGTAGTACTCACTATGTATGTCACTATTACCTAGTGTAAAATATAATATAAAACACCTGGTGCAGATACAGGTCAAGAGCTTTACTTAATGTTCACATCAAATATTGGAATGTGGAATGTCTGTGATTTCAGTGACTTTTCCACGACTTGGTGATTTTGCCACACAGGTTTGAATCTCCTTGGATTTTTATACACGGATGGATGGTAGTCCAGTCCATCATAGGACACCATGCACACACATTCACACCTAGGGGTAACTCATAGAAACCAATCCACCTACCTGTATATTTTCCGAATGTGGGAAGAAATATGAGAACTCATACACACATGCTAGACTCCACACAGACAGTAATTCAAGCTCAGGATAGAACAGTGATCCCTTGAGTTGTGAGGCAGCAGTGATATCATTTCCACCATTCATATTTCCCATACTCCCATGCAATTATAGGGAAAATAAATTTTATGTAAAGGAAAAGCTCTTGCTCTGAGAATATTTACCAGAATGTGGCAAACAGAAGTAATATATGTCCATGTAAAACACTGTGAAATACAGTGTTTTAATAGTAGTAATACTACTACTACTACTACTACTAATAATAATAATAATAATAATAATAATAATAATAATCTAGGGTATAAAACTCTAATATTATAGTTTTGACCTAAAACATTCCGAGTTTGCAAATTTGGACAAATATTCATTCAACACAATAGAACATTGTTGAACTACACTACATGTATTCCTTAGGTTCTGTATTCATTTTGACCCCTGTCTTTTCTGGTTAAATGTTTAAAGAAGACAGGCAAGTTGGAGTTGCTGCTGAGCTCATCAATATGAAATGGGTGCAGAGCTAAGAGGGAAAAAATAGCACGAGACAGCCTGACGCACCTCCCAACTAAATCCATACTCAATCTATTTTCTGGAGGCTCCACATGTCGAGCTTAAAAGTGGTAGGAAAACAAAACTTCTTACTTGTGGTCAGAAGAGGAAAGGAAAAGAAATATTGGACTGATTTCATCTGCTATATGTATGTAGAAAATATAGGTCAACATGCCTGGGCTTTCAAAACTAGCATCACGACGCTGCCGTTTATAGCTGTGCATGGGACTGTTTGTTTTTAACTTCATTCATTTCTACAGTAAAATACTTTCGAAGGAGTGTAACAAACACTGTCAATATGATTAATACATTTCTAATGTTTGTTTCTAATATTTAAATAGTGATGTGATGACTGCTGATGACAGGAGGCATGCTGTATGTATATATATATATACACACACACACAGCCATAACATTAAAACCACCAGCCTTACATTGTGTAGCACCCTCGTACTCTTGTGCTGCCAAAACAGCTCTGACTACTCAAGGCATGGGCTACCGTCCAACATGCACCCAGCCGTCCACATGGCTTAAAAGGAAACATGATTTATCATACCAGTCCACCTTCTTACATTGATCCATGGTCCAGTTATGATGATCACGTACCCGTTATAGGTGCTTTCATCAGTGGACAGGGGTCAGAACGGGCACTCAGACCGGTCTGCGGCAGTGTAGCCCTATACACAGCAAGCTTCGACGCACTGAGACATTTCTGTCATTCTCACGTGCATCAATAAGTCGTAGGTGCCCATTAAGAAGTATCACAGTCTCATAAACATATTTGACAAGAAAAAGAAACGAATAATAATAACACCAGTTTTTATTTAATAGATGAGCAGTTTGCACAATTTCTTCTTTTACTATTTTACCATTTTATTAGTTTTGTAGCATATTTAAAAATACAATGTTATGTTCCATTATGACCCAAAAAAAAAAGTATGACTCCTGTAAATATCAGTTAGAGTGAATACTTTCCAACCCTTCTTTCAGTATCTACCTTTCAACTTTTTTGTCAGTAACTACCATTCAGCTATTTTGTCATGCTGAAAATTTCCTGGGCACTTTTATAATCATGTGAAATGCTCATGTTGATGTTGTTGTATTGATGCAGACCTGTTCCAATAATTTTCTGGCTCTCTCAGGTGTGCAGCAAAATCAGTATTCAAAGACCGAGGCTAGGAAGGGTATAGCTATATTTGGTTCAAAAAAGTCCATTTATGTTGAATTGTAACTTAAAGCTACACAGAAAGATAGCATTACTTGATGGCATATAGGAAAATCTATGTTCATGTTTCGTTCCACTCTACCTTCTGTGTTACTGTGAACACCATGTGGCTTTTTTGCTTCATAGGATGTCCAGTCTACTGATGGAGAAAATATATAAATGTGCCACTTTTTTAAATCACACATCAATCACAGAGTGATATCAGCTCAAGTGACATTTCTAGAAGCCGTTTCTGTTGTGCCATGTGATGGCAAATTGCAGAAAAGTAGTGTCCCTTAAACCCACGGGTATCAGCTCTCAGCACATCACACATAACTCCTGCCAAATGCTAATGACCTGCTTAAAGAGAAGCAGATGATAAAATGAATAGTACAGCTCACAGGAAAAGAGCAATACAGTTAGCTGAAACTTTGTATTGCTCGTATGAATCATAGTGATATTGATAACATCAATCACATTCATTGGGTTGAGGTTATGAGCATGAGGCATTGCATATCAAATGGCAACTATTTGCTGGTCATTTTTGAGAACTAGTGGAGACGAACAGTCTCTGTTGCGTCTCATGGGACAGCAAGTCTGGAAGGCAGTTGTCTTGAGTTAACATATTCCATTGGGAGTGACTTTAATATACCTGCGAGGAGCTTGTCTCGGGCAAGCCGTGCCCTCTGTGAACAACGCAGGTGATGAATCAGCCTTTATGAGCCTTCACGATGCCACTGAGACCAATCTAGAGGAACAGCCGTTAAAATAACACATCACATGACTGAGCCCCTTTAACAAGCTCTGAGTTCAGCCAAGGGTTGTGCCAAACTAGGGACTCAGGTGCACATTTGTGTGTTATAAACCTTACATTCTGCTATTCCCAAGGGACTTCCAACACTTAATCCATTTCAGCATATTGTTCTTGTAAAGCTTTGCTCCATTTTTACCTGTTTCTCTCCCAGGGAGACATGCACTAATGACTTTATAAAGATATAAAAGTTTGCATTTCTCTCTCTCTCTCTCTCTCTCTCTCTCTCTCTCTATATATATATA
>JAQQZR010000002.1:16506290-16520102 GCA_030068235.1 Notoglanidium macrostoma
TGTGTGTGTGTGTGTGTGTGTGTGTGTGTGTGTGTGTGTGTGTGTGTGTGTGTGTGTGTGTGTGCACGCATGTTTTTGCAGCATTTGGGCAGTGTTATTTCCACCTTGAGCAGTGACGTCACGTGCATTCCCGCTATTATACATTATGGCACCCTCTGCTGTCTATACAACACAAATACAGCGAGGAACAATTAAAAAATTATGCAGCCTGGTAATAATCATGGTTCTTTTTTTATTTCCTCAATTTAAATCTGCACCACAATTTATTGTTGCATTACTGTAAATTTATAGTGAATGATTACAAATTTGTTTGTGAAATAGGTTTAATATGTTTATAGTGATTCACATTTTTTTCCCCAGTAATATACTGCAAGTTTAAACTAATTTAGAATCTGCTTCATTTGCAAAGCAACTTACAATATTTGAGTAGTTGAAGGTTAAAGGTCTTGCTTAAGGACTGAACCATGTCACCCATAGCCCTGAGCTTTTGAGCTGTAGCTCACAACTATAACCACTGGGCCACCACTTCACTAGCTAGCACTGATTCAGCCACCACTTTCACTGAATTAACTCTCACTAAAAGACAAATTTAATAAATCAGTGCTTTACTGACACACTGCTCTAATTTCCCACTTGTTTACAGTGCACTGCTGTAAATAATAAAACACTATTTTACTGATAAATATATACTGTGAATTTACATGTACGATATGACGTGCGTATGCCCTTAATGGCACATGATTTAAAGGTACATAAACATTAATAACATTAATAAGGAATACTGAACAGGTATCAGCTGTTATACACACTGTTCATTTTTATGTGATATACTGAACTACAAAGTTATTTAAGAAAATTAAAGACAGACAGACAAAAGCGTCAAATCTATTCCAGTAATGAGGGCAGACTTTATGACAGATGACTGTTGAATAAATGTTTTGTTTGCTTGTCTGTTTGTTTGTTTATAAACCAGCTGTCCAGGAAGGTTTATGAAGGATTTTATGAAGTCCTTAAGTGTAAAACAAAATTGTACATACATTATCACAAACTGCATGCAATAATTACTGCACTTATAGGCAGCAAATAACTGCTGTCTCCATTTCTATCCGCACTTATTAGCTATGAATTAATGTTTAGCATGCAACCCCTAATACAATTTTTTTTTCGTGCGTTGGTACACACGTAGACCTACTGTATATTAAAATATATATACTTCATTAATATCATAGGAGTATTATCTGCCCTCTACTGGCCATTAAAAGGTCATGAAATCTACTCAGGAAACTCATCCTCCCTCAGTGCTGCATCCAAACACTCAAGCTTTGAAATGCCACTGAAATGAGGCGCTGTGCTGCTGCTGAGTAGTGGCTCAAGCAATCAGATTTGAAGGCCAGATGATAAAGAATGATTCGTGTTTACTGTACAATGAGACGTCCTGCCATTGATCAAGGGAATATGGTTTCATCTGTGTATAGAAGGGAGGCCATGCTGTGCGTGACTGGGTTTCATCCTTAAAGCAGCCCTCATGCATTGATGCCAGCACAATAAGCCTTCTGTTCCTGTGCTATGCATGCTTTGTACAATTGGGACCTTATTACAGTCTAAACCACACCAGCTTCTTAAACCATCTATACCTCTTAGAGATACAGATGATGCTGAAAGGTCATATGATGGGATGATGCACTCCCGGATAACCCTGGCTGGATCCTTTCAGACATTTGGATCAGCATCAGCATGTCCACAGCTTGAAATTTTGTCTTGATGATGCATAGCGTGACATGCCAGGTGTAACTTGTAGACGATGTAGAAGGTGTCTGACTGTGAAAGATGAGCATTGCATCAGATAGCGGGAAGAAGAGGGAAAAGATTCAGCATGACGTTTTGCCATTGAGTACCGTGCTGGATACAAGACTTATATTCTCCTCCGGTGGGGGAGAGTTCGCTCCCTTTTGTTCCCTCCATGTTGTAATATTTCTTTCATGTGGCATTCAAATATTAATGAAAGGAGAATCCAAAATGCCACAAAGTGCCTGAGCAGCATTTGCAGCCTGCCTATGGGTGCTAAATGGAGAAGATAGGTAATATTTACAGACCATGTCTAAAAATTGAAGCACTTTTTTTATTATTATTCCTGCGAGATGTCATGAAATGTAGAAACCTGATGTAAATCTTTAAACATACAGTGCATTAAAGTGATATATGCGCTTTAATGTGTCATTTAATTGCTTTTCCACTGCTCTCCCTGACCCTTCATTCACGCTAGCAAGTGACACACAGACAGGTGGCCATTCATTTCCTATGTCCGAACGTGACAAAGAGCCATTATTTCAGTAACAGCGGCACACGACAAACCGACAGCGTGGCAAGCAACATTGAATTGAGATTTTCTCCATTCTGAGCAAATTATTAAGGCAATAAATCCAAATGGTTGGATTCCTGAGGTCAGCATTATGAAGCATGCTTTTTTTTAGTTTCCCAATCATAATTTAATTCCTACCTGCAATTAGATATCATTTAAATTTTGATGTGCAAACAAAAATGGAAGACGTTTAAAACCACGGTTTCCTTTTATCCTTTCATATACAGCATCTCATTTAATGTGCATAGAGACATTTTGAAGAAAAATAAAGCTTGGATGCAAGTAGCAGAGTTTGGTGAGTGTATGTAGTGAATACAGTTTGCTTGTTTTTCTTATCTGCCAATAAAGGTGGTGCAACGTCTGGCACATACCACTACTAATCAAGCAACTACTTTTCGCACTGATAAGTGCATTATTTATTTTGTGCCTAAATAGTTCGTTTTAAAAGCTATATCTACTTTATCAAAAAATAAGACAGTGCACATCCAAAAGCAGTCAGTCCACGCCAACAAGAGACATACAAGCGACACGGTTAACTTACTCATAGTGTGAATGTGGGGTGAAAATAAATGTGGAGAGAAGTGAATAAAAATAATATTCTGATAAACGAGAACCTATAAATTTCCTGCCCAACTCTCTACTAACTGAAGCAGCAAAACAACTCTGTGTTTCACAAGCCTCACTATATTTTGTCGCAGGCGTTAATGGCTTGATAAGCTCATGGGTCAAGGTAAATTAGGCTAGCGATTTTCTAACCTGAGCCGCTCTCTGGCCGTATTAAGTTATTGACCTAATTAAAACTGAAGGCATAACTTTTCACAGAGTGGCTCATGTCAAGCCTCATGTAAAATAATGTAAACTCATTACACTTGATGCAGTTTTTTTCAGCAGGAGGAAAAACAGCTTCCCTAGTGCCTGACCTTTCCCAGTGGTCATTCACAAACCTATGATCCGGTGCAGATTTCATTAGGGAAAGAAACTCATCTTCATTGATCCAACTGTGAATAGGATGGAAGGACTCAGCAGGAGGGGTAGCCCAGTGCTGATCAAAAGAGCTTCAACCACAGAGTCCACATGCTCATGCTTTCCCAGGCTGCATGGTGGATGGTGTACTCCCTCACTTGTTATGTGAGTCTGTCCAACATTATGCACCAATGTTAATCAACAGGCCGTTTGTCTTCCCTAACAGCTTCAGTAATACCTTATTCAAAAAAGACTGAGAGAAAGAGAGGGCGAGAGATTGTGGTTATGACATGTTTAAACCAAGGAGCGAGACTGCATTACTCATGCTAGACTTTAATTTTGCCTTTTTTTTTTGTTGTTGTTGTACAGAACCCATTCCATAAATGCCATTCATCTCTAAGGGACACTTCTTATTTATTTACTTCAGTTTATTAATTGATGCTTTGTCCATGAATTTACAGGCAGCACCCCTTTCTATTGTTCACCCTATTTTGGATTCACGAAAATGAAGGGGAAAAAAAACATCAAAGCCACATTCACGGGGACATAACTTAATTTACAATATGGAATAAATATGTGCGTGCACACTGAATGCGGCGAATTATTATTCATTCTCAATACACTTATCACAGCTGTGCAGACATTGATGCACATCTCATGAGAAGTTGTATTGACATGAGCAGGCAGAACGTTTTCTCCCACTGAAAGGAGAATTATCCACTTCAGAGACTTCTTTAGCCCTCAAAGGGTAAGCTAAAGACGAGCTGCTAAAATATTCAGGAAAAAATGCTGGGGGAAATAATTAATAATGCCGAGAGCATTCATGGCTCCTGCATTTCTAACTCATGGCACGTTGTGTTTCCTGTGTATTAAGTTGAAAATACAATGTACAAGATGGTGTGTTTATATTTCACAATGTTCCTTTGAGCTTTTGTCCAGATGTTATCTCTTTCACTGGCCTTATTTTTGTTCGGTGTTTAGTGTACAGTCATGTTTCTTTAATAAAAGTGCTCATTTTCTGTGCATCATTACATCAGCTTTTGCTTTCATTACATGCCGTGTGTGATGTCATAAATCATAGAGGAATAGAAGAACATGATGTACCTGTAGTATTTGAACCATTGGCTAAAGGAACAGTAGCAGCTTTTGATATAAATGAAGATGAAGCTCTTGTTGGAGTGGTTTTTAATGATTCCATTTTACTGCCTTTCTTTTTATGAAGCATTGACAGTTGAGGCATTGAGGCAATCTGTGTCCATTTACCAAGTTCAATAACCCACAGCATATTCTACCAGTGTGACCTCACTCAATATGTTCAGTAATAGCAGAATGTATAGTACTTTTCATAGAAAAAGGCAAGTTGGTGGCAAGGGGATGCTGCAAAGGCCGTGCAACCACTATAAATGGTAATTGTCCTATACTATGTGCGTTGTATGAAAAGTTCAGTTTATAAACCTTAGAGATTTCCTTTCCTTGCACACTTCTGTCAGCCAGGTTAGGGAAAAATTATGCAATTTCTGCTTTTTAAAGCACGCACGCTATCATGACTTCCTGCTTCAAACAGTTGGGTGGAGTGTGAGCTTGCTCTGCTGTATAGGCTACATAATTCTCCATCATTCTCTTAACGCGGGGGTTTGATGCCTGAATATATTTCGCTAATGGATCATAAATAAAAATGACCCAGGTCACCCACAAGCAAATTAGTAAATTACTTTTCAGCTTGCCAAAGAGATGGATAGGTCTTCACCAACCTACACAAGTCACTCAGAATAGTGTCAAGAAGAATGCCTGCGCTGAAGTAAATAAATAACTTCTAGAAACAAAGAAAAGATAAAAGAAATCTGCTGCCAAAGACTCTGGCCATAGAAAGGCCAGTGGAAAACAGATGAACATTTCACTGACAAGGTCCTTATACACCTGATTCTATTCTCTGTTTTCGGTTTCATACGATCATTGTCAGATGAAAAATGAGCATACAGAATTTAGACACATTTCAGTGTTGAATTAAATCATAATTTTTTGATGAACCTTTTCATATTTAAAATGGTCTCACATGGATTGTATAAAGTAAACATCACCAAATGCAGTTTTCCTATGATGGATTCCAATGATTCGGTTAATTCGCAAGTCTCTCTTTATATTTATTCAATCATTTATCTCTGGATAACTCTTTATTCTGGTTCAAGGACGCAGGTTATCCAGACCCAATCCTGGACACAAGGTGGGAGAATTCACCCCAGTAAGACCTGTTCATTACAGGGCACCACACACGCATTCACACAATCATCCACATCTAAAGGCAATTTAGTGTAGCCAATCCGCCAACCTGCAGATTGTTTTTGTACAGTTGTAGGAAACCAGAGAACCTGAAGGAAACCAGGCCCCCACTCTGAAATAGATTTGCCAGAATGTCAGCCTGCCTGGATGTTATTAAAGCTGTGGTTATTACCTAGTCCTCCTATGCACCAATCTTTCAGTATCATAAGCCCTGCATCACTATTGTGCTAAATCCAGTTGGGGAATGTTAACCAGGTTTATTTGTTTAATTAATAAAGCAGTTAATTTTCCTTTACAGAGAGAAAGTATAACAAAGAAGGAACTGGCACTCCACATTAGTGATTAACATCTCAGATAACCTGTGATGCAGTCATGCAAACAAACCTGAGCTGCATAAGGTGATTGTGCAGGATCATTCACTGACAATTCTTTGTGTCAGAGAAAGAATATAATATAACACTGTGCATCCCCAGGAGTAGCACTGCGACATTAAGGGAACAAATTACCAGTAGAACAGCATGTAAGAATACAAATGGTGTTAAAATGCAGTCAGTATCTTAACAATACAAATCATGCGATCAGTCCGTCTATAAATAAATTGTCATGTTATAATGCATTTTAATAAATAGCATACGTATATAAAAA
Source organism: Notoglanidium macrostoma (assembly GCA_030068235.1). Taxonomy (NCBI): domain Eukaryota; kingdom Metazoa; phylum Chordata; class Actinopteri; order Siluriformes; family Auchenoglanididae; genus Notoglanidium; species Notoglanidium macrostoma. The sequence goes on from JAQQZR010000002.1 coordinate 16,512,535, forward strand.
TAATGTAGAAATGCATCCAGTTGACAGTTTATTAGCAATTGTTCTACTTTTTCCTCATAAAAATTGCACAGTGAGTTTATTTCCAAATAAACCAACAGTATGATGGAATCAGAGCCAAACAGACAGACAGAATAGGTAACAGTGTCAGTCAGTAGGCAATCCAAAAGTATCAGAATTCAAAAAAAAAAAGGAAACAAAGTCTCGGACATGAAGAACATTAATCCAGATAGACAGCATGACTTTGCAAAGAGGTAATGAAAACCAGGGGGTATATAATAATGAGTAGAGAAGGACATAATGAGGATCAGGTGAGAATATAGATTATTTGGAAGTGGCCTAGTATTTTGGTGATCCTTAAGTGCTGTGGCATCGAACTGTCAGGTGAAGCCATGGAAGAAATGTCCCTATGACCAGCTCCTGATGCCCGCAGGGTGACTAGGGCGTTTCCAGTGAATGTCCTGTATTACTAAAGGGTAAATAATGCCACCCAAGAATCAGAATCATTCTGAAGAATCAGCCTTAGAGCTCAGACAATGTAAGCTGGTTGCCCTTCCACCTCAATTGGAGGAGGGCGTCACCACAGGTTTTCTTGACCTGTGTATAAAAATGAACAGGGTTAAGGAGAGATATATGGAATCAGGTTCAGAGAGGTAAATGATACAGGAGTGACTGCTAAACTGTTTGAATGAACCAATAAAAATTTGAACCTTGGAGTCTCAGTCTCAAGTTGAATGTAGAGAACCACTCCATTTGGACAATGTCGACAATCAGCCTTGCCCTTCTGAGGTCTGAGGTCTGACACCCATGTGCAACTGCCCATGTCTTCTCACTTTGTCTTAACCACAGCTGGTGCATCTGAGGGTTCCACTGACCAACAGGGGAGGTTGTTACCTAAGGACACAGTGGACTGGTGTCATACCTGTGGAATAACTGATTACTAAGTTCTATGCTTATAATGTTCAACAAATCTATCTTATCCACTTATTGCTTGAAGTACTGCAGTAGGATTGGAAGGAGTCTGCCAAGCTCCTGATTTTAGCATTCCACTTGTTAAAATATAGCCATTGGGATATATTCAGAGGTTAAATATTAATTTGCATTAACGTACTCAACACCTGATATACATTAGAGGTAAATTGGGGCCCATGAACTGAGACTCAGTTAGTCCTCATAGTGTCATAAACACTTGCTTGGAGCTAACTTTTCCTGTATCAATTGGGAGGGTAGTTTGGATAAAAGGATAAGCATGCAAGCTTATACTTTTATCCAATCCTAAGCTCAGAAAATTGGATTATGACTACCAAAATCGATGTGGTATGAAGTCCATGTACACATTGCAGTAGTTGCGGACAGATTTGTTGCAAATATGTACACCTTTTCGGGAGTGCTCTGCTCAGCAGCAGGGTTGTTTGCACTGGCCTGTTGTATATCTTCAATGATTTCCCAGTGGACTCGTGCACCAATGCATGTGGGTGAGATATAGAAGTCTGTGGCTGGGCTGACACTTCATGGAATCTAAAAGGGGCATCTGCTTTGCTTTGGGGTACTTGGATCCAGGTCTGCAGGTTAAACTAAAGTTGAAATGCATGAAGAAAAAAGCATATTGTATTTGCTGGAAGTTGAATCATTTCACTATCTGAATATACATAAAGTTATGGAGAGTGATGAGGACTAGAAAGAGCTGTTGGTCCATTCCTCAAAATCTGTTTGATGGAATTTTCTGATCTGAATATGATACCTAGTTTTGATAGACAGCCAAATGGACTAATCAGATAAAATGTCATTTATCAGCTTGGTCATTTAGATGTTTTTCATTTAGACAAGTGGAGTATGAGGAGTATGCTCACATTCCATGTACAGAAAAAAGGGAAAGCCTTGAAAGGCGGAGACACCGGGTTTTTATGGGACACCAACAATGTAATTACTTAATTTGTTTGCTTGTTTATTTGTTTGTCATGTAAAATAATATGATGCCAATATTGCATATTCTGAGTCACATTAAATGCCAAAGTATGATAACTAATTAATAAGTATCAATAATAAATTAGCTAAACATTTCAGACTTTTAAACATCAGTTCAAACATACCAGGCAGCAAGATTAGCTTGAAAAAGACTGGCGTAAAAACCGAATCTTACTTTCCTTGAAGCCTATTATGCCACATCCTATATTAACTAGCTGAAGCTTATTTAAAGAGGCAGTAGGGCAGCCATCCAGCAACACCTCACAATAGTTCCATCTACAAGTTATGAAAGCATGCACCAGTTTCTCAGTGTCATGTAAGGTTAATATATTTATTTATTTATTTTTTCAGATGTAATAAGTATTATTTGAGTTGTTACATACATGCAAAACAAAGGATTAACCAGATTTTGGTGCAGAATAGCCATCAAGCTCTAAGTTAAAATCTGTAGCAGACAATGTTGTTTAATCAGAATTAAGGAGGTGAAAAATTATTTTCATTGTGTTAGGTTTCTGTTGATTGTATCTCATCAGCAATAGAAATTAAAGCCAAAATTACAAGCCCACGGGACAGATACAAATGGAGGATAATTGGGGGCCTACGAATGTAATCTTTTGGGACACCATATTGCATTTTTAAGGCTGTGAATAATCTCCATTTATGCTAACATTCTGGTAATGGTCTGTCAAGTAAGAATGCACTAAAGCAGGAAAGAATTTGTCTGTCTAAACCAACAGTGTTTTCAAGCTTGCCCATTAAAATGTAATAGTCATATAGTCACTAGTGTCAAATGCTCAAGTCCAACAGAAGGAAAACAGAAACATATTCACAATCTGAGACCAGCAGAATGTTCTCTACAAGGATGCCTCTGGAAACGAGACAGAAATACATCATGGATTTTTTTTAAATTATTTTTTAAATTATTTCCATTCACATTAAGCAGTCATTTGTTAAGAGGGTTCATTCCTCATGCCATTTCCATTAAAATAAGGCAGTTCACACTGAAACAACATCATACATCTTCAGAAATTAGTTGTCATAGCTTCTTCTCTGTGACTGACTTTTCAACGAGTTGTGGATACTTAGTGTGAAACTCTGCAGACACACCTCACATGAATTTGCATCAATGTACATTTCTGCTGAAAGGATCTTTCCTACTTTTAGCAAGTGATCACACTCCATTATTCTGGTCATGAACCAGCCATTGCAGGTTTAAGGCGCTGATGAAGTCATAGTAGAGGGGGAAAGAAGAAGGAAGGCATTAAAATGTCAAGCCCAATAAATTCATCTCGTGGTTGATATAAACAGAGAATAACTCAAAAACAACCACCCGGAGCAGATTCAGACATTTAATGGCCAGTGTATTTGATTATGTGATTTGGCTGTACAGTAAAAGAAACCATATTATTGTAGTAAGGACAAAAAGAAACTAGAAATGCAATGTGCATTTAGATGCATGCAGTGACCACTGAGAAAGGCTTGGAGAAATTAATGTCACAATCAGTTTGCAAGTGCATCATTTCACATTATTGCTGAAGTGAGGGATTGAAAACGAACACTCTTATCTGCACGGGCCACCTCGATCGAAGGTGGTAAAGAAAGGATTTTCAGGTAGCCAATTACTGCATTTAGATAATACTGCCTTTGCCATTTGTTCTATCTGGCTGGTCTAATCACTGCAGAAAATAACATTTTTATGATGTTGTCATACTGCCGTTAGTAAGGCCATTTTCATATGTCTTCTCTTACCAGCTCAAACAAACAGATCTAAATCGTTTGTGCAATTTAAGGTTTCAAGCCTGAAAAAACGGATCTGTCTTAATCCATTTCAGTCTCTTAGTCTTTGCATTGTCAGTGTATAAGGAAATAATGCTGCAGTGGGCAAAACTGAACAAATAAAGAGAGGAAAAATGTTGCCTGGACTTTCGAATAATCAACTGTATGGTTTCAATAATCCTGTGCCGCAGACTGATGAGTGGAGGTTGATGTGGTCTTCTGCTGTTGTAGCCCAATCACTTGAGGGCACAGCATTGTTCAACACAAGATTATAATTTGTGAGACGCCTTTCTGCTCACCACGTTTGGACAGAGTGGTTATTTGAGGTATCATAACTTTTCTGTCAGCTCAAAATGGTCTGGCCATTCTCTTCTGATCTCCTCTGAGATTTCCCTTTTTAAAAAAAAAAATAATAATAATCTCATTCTATTATTTGATTAACCACATGATTTGCAGACAGGATAAATGCTTGAGTGAGCAGGTGTACAGGAGTTACTTTTAAAGTGGCTAGTGAGTATATGAATGCATATACTGTATGTGTGTATGTATAGCACTAATACAGGTTTATCAATACTTGTTTGTGAATTTTTATTGCATTTTGCATGTAGTGCAAGCAGTGCCTTACACCACATTCCATACTGAGAAGCTGAAGAGAATAATCACAAATCAACTTATTTTCCCCTTCATCATCTCCAAGTTACTGCACCATCTCTGCTGATTTCCAAAATGAAAAGCAGCAGCAGGGCTGAATAAACATTCATCTGATTGGCAGCACTGTCGGAGGCCAGTTTGATTGCACAGCAATTTGCAACATTACCACAAACTTTATATTTATTTGAAGAAATATTAGAACTGTGCTACATATAGCAATGATATGAAATGAGACATTGCCTTAGTTTAATTGCACGCCACTTTATATGACACAAAAGATCCTTTGCTTGGTTTTGTCAGGAACAGAAGCCTTTTGACATTTATGGACATTAGTGGTGATGTTGAGATGTTCCTTTTGCTCAGGAGCTGTTATTTGCTGATCTGTTGATCTCAAACAGTTGTTATATTTAATGTTCTACCAGCTGTGTACCTATTACAAAAGAGCAAAAAAGAAAACATGTGTTTTTTTGTTTTTTTCTGTTCTTCCTGGCATATGCAGCCTGACACTGTACCTTTCCGAACCAGCAACCTCACAGCTATATCAGCCTCTAATGTGTGCTTGGGGAATGGATATCAACTGACCAAGTAGAGACCTGATTGGAGGGTTTGTTATGTTAATGATAACAGGGACCCTGCTGTCCTTCCCCCTAATGAGAACACAACCAATTGGGTGCCGGTGGCTACAGATGGCACAGCCACAGTGGAAACTCAAGTCCTAATGGTGGTGTGCTACTCTGTGCTGAATGCACTAGAAACCTACGTCCCAGTGGTAGTGAACTCGTCTGCACTGAATGCAATAGGAATTCCAGTCCCAACGGAAGGACACATCTTTGAGCTACAAATTGGTCTCATGATTGTAATTTTAGAAAACATTTTATCAGCCAGCTGCTGTGAAAAGTTGAATAGTTAACTTTAGTCTGAGGGACAGGGTCAAAATTCCAGTAGACATACTCCTAATGTTTCTTCCAACTGCAACTTTGAATTTGACCTTGTTGCTATCAGCAGGTGTTAAAAATTCAATTAAAAATTCAATTTTCCGCCTTGATGACAAGGATGTGGCTAGACCTTTTACAAAGGGGTGGCCAGGTTACTTTGGGGAGGAAAGCTAGGGTGGACTGACATACTAATCCACATAACGTGACATAATGTGGCTAGCCCTGTATGTTTATGACCTGAGTAAGATCCCCAATGTACCTGAAAGGAACACATGGAATATTAGTTTGTTGTATAGCTGAAAGTATGCTACCATTGCAAATTCATCCAAATTGAACAAATGTCATTAGTTAACAGTGGGACCAGGGAATAGTTTGCTTCTCTGTTAACTAGACTTGCTTATTCCTTGACTTTGGACTTTCAAATTTTCCATTGGGGGTTGTAGTGGGCATTCCATTATTATTCAAATTACCTATCACAATAATAATAATAATAATAATAATAATAATAATAATAATAATAATAATAATAATAATAATAATAATAATAATAATAATAGTAGTAGTAATAATGCCATAAAGTCATGCATGTAGTGTTAACCTTATGATCTTACTTACCACCAAAGACTTACTTATTTGTACTTTCACAGTACTATACGGTGTAGAATGGCTAAAATATTAAATCAAAGCATTTTATGGCTGACAGGAGAAATTTGGAAGACTGATTCTATTCTGAAATTTTGCTTTATGTGAATGCCAAGTAATTAACTTTTGATGGAAAAGTCAATTTTAGCACAGCATAATGCTGATAATAATAATCATGATGTGATGCAGATGCCAAAAGTGTCAAACAAACAGAAAATGTAAGCTTTGGCCACACATTTGTGGTCGGTTAAATTATACCCTCAGGACAGAAACAGATATATTGAAAACTTACTTTAATCACGTTTCTATTATATAAAAATAATAGCCATAAAATAACACATAAATTGATAATTACAATTCCCATAAATCTTAATTTACCTCATCACTGTGAGTAGTAAATAGATTCACACATCAGTGCGTGAGCTGTGCTGCTTTATCATTTACAAAAAAACATATTAAATTTCTGATATACTGATATAAAGTCTAATCATGCTATTATGCATTATTATAAGGTTCTGCACATTGTCAGCTCATCAGTATGCCTTACGCTCTCATAAGAGAGTCATACAAATTTACAACCTGTTTGTGCAAGAGTGTCTCACAGTATATGGTCATAAATATGTCATTCAGATGGCGTCCAGTCATATCCCCTGAGTTAATTGGGTCAGCTTCAGTAATTACATTAACATTTATCCCAGTCTACCTCGTGGTATGCCTTCAGTCTCTATGAAGGTGAATGTGCATTAAGATTAGATGCTGAGGGGGTTCAGCTTTAAATTAAAATGTATTTTTAAATGGCACCTGAAATGTCCACGCTGAACACTGATCTATATAGAGCATTCCCTTGTTATTCTCAAGGTCATGAGGGGAGAAGGAGTTTTAATTGAAAATGAAATTGTCTACCTGATGGCTTTGCCTAATTATCAAATATTAGTGTGGAGAGCAGTGGGTCTGAAAAGTGAGAAATTATGAAGGGATCACCTTGAATATTATGGGTCGTAGCATGCTCTGAGCCCTCACGATGACCAATAGCAGCTAATCTTAGCTTCAAATTAAAGCCTGGGCCTCTTGTCCTCAGACTGGAACAGCAAACCCCATGGAATAATGAATGTAATCTAAAATCAGCAGTCTCTCCAGAATTGCCTCCCAACCTTTTTGCAAAGTCTGTGGAGATATATTGCATGAGGCACACTGTCTTGGGTTTCTGATACAGGAATAACAACATTATCATACATATTGTATCAATATCAGCAGGTGTTCATGTGGAGACCTTCATGAGCAGACTGTGTCCAGAGGAAGCAGAATGGTCTTTGACAACAAACAGTGATGCTTAGGGTGTGGTACGATGACAAAAGTCCCTGACATTTGGTCTGCATAGCTTCTGTCTTTCCGTGCCGTCAGCATGCCGCACTAATGGGTCCTGACATTACAGCTGTAAGAGATGCCAACCATGAAATGTGACAGACACAGGGTTATGAGAGGGGGGAAAAAATACGTCCAAAATGGATGACAAGTCCAGTCCATCCTCTTTTTCTGGAGTCCGTTGGCCATATCATATATATTTGCCTGATCCAGACCTGGACACACACATACACACATGCA
>JAQQZR010000002.1:16520110-16559646 GCA_030068235.1 Notoglanidium macrostoma
GTAGTTAATGTTTGATAGTGGTTGCCTCAGGCAAGACACACAAAAAAAAAATCAAGGCAATGAGGTCAATAGGTTTCAGGCAGCCTGTTGAGCATGGGCCCTGTGGCTATTTCCAATTCTTCTCACTCCCTGCATGTCCTGGCCTTTGGTGCTCTCTGCAATGTGGCCGTGTGCCTTTTTCTGGAACCCAGTGTGTCTGCTCCTTTAGAGATCACTCAACTATTGGTTTTTCATGCCATTTTTGCATTTGTGTAAAGTTACCACTTCTCAGAGCACAAATCAAGGCCTCTGTCTAGCTAATAAGCAATACTCATGGAATTACAGGAAAAATGAGATAATACTGTATATCTATTTGATCACTACTCACCACTTGGCCTAAGAAGTTGTATTTGAGGTTAGATCCTGGAGTTACACTGCTACTGCTCTGTGTTTTTTTTTTCTTTGTTCTTGGAAAAGCTATGGGGTTGTAAGTCAATGTATATGGAATACTAAGAGAAGGGAAAATATACTTTATTTGTCAAGGCAGTAGCCTGTTTTCCCCCTCAGCTCCCCTGTTGTCTTCGGTGTAGAAATCAAACGCTAGAAAACATCAAACAGCACCGTTCCCATTACTACAACTGACCGTGGCTTTTATGATGCAGCCTTCACATATCATCCATTATCTGTGTTGGTTTTATTTGTTTGTTTGTTGGTTGGTTGGTTTTCGAGTAACATATGGAATAATTATATGGGACTTATTCTGACATAGTGTTAAGCCAAAAAAAATAATCAAAGCTCTTTTTATGTTTTTTGCTTTTTACACAAACTGTCAGAGGTTTTGTTGTTGTTGTTGTTCTTGCCTATTACTTCCTGTTGTTACTGAGGTCTAAAAATCCATTTCACCTTCTACTGCTATAATTCTTCAGCATCTCACAGTAAGTGCCCCTGGCACAGCTCTTGCATTGATTGCTCATATGTTGAAAAAAATAGCCCTAAAAATATTTTCCTCTATTTTTCCTCACTTAGTGCTTTGTCGCATTGCTCCTAGAGTGTGTGTGTGTGTGCGCGCGCGCGCGCGCACGTGTGTGTGTGTGTGTGTGTGTGTGTGTGTGTGTGTGTGTGTGTTTGTGTTGCGCTGTGATGGATCCTATATTAAAAAGAACAATCTTTTTATGTGCAATCATCATCATCATAATCATCATCAGGTATATATGATTTATTTTAACCTATACTCTATTTATTTTAAGTTGAGCATTTTTGAGTTGTAGCAGTAGACATGTTTCTGGCAGAAGGACAGGAAAGATGAGAAAAAACCACGGGGAAAAAACACTGTTAGGTATAGAGGGATTTGAAACTGTACAGAAACATCTAGTTCATTTGGACAAAAAATATGTTTCAGAATGTTTTTAGTCATCATTGCTCACTCAGTCATGACTCAGTGTCTGTAGTGGAACGTCAGCATGCTTGAACTTTGCATCTGTTTGGTGTATTCTTGTAGATTATTACACAAGCCAAGCAGTGATAGGTGGGTGTTAGCTAAACTCTAATATTTATCAACTCTAAAGCTAAAAATATTAGGGTTGGGCAACGCATAGTATCATCTCACTGATGATAAATATAGACAGATAGACAGCACATCATGATTTCTAGTTCTTTGTGTTTCAAGTCTGGCTTCAGGTCATGTTTCCTCTGAATGCCAAAAATGGTAAACAGATAAAAAAAAAAACAAAAAAGAAAAAAACATAACAAACATGTATTTAAGTGGTGCAGAAAGCATTTGTACTATTGTCAGGAGATGGCAAGTTTGAATCCCAACAATGCCAACAGCCATCTGTGACTGACTGGGATCCAAGGGAGCAAAATTGGCTGTGCTGTCTGGGTCTCCGGGTGGGAGGAATTACATACTCGCGCTCCCCTGTCAATCACAATGACATCAGCCAGTTGTAGGCATCTGAAAGCTCATGTATGTGGAAGAAGGCAAATAGTGCTTTTTTCTGAGCATATCACGCTGCCATGTGATACTACATGAGCAGCAGTTCGAAAAAAATGCGGTCAGCTAGACTCATGTGTCACAGAAGAAGCATGTGTTAGCCTTCACCCCCCAGTTGGTATCTGTCATCTGACAGAGAAGAGTTGGCTAGTTGGTGGAAATTGGTGGGTGACCAAACTGGGTAGAAAAATTAGAAAAAAAACACTAAACTTATGGTTTTGTCATCTGTCCTTTTGTTTGACTGGACAGAGTGTGCTTAGTCGATTTACTTTTAATTCTACTTCAAATTTTGAGGGGAAAGTTATGATAAGGTGAATAATACACATTTTACACCTGTGACTATAGTTCCCATGTGCTGCCTAAGATGTGCTGATGATTTATTATGAATGTGTCAACAAAGATGTCTGAAAAATATCAGGCCAAATGAACCTGACATGGCTGTCACTAAAAGGCTAGAAAGAAGTCAGCCTCGTTTTTTAATACCACCCATCCAATATCAGGGTCTCAGGGAAGCTGGAGCCAATCCCAGTTGACTTCAGGCAAGAGGCGGGGCACACCCTGGGCAGGTCGCCAATCTATCATAGGGCTAACACAGAGGCGAACAACCATTCACACTCACATTCACACCTATGTTGTGAACAGTTGACCTAATTTGCATGTCTTCAGACTGTGGGAGGAAACCCATGCAGGCACAATGAGAACATGCAAACTCCACACAGAAAAGCCCAAATCGTTCGAATCCAGAACCTTCTTACTCTGAGGTAACAGTGCTAACCACCGCACCACCATCCTGGTTCTTAATACCATTTGCTGTATTTTTCTTATGATCATTGGTGGTGGTGTTCAACAGTCCAGAAACCCGCTTTAAGATATTTGCTAACAACAATTAATCTGATGTGGATGCCAGAAATGAAACCATATATTGATGTCTTTTTATCTTGGAAAGACAGGGGGCTTAGCCCTGTAATCCATGTAGTTCCAACTCGTTTGACATTGACCGCTGCTGGACAACCAAAGAGAAATAAACAGCATGCCTACTCTATATACATTTATAAATAATACTTGAGAGTGTTTGTATTTTCTAAAACGCTAAATCAAAAAATGCCAAAAAAAAAAAAAAAAAAAAAGGTTTATGTATAAAGGAAGACGGAATAATGTTTCTCTTTTATAAGAAGGTGAATGGAAAAGGATGAGCGCAGCAGAAATGCAAAAGTTATATGATAACGTTTTAGAACTTCGATAAAATAATATATACATGCATACATACATTTTCTTCTCCGTGATTAGATTTTCATGTTTCCATTGCTTTTTGAGATCTCCTGGACCACCTTTAATAATTTAGTACACTGCTTGACTGTGACTGCCACATTGCATGTTAGCCCATCATATAAAATCTGCTCTTCAATCGTGTTTGAAAGAAAAAAAAAAACAGTCAAGTTATTCACGCTTGGAGCCGTGTCTAATCCTCATGAAACAAGTGTGTTAACATTGCAGAAACTTCATCAAGAAGAAGCTTTTCAGTAAGAAGCCTCCGAGGAACTCAAGTTATTCTTAGCACATTTTCAAAGAACTGGTTTGTCTCTTGAAATAATCAGAGGCCATGTAGCAAGTACACTGGCCTCAAGGATATATCACTGACACAAAGAAACTGAGTTTTTATCGCTTTTTTCCCTGTTAACAGTTAATTAGCAGACTTCTTCTCACCCAATTCACAATGTAACAGATTCTGTCCTTTTCAGAGACATTTATTTTCGAAGACAAAGGAGCAACTGTGGCAAGCGGCTTTCTGTCCTGCCAGTAAAGGGTTGAAGGATGGCCTCTTTTGATGCCATGTACTCACTATCTTCCTGACCATAGCAGCAGTTACAGAAATATATGGCTAAAGGAACAAGAACAAATCACAAGTGACTAACAGATATATTGTGGATCCAGAGGCATAGTTTATCTCCTCACACCTCGAGGGAGCTTGCTATAGACTGAACCAAGAGTTAAAGGCTCTTTTCAGGCCAAGTGTATTCCATTATTAGTAGAATGTTAAAGTGGTTTGAACTGATAAATGTGCACAAGGCATGCATTAGGAAGATCAAAAATCATCTATGGTATTCGATTCGAATTTAATACATTTATTTCTTGCTTAGAAATGTCTATACAAGCACCTAGCATGACTGAATGGTGACAAGAGTTATCTTTTTGTGCGTAACCGTGGATTAGTTGAAGGTTAAAAGGTTTAAAAGATGCAGTTCATAGTATCACTGTCATTTACAGCCACAGACTCTGAACAGATTTCAGTTTGACATAAATAGAATTAATCCATAGTTCTCTGTTCGTCTGCTCGGTCATTTTGAAGCATTATATTTTAGTCATTTTGCTTTTCTTTTTTTCCAGACCAGAATTGGTAACTAAAATGAAAACTCTATAAAATTCTGCGAAAACTCTTCCCTTTCTGAACTAATGTTTCTAGGCCGGTACCTAGCCTCTGGTTTGATGAGCTGCCTTCAGCTAAACAATCTGCGTGAATGTATGGTATAAGCTGCAAAGAGGATATGCTGCAGAAAAAGTGCTGGTGCAGGTTTACAAAACTACAGCCTTGCTACAGTCCTTTTTTAAGTACTCGGTTACAGCTGCTGTAGCGTACATTGTTGGTAAAATATGTATTCATCGAATTCTTTTTGTTTAGTTCTTTCTTTTTATCGCTGAGAGCGTAGTTGCATGAGCTCCCTAAAGTTAAACCTGACCATCCTAGGGAACATTCCCGATATTTCAGACAGCTGATATGAATGGTGAGTGGGTTTAAGAGCAGGGAGAGAATAGCTCTGTCAGTGTCCTTGTCTTCATGGTTCCCCTTAATCTCTTGCACATATTGTTCCATCCATCTATGTTATCTCTTCATAAAAGCAACCTCTCAGTACACGAGGTAGAGTTTTCCCCTCACACAAGAAATTGTTTCCTTCTTTTTAGATTTCAAAAAGCATTATCCTAAGAAAAGGTCACTTCTGCTGCCATATTTCCACCTGCATATTGAAATACATGCGTTTATATATTCTTTTTTAAACAAGAGTCGCATTTTCGTTTCTTACCTCTCAAATTACGGACGAATTTATTACTTCTCTTCACACGCCGACCTATCAACACAATAACCACTCTTGGCAAGCTGGGAGAGCGCAGCATGGATCTTGTAGCACTCTCCGTGTGATTATCATGATCAGTGCTGATTGCTGATTGTTATGGTGTTTGCGCCTCTCGTCTATTCGGCGCACGCTGTGTGTTTGGGCAGTGCTGATTGTGTTGATGCTGTGCCCCCCCTCCTGCTCTCCTCCTCCGCACTCTTAATGGAGGAGAGGCCTAAGCGGAGGAGAGGAGACAAGAGGCAGGGGCCATCAGACATAATGAACACCACGCAATCAGGCCCATCAACCAACAGAAACTGGATAGAAAAAAAAAGTCAAGTAGACATAAGACAGAGTGCAGCGACATGGATGGTTTTTTCCCCAATTCACAAAGGGAATAGAAACGAGTATATGTTTCATTTCGATCTCATTTAAGTTCAATAAGTTTGCAGAGGTGTCTGTCTGTGCAAGGCAATATACATATATCAGCACCTGCATTATACGCATGACATGACTAGAGAAGGATATTTTTATTCGTGAAAAATCAAATCTGTTAGCCAGTGCATGTTTTTAATCAACACTAACAAAAGTGAAGACAGAGGAGAGCAGCTGACCTGTCATGTTCTAGGCCACGTTTTTCTTCCTGCACCCTGTTCTTGATGCTGTTCCATTATATGTTTTGGTGTTTCAATCTTGGCTGAGTCAATAATATTCTTTGTCGTTTGAAAAAGGAGTGAAGGAGAAAAAAACTCTGTCTTTTGTTGGGGTGCCTACCTGTGACTTGCGTCTGTTCGGGCTCAGTAAATGTTGTATCATTAAATCTTGTTTTTCGGCTCGCAATTACTTATAGTTTCATCGGGTCAAAGACAACATGGACACCGAGGGGAAAGAAAAGGGTGAGCGGAAGGAGGAAGGAGTGAAAGGGAGAGAAAGTGACGAAGAACTAGAAAGGTGTGAAGCCGGGGCGTTCAGGCATTAAACATGCTGCAGTTGATATATTCCTAACACTGAATGACTCAATTTCCAGTGTTAAAGAATCATTGTAACTGGAGCAAATTAAAACATGCTCTCAGCTGTGAACTAAATCAAGGCTCTACTGCACATAAAATGTCCTATTAGTTCTACTGTATTGAGAAACCCTAGAGAAATTACAAATTTACCAACCATCACATATGTCACTGAGACTTAATTCTGGAAAAAAGCCAAAAATCTGTTTTTGACTAAAATCGAGATTTCTGAAGATATTATATTCCTCTCTACTTCAAGACAATATACATATATTTGACTAAAATGAAATTGCAATGTTTTATTTAGGCTACTTTCTGACCGCGCCTTAACTGCCTGCCTGCAAAGATCATGTTTTCTAGGGATTCAATAAATTCAGTCGGTCTGTAAAATACGCCTAAAAATTTCCTCAAAATTTCCTCCAGTTGTTGGATAGCTATATGGCATACTGAAACTGTCATTAGCCTAATTCATTTAGTTTTTTATGGAAGCTTTGAACCATAAGTTGAAGAAAAAAAATGTTATTATAATGTAATTATGCTGTAATATCTCATTAGTTTGAGTTATTTTCTCTTTATTTCAACATACTGCATCTCATTACTTTGACTAAATAATTAACACCCCACAATCAATCCATCCATTATCTATACTGCTTATCTATTAAGGGTTACAGGGAAGCTGGAGCCAATCCCAGCTGACTTCAGGCGAGAGGTAGGGTACATCCTGGACAGGTCTCCAATCTGTCACAGGGCTAAGACATAGACGAACAACCATTGACACTCACATTCACATCTATGGGCAATTTAGGGCAGCCAGTTGACCTAACCTGCATGTCGTTGGGCTGTGGGAGGAAACCAGAGCATCAGGAGGAAACCCACACAGGCATGGGCAAAACATAAAACTTCCACACAGTAAGGCTCCAGTCAACCTGCAGGTTTGAACCCAAAACTTTCTTGCTGTGAGGCACCAGTGCTAACCACCGCACCACTGTGCCACCCCACAAGCTATCAGTAAGACTAATTTATTGAATATTAGCTAATAATTCTTTTTCAATATGTTGTTTCCCAGATAGTGAGGAAGTTAGGCATTGCTTGAGTGGAATTCATAGGATGAGTGAGTTAAATGATATTTCACTTTGATGCATTCAAGTACAGGCAAAGTTTTGACTCAAAATAAATAAATTCACATCATAGCAGTCATTTCGACATATTTATTATACATTATATATATTTATATATAACTCTCCACTATATTAATATGGATATACATGAAGTATCCCTAGATAGATAGATAGATAGATAGATAGATAGATAGATAGATAGATAGATAGATAGATAGATAGATAGATAGAGTTCAGATGTCTGAGACCACATTGAAAATCTGGGATTTTATTTTCTTATAAGATTGGAAATAAACAGAAGGTTTTTAGAATTTTAAAGTAAATGCTCAATATCTTGAATATTTAATACTCAACATTTTGCACTATTTCTAAGTCACTATTTAAATGTAAGTGAATGTGCGATATTGACCATGTTAACTGCTTTGTACAAAAGGTCAAACTTTCCTCATGTCTAATCTCATGAAGCATGTGTTTACATGGGACTCTGATGGATTTGATCTAAAATGGATCATAAGGTTTTGCACAAACTTGTTGGGTCCATGCCAGCTCGAGTGCACAGTGTCATTTATAAATCAAACCAGGAGACAAACCAAATACTAAGAAAGTCTGAAATTCATGTAAATATTTCAACAATTCTACTTTTCAATCAATTTGTTGTCAGTAAAATAATTTGTAATGAAATTGCTATGAAACTAAAAAAACAATGCAAAATAGAAGCATTTTAACTAGTGTGTTTGGGATTTCACAGCAACAGAAATATCATGAGGTGTTTTAAAAGTGTGGCAACATTTTCTGAAAACTGAGAGTTCACAAGTTGTGCACATGTGCTGCAAGCTAGTTTTTTTTCCCCCCAGTACAGGTGTAAATGATGCTAAATAACTGGGGTGCTGAGAGTTTCGCCCACTGAGCACTTCTGTTTTTACATTAAGAATTTGGAAGACGTTCTGTAGACAGATTTGCTGATATTCATTCAAGTACAGAAGCCAAACATGGATGGCCCCTACTGCTTTTGACTTAGTTCTTCTTCACCATCAGTAAGACTTAACAGTAACAGATGGCGAGATGTGTATGCGTGTGGAGGAACATTATCAAAATCTGTGTTGCATTCTGTGAGACTGCAAAGTATAAGTGTAACACCACCAAATTGCACATGGGTAACAAGTCTAAATCGTCACATTTTTAGCCATTCAGCTAATGACAGCAAGTCAGTTCCTTCTCATGTCTTAAAAAGCACTGCAATATGAATATATTCTTAACAGTTTTAGTGGGGAAAAAAAAAGACTACTGTTGTCATTAATCCTCAGAGTTATAACCAAGATCCCCTTTGATGGCTCTTGGCAAAATAGCCTCTGCAACATTGATTTTGTCAGAGAAAGTTACTCAGAAAGCCACAACTGAGAAAACCCCAGACCACTCCAAAAGACAACTGCTACTTTTTCAACTGTCAAGTACAAACGGCTGCTGAAATTTTCCCATAGCTGTGTGAAATATGTTGTCAACAGCCATATGTCTATGATATCTTTTTCCACTTTAGGTTGGTTATTTGCCCTCGGTCATAAATTTTCTTTGCAGTACAAAATGTTGTGCTTTAATATCCGACATGTACATTTGTACATTCGAGAATTCATGACTAACTTAATGGGGAAAAGCGGCACAAATTCATATCAGTCATTCTTCAAAAGTTAAAGTATAAATCACACATTATCAGTGATGAAGTAAGTAGTGGAGAACCTGGAGTGGAATCATGATGAAACGCATCCGTCCTGCAGTAAGCGGCCCTTTTCTGCTCTGTGAGAATGAAAAGTAGGCCTCTTCTTTCACCTTATGGTCATGTCCAACATTTGAAAAATGGCATCGCTCCCCTTGTAAAAGGCCCATGGGGTTAAATGGCTTCATTATTATTAATGATCACCCATTTGCCAATCCAGATGTACAGGGAGAGTGGCGCTGTAATAAAATGACAGTCTGTGCAATTACAAACTCAATTATTTCTTTCAAATTTCATTTTAGCTGACAACATGGGATCTTTTACGAGCACATGTCCTTTTTAAATAGACAGTTTATTGAAAGTGTCGAACATTGTGTTTAACCCTGACTGGATTCCTATATATAATATTTTGGGCGCTTTTCCTTTTTTTCCTGCGTTTCTTTTTGTATCTTTCACCAAATCACTGTAGACACACAATGTCCGACTGACTATAATTTAGATTATAAAACTGCTATTCAGTTCAACGAATTCCTGAATTTCTTTTTTGCAGTTTGACGTACACAGTACTTACACCAATAAATCTCTACTGGCAATAATTATTTAAACAACATAACCACTATTCAAACAGTACAGCATTTGACCCTACAGTTGAATTGGCCAATTTTATCAGTTCTATGAAATTTAAACCATTAGGTTTTTTTTGATGATGGAAATGTAGCAGAGTGTGCACAGACCACTGACATCTTTTTTAGCTTCATAAATTTTATGAAGAGTCATTTCTACTTCATTTGCATACGAAAAGTGGTGTCCTTGAAAATGTCACTCATGCAACAACCTATTAAAAAGCTTGAATAAGTCGAGCTGTATTGGATAGGAAACATGCTTTAATGACTATATGTTCAGATAGAATGTTGGAAAAATATATGATTCAAGTGGTTTTTCAAATCTATAATATAGATATTTTCTATAAAAAAACCTAATATTAGCTATATATAATAAACAGTGTGATCAATCAAAATAAACGTGTAACATAAACTCATTAAAATTCACTTGTGTGACATTATTATTACAATTCCACTCCTGAATTTACAACAGTGTTACTCTGGTTATGGTGCACAAGCTTTTTGTCCCAGCAGAGACTGTTTGGAAGGAGGCGAAGTAATGTTCTATATTTATGCAATTAGCCCTCTAATTGGTAGTAATAGGTATGCACATGCTACCGTAATGAGATGAGTAATCATCCCTCGTCTATCCATATAAATCCCATCAGGTCATGCTGTTTTTCCTTGAGCGGCTCCGTTGCTGTGTGTCATCTGTGTTCATTGTCATTTTCTCTGACACGAATGTTGCACAAAGCTGCTGGATGTTTTCATTTTAATATATTTTTTGAAATATCTTTTTCTATTGGGTTCATTTTCTTTGCACTAGCCTACTATGCAGTTCAAGCCAGTTTTAGATACAAGATAAGATAAGGTTTTGCATCTGATTAAATAACTTCGGGTTGTGTACTTGTGCATTGCGTTCGTTGACACAAAAGTCAATTTTTTTTTTCCTCCACAAAGGCTGCAAGCAATATAAAAGCAAGCTCCCAGTTTGCACCAGCTGAGTCAAAAGGCAAGACCATCTGATTAAGAGTCAAGGAACTGAAAAACATTTGCAGAGAAAAGGAGATGAAAAACATCTCCGAGCATTTGTACCACTGTAATTACCAGCCTGAATCGGCCAAGGCCTCAATCAATAGCAACTGGTCATTTGACAAAACGTTTGCAAGCCACAAGACTCCAATCCACGTATTGTAGCTGAGGAGCCAATTTCCATTTAAACATGGGTTTTTCTCATCTCAGAGTGTATGATGCCTGACAGTGTACTATAGATTACACATGTTATACACAATATTCAGATTTTCAACTCAGTAGGAGGTCTTTGCTTTGCAGAGAAAAATATGGGATATTTGGGGATAACTTTCAAATGCATAGGGTGGAACTGTGCATGTGGTGTGACAAAAAAAAAGAGAAAAAAGAAAACACGGCAGGAGGGTGGCAATTCCTTCTGAATGAAGGAAACAGCATCAGAGTGAGCTGCTTGCCTTTGGCTGACGAAAGCATTCAACACTGTCACCCACATCAGTCAAGCAATACCAATCCCTGTGGAGCCGAAAACTGATACCGAATACATACTTAGAGCTGGTTAATGTGATATATATATATATATATATATATATATATATATATATATATATATATATTAACCAGCTCTAAGTAAATATCACTTCTTGCTCGTGACAGCTCTGGCTTCAATGACAGCTCGTGTTGTGCCTCTGTAGAAAGCACTGAGGCACTGAAATCACCTTTCACGTATTATATAATTACACATGAGCTTGTGCACTTTGGGCTGATCTCTGTTGTCTCTGCACAAAAGGCGAAGTTGGGAGCACAGGTGAGCACACTGCGAGGGTGTGTGTTTGCCAGCATGGACAAATGTGTCCATTGTGGCGTGAAGTGTTTGCTCCTGCGAAGAACAATGGCTTGGAAAGACACCTCCAATTTCCAAAGCAGCTTGGAGGTGATTTACAGCGAAGGCTGTGCAAGCGCTCTGGCCCCCCGTTTATTCTGCTTGCGCAGAGAGTGAGTGAGCAGCATCATTTTTCCTTAATGAAGTTAGTGACCCTCTGAAAGGTGACACATTTACCGCTCGGCTGATTTATGCACCGATTCTCTGAGGCAGGCTGGAACAGTGCGGGACCAGAGGGATCCAGCCACATGTCTGTATCTTTCTCCCTCTCTCTCTCTTTTTCTTTCTTTCTGTGTGTGTGTGTGTGTGTGTGTGTGTGTGTGTCGTTTTCCTTCTTTCCCATCTGTACATTGTAAAGCTGCTATCAAGAGAAATGCAGGGTTTTTTTTATAGATCATACGAGGATTATTCTGACTGACAATAAACCTGAATGCTTATGGATTTAGTGTATCATAATGCCATTTTTTTTGGTTCCTGGATGGTCATAAACATGATTAAATCTTTAAGTAAGCTGGCTGGTGGTTAGCAAATAAAAATCACCAGAGCATGCAAACAGAGAATGTGAGGAAATCAGAGATCGAGTCCTGCTCAATTATTGATAGCATACTTACTCATGCAAATATGATCAGTTATTTCTACATGACAACTCAAAAAGTGAAGGCCTAACAAGACTTATGTGCGTTCCATTTTCTTAGTAGGTAAAAAAGCATGAGAGTGCAGGCTCTGGAAATACTGTTTTACATTCTAATTATCTGAGCTGACAGGCTTCAGTGTTGAGACTAAGGCATGTTCCTGGATCCATCAGATGTACGATGTCAGAGCAGGCTTAATGAGGTAGGATGTTGGAGAACCTTCCAGTTCTCTTCCTTTGTTGAAATCAAATGTGGTTCCTCAAAGCTATGTTCATTGTACCTAACACGTTGTCAAATATGCTAACAAGTAGGCAAAGTCAAGAGTGTACGTAGGTGTATTTTCAGAGCTCTCTGCCTGATTTAACTTGACCAAATTCATCAAATGTGGGAAAGATGTGAAATGTGCCACACTGACAAGTTATTAAAATAAACAATGGCTTGAATGAACTGTTCATTAATTCTTTAATGTTGCAGAGCCACTCTCTACACAAATGAGACTTTATTTTTTTTTTTTAGTACTTTAATTAAGCTACAGGGAATTCGGTGCGTATTGCAGGTAAACATTGAAGACCAAGGGAATATGGTGCAAATTAAACATACCGATTGGGTTGTGCTCATTATGAGATGAATTAAACTGCTGCACTTCAGTTAGCCACAGACACAATAATTTTTTTTTGAAGTTCATGCTTTTTTGTCTAATATCGAGAACCCCTGAGAGTTTTCATCCTGCCTCTTTTCTTCAACAGCTATTGAAGTGAACCTGCAGAAGGCCATGACTGAGGCCTCGGAGACCTGCACCCAGGAATGTCTGATCCTCGGCCATTCCGACAGCTGCTGGATGCCCCCGGCGGTGACCCAGTTCCAGACGACTGCTACTGCCACGTTGCCCTCATTCAGCCTTCAGCAGAGCTGGGCACGCAGCGGTGCCATGCCAGACGGGCGTCACACCCTCGGCAGATCTGTGCCCAGAGATGATCTGGACAAAGGGAGCAATCGGCCGCAGTTCTACAGCACACTGGACAGACACTGTAGCAAGAAAGAGGACGCTGTGAAGGTCATCCCTCTGGCCAGCTTCTCTGCCACATCCAGCCCGCAGAACTCGGGTACTGGCGCCTCCTCTGCATTCTTACATGAGCATCAGCTGTAAAGCAAGATGCAAGCATTTCCAGTAAGTTACAGCGACACAAAAAAGTGAGTGATGAGAAAATCATAACTAAGCTGACAACTGACAAAAGAAAATCTTTACAAAGTTTATCATCGGTCTCTATTTCGCAATGCTTATAAAAGGATTTCTTTTTTTTTTGTCTTTGTCAGGATAGAAATCACTTAAGAGAATGGACAGTCTTAATACTCTCTCAACACCTGAGTCTATAGTCACCAGACTACATAATCAGTAGATCTAAACCAAAGTAGCATCTCAAATGAAAAACAGAGTTTGAAAAAAATAGAAAAAAAAGCTGTGTCTCTTTGGTAGGTAGCGGCTAACGAATCAAGCTTCAGAGATGATGTCAATGTTTTTTGAGACTTTTAAATATGACGTAATTATGAAACACACATATATGCTGTTGAATGAAGTTAGTGAGGTGCAATTTGTGTGAGTGACTGCGATGTTAGCTTCAGTGAGATTCGATGATTATATAGCGTGAATTGTTTCGAGCAAAATGTTCTCCTCATCTGAGTGCTGCGGAGACTCTGTCCAGACTACAGACATGCTATTACGCCTCACTGCAAATATTTCTCTTGCTCTCTAATCACATGTAGAACGTTTTTACAAACACTGCTTTTTTTTCCTCACGGAATCAGCTTCTATGTTTCTTCATGAACTGAAAAGTGAGGCATCCTCTGACATCTGTAGTTTCCATACATCTGACACCCTTTTTCTTCCATTATTAGGAACCTACTCATTTTCTTATTAACCAAGCCTGGGAAGGCACAGGCAGATGTGCTAAAGAGTCATTCTTTGTTTTCCTTCTTTCCTACATCAGGTTTCGTTCTTGAAATACACAATTTATGCACCATAACAAGTGCTATGGAACCAATTATGAGAATCTCCTGATAGTATAATTACTTTGATCTGTAATCACCGTAGCAGCCATAGCTGTGGAAGACTGCTCTGTAATAGTATAATTGGCTTACTTTTTCTTTGTGCGCGTGTCTGTGTGTGTTACCTTTGTGGCACACTACTCTTTTAAAATCTATAAAAAACCTAACGCAAGGTCCCTAACTTCCTGATTGTTCTTTGCTTTCCTTGTTACAATCAAGGACCTCAAACTTATTTCTGACCTGTACACTTTTGGACTGCTGAATAGAAATAAATATAAGCTCTTTTTTTTCTCTCACATCTACGTTGTAGCTTTCCATACTTATTGATGAGCTATAACTACAAAAAAGAAACCGGGTTCATCAACTTATAGCAGACAAGTGTCAATCATAAGGCCACCAAGCAATACCAAGGACTGAAACTGTAATTACG
Source organism: Notoglanidium macrostoma (assembly GCA_030068235.1). Lineage (NCBI taxonomy): Eukaryota > Metazoa > Chordata > Actinopteri > Siluriformes > Auchenoglanididae > Notoglanidium > Notoglanidium macrostoma. The sequence goes on from JAQQZR010000002.1 coordinate 16,534,636, forward strand.
AACATCACAGTGCAGTTAATTAGGCATTTCTTTTTTCTCATTGCTTCTTTGAATAAAACAAAGTCCCATTGCCTCTTTTATTTTCTATATTAATTTGGAATTAGGCAGGCCCCAAAGAGCCAGCTCCAGCGAGCATGCTTTCTTTAATTCAGCAATTCTGCTTAGTACATACTGATGAAACCCAAGCATTTGAGTTAGTGATCCAAAAAATTACTTTCTTATAAATTAGGTGGAATAGCAGTGGAGGAATGTATGCCAGGAGTGTGGTATGATGAGCCTGGGTCTGCCGTATTGCTCATTGATCTGAGAGAATGCACAGTTGCATTGGCAGCAACTCCCTGGACTACAGCAAAAAAAAAAAATCCCTTTAATGCTGTTAATCAATGAGAAGAACTATAGGGTGGTACTGCGTCAGGGGATACTGCCATGGACTGGCTGTACAGTAGAACACTTTCTTTTCTGCTTACTAAGACAGTATCATTTGAATAGAGGTCTTAATTCTTGTTGGATGAAAGCTAGCTCTACTCATCGAAGGGATAGATCAGGAAACTGGCAGAGCCAAGGTTAAAAATGCTAATGACACTATTTTATGGTAGTTTGGAAAATGTAGAAATTCACCCATTTCTCAGCAGTCATTAATTTTTTAAGCTGGTAATTACACCGAATTTTTTTGTCTTATTTTATTTGGGGGGTTTTTGAACCGTTCTACTTTTCAATTTAGTCTGGACAAAGAAAATATATTCAAATTTGGATATTGTTTTCAGCCTGCATGCATCCGCAATATTTTAACAACTTTGAAACAGAATGCTCCTCCAATGCCGTGCAATGTCATTTCACCACTATCTGAAGAAAATGAGCTCTTGATAATTAAAAAAAAAAAATCCTAAAGGAATATTTAATAAATATCCGTATATATAGCGTGTAACTAGTTTAGTAGAGTTACATTTGGTGCCAAAGGACTCGCAAGTGAAAAAAAATTGTAAAATCACTAATAGAAAAATGCATAAATGTTCATAACCATTCTCCCTTTTAACACTTTTTATATGTTTTATACCTTACTCTCCAGTGCATTGTGAAAGCAGCATCAGCAACGTTAAACAAAAGCATTTCTTTTTTAACACTTTGGAATATTGTGTGGGAAAATTCCTTTCTGACTATCTCTCATCTTTCTCATTTGCATGACCTTGAGAGCAGGTTGTGACTTTCGACCCTCGGCCCATGTATGATGGTGATGAGGTGCATTGTGTAGCCATGCGACCACTCTTGGATTGTGTTATAGATATGAACTTGTTTTGGCAGTAATGAATACTGATAATGCAAGCTCTCCTTAATATCAACACGTCGATACACTGGTGCATATTCTCCACACAGAAATCAAGTCAACTTTCATCATCCTGTGGCAAAAAAAGAAAAAACGGAAAAGGAAATGAAGGGGAAAAACATGTACATATATATTTAGAAGTAACCTCAGATGACATTATGTGACAAAATGTTGGCAAAGGGAAGTGTGGTTGGCGTGTCTTGAACTTATTGATAAAGTACATAAAAAAAAAGCAGAAATCTATAACATTATGAGACAATCTTCATCATAATGTAGGAATTCATTATGCATATATCAGTGTATGTGCGCGCGGGTGTCTTTATGTGTGTGCATGTATGTATACTGGCACAGAGATGGTCAGAATAATGTACACACCATGCATCTTGTATAAAGCAGGAAAACAATATGAACTTATTGCTATACTAGATCTGCTTGTAATTTAATAATTTGTTGTGTTTCACAGTTGCTTTGAAAGATGACAGCTTTGATATGTGCCAGCAGTACACTATTAAACAATAAAAATATACTGTGTATTGTCTTGCCCCTGTAAAATATCCCTTTAGAATCTATGAAAGAAAAAAAATACATTCATATACATTTGGTGTAATGATTTTTCTTGTCTTGGAATTTTACTTGAATCATTAAATATTGTGTATCTTTAGACCTTTTTTGAGTGCTCATTTCTTTGTTTGTTGTGAAACATGTTTGTTGTGAAATATGAAGCTTGGCCAAGAAATGCATAAATATTAAAGAATAAGCAAATCGCAGAGGTGTGAAAACTATGAGGGCTTAAATAAATAAATAAATAAATAAATAAATAAACAAACCACAATACAAATCAAAAACAAAAGAGGAAAAAAAGAACAACAGCAAAACCAAAAACATAACCGTAGTAAAGCATAACAGCACTAAAACCCAACAGCAAAAGCCACGACATAACAGGAAAAACATCAAATAACAAAAACATCAGTAAAAACCAAACGCACAACAGCAAATCAAAAATATGATGGTTATACCAAACCGCAGCAGCAAGCCAAAAAAAACAAAAAAAAACATGACAAAGCCAAAAACACAAGAGCAGAATCCAAAACACTTGTCTTTATTAGAGCTTTTTTAACAAGGGCATTCATATGATGCGATTTTATATATTCTGTCAACTTGGCAGAGGAATTAATATGATTACGCGAACTTTGAAATCATACCTAAAGGAATTTCTTATTCTGAAGAGAGACTTACTCCTCACTATAATAACATAAGCAACTTCCACACTACACCATATTGAAAAACCGCTTGTGACAATCTTACGCCATGTCCAATTACATAATAAGCATATGATTTTTAAAGAGGATCTACCCTTTGCTTGTTGAATTTGCTTGTTTGCTGTTAGAGGTATTGATTTAAGAAGAGGTGGATCCCTATAACTCACCTCAGGAAAGTTGGCAGAAAGGAGAAAAGTCACCTGGGCACGTTCCAGAGTGATTTGTAAATATTTATATCACCACCATAATGCCTTCCTTGTCACACAGCCCTGGATATCAACTAAGATAAAAAGGGGGCATTGAAAAGCCAATGAATAAACATAACCCAAGTAAACACCTCAGTATAATGCAAGTAAGATGCTGACAATTATATTCCCTCTGCTGGTTGTAAAGTCACTTTATGAAGGTTCTGAATACTGCACGTGTGCTGGTGCATATATGAATATGTGAACACAAGCTGATGTATGAGTCTCAGAGGCACAGGCCCATGCTCTGTAGCCTAAACATCACCCTGTCCTTTTTTAACTGATTGTCAGAGCCTGAAATGGAGTACATAATATCCAATAGCCAACAAACTCAAATAGAAGATTTCACCCGTGTTTTTTCTTTTTCTGTTTGTTTTTTTGCATTATCACTAATACACATTAAGGATGACCTTTATAAACCTTAAGTAACCTTTTATAAACCTTATATGCTGGATAAGGGTGCTTCAGCAGGCACTGATTGGCAGGGTCAATAAATGAATATGCATGAAGGCAAAACCAAAACGTTAATAGGAAAAAGATTTTGGACAGTGCTTTTCAGAATACTCCCTCATAGGCATTGTGCTGGATGAATGAAACGTGACTTCTTGCCTTTACCGGATGCAGAGCTAATCAACCCAGTTTCATAAGATCATTTCCACAGAGGGATCAGAAAGGCTCAAGAATGGCTCTCGGCCCACATCACTCTTTCCAGGAAGCAATGAACACTCCAAGTAGTGCACTGGAGCACTCTCTGTAGACACAGTGATCTGAGAAGGGAAACTAAACGAACTGTGTGAGATTAGTACACAGTGACATCGCATCTGCTGGTGTTGGAAGAACTCATCAAGCGTTTCTAGATAGGGTCTTCACACCGCCAGCACAGGGCTTTTTCTTTCAGGGCTCATGTGGACTTTAAACATTAGAGAATTAGGTTCCCATTGTGATCTTTCTTTAACATCTGACTGCAAAATGCATTCATAGAGATTTATACTGACAATGTGACAACATATGAATGGGTGAATCACAACTCAGACTATTCAATCTTTTAAACCCTTTGGAAATACAATATTGGATATCGCACCAAGCGTGTCAGTGAGATATCCAAGGCAAACCACTATGAATATCTGAACTTCATGCCAACCTGATCTGAATAACCAATGGAAGTCTTCATTTGCAAGCACAAAGCGTACTTTTCTAGTTTCTACCCCTGGTGGGCCACAAGCACAGTTGTTAACTTTGCAAATATAGTTTTTTAGTGGTGAATGAAAGTACAATCAGTGATAGGCAACAGTTCAACATATAGAGAGTGTCACTCAGCATGCTCATTTTAAATTGTAATTAAACTGGCCATCAGGTACCTTGAGGCTGTTTGGTCAATAGCAGGATACTAATTACTATAAGATGACCTTTGGAATAATATCTGGTGAATAATTCATAATTGAGAAAATTGCTTCTGAGACATTCATTCTATATCCAGGGGAACTTTATATGCTCAGAACAATCTGGCTAATCCAACAATGAATTTCAAGATTCCACTTTACACGGCTAAGTAATGAAATATGTAACATGAGTAGGACTACGTTAATGTTGTTGGTCTGAATATAGAGACTGAACTGATTCACTAATTCACTACTAATTCACATATAGGGCATGATTCTCCCATTCACGTGTAAGTCATTTCTGTTGCTTACTTTCGTTCATACACATTTCAGTTATGCATCTTCTCGCCTACGTGCTCCAACCACACCTACCGCCCATAAGTTTGAATTTAAGGTGGCCTCATGAATGAAGGTGTGATCTGTTTAAAAGGCTGACTCACACCCTTGAGTATTTTGGCTGTCAGGAAAACATTGAACATTGACTTTCACTTTTTCCATGCAAATGTCATTGAAATCGATTCAAAGCATAACCCAGACTCTGAAAAACAAACACTAAAGGGGAGATTAGCTATAGTAAGCGTTGCCTCAAAGGAAGGAATTTGCTTCTATGTAGGTAATAAACCAATAAAATTAAATAAATATATGCGAAATGATATGTGGGTATGTATGTGACAAATATGTTTGACATGTGGAGACTCATTAATAAAAATGCAGTTTGATGCGGACCAGTACATATTGAACCACACTCATGACACAATAAGAAAAAATTATTAAAAAGTGGCCACAATGTATCTAAAACAAGGGAACAATTAATTATCCTGATATATATATAAAATATATACATACATGCATACATACATACATACATACATACATACATACATACTGTACATACATACAGATATAGTGACCACAATGTGTCACAATGTGTGTATGTCATGCAGGTGAGGCTGGAAAGTTGTTTGTTCAGGCATCTGGATGCACTGCACGTCAGTGAGCTCCAGTATATCCAGATGAGGTCGGAATACTTGTGGCCATCTTCTTTGCACTTTTCGAGCTTGCCTCCCACTTTACTCTCTCAGGAGCACAAGCAAATGCAAAATAGGCATTTTGGTTTAGGATTGTCAAGGCATACCAAAAGATTGATCTTATTTATCTTATCTTACCTATAGTACTAATCTAATATTAATCTTAATTGATATTTTTATTGTAATGGAACTAATTATTTACCAGGCTTGTTTACAATGACGTGATGTAAAACTTAGTTTTTCTGTTAACAACGGTTACAAATATATGGTTACTAGAACTGTTGTTGTAATTTAAACCAAATGGTACACAAATTATAATTTTTTAACTTTACTTGTACATGTTACATAATAATGTTTAAAGTAGGCCTGCCACTGACCTAAAAGGCAACGTATTGTTTCGCCACGTAGTGGTGCCTGATTTACTGCAGCCTTCGGAAACGGGCAGCTGAAAAGTGCTTAAGACAAGGCCAGAAAGTGCATGTGATAAATGTTGTTTACCTAAGAACCGCCCAGATTTTGGACGCCGCAAAAAACGCGTGACTGCTTTCAAGGCACATAAGTCGCAGACTTAAGACAGCTGTGTGCTTTCTTTCAGATACGCACACATAGGAGAAATCAGGCCCATAGTGCCTAAACCAACCTTTGTATGAAGGTTAGAAGCTGGCAAAAATACAAATTTTGTAATCTGGCAATTCAAATTATAATAACAGAGATTTGATGGAAACTATGCCAAAGGTAAGGAATCTGGGATTTCTTGGGAAATGAAGCTGCGTTTACAATGGTCAAACATAGCATTTAGTTAATCACAGAGCCCACATGTAACAGAAATAAAGTTGAGTGGAGTTTTAACACAGCTATTTATTGTCATGGGTGTATAATTAAAATATACAAAATTCATATTCAAATAGTTTTTGTTGCTTCCAAGCTCCATGCTAAATTTATTTCAAATCTGTAATTTTGAGATTTGTTTTTATGGTTCCAATCTCAACTCATTTTGAATTGAATATTTTGATTATAACAAAAGTTTTAAATTTCATTTAATAACACATATATAATTTAAATGTAGAAAATAAATATTCATACACTTCCAATCTCCACACCTTGTTAATTACATGTGGCTCCACCACAACAAAAATTGTACACTTTGTTCTTCTCTGTCTTGGCATTTGGGCACTCACAATCATAGTGCCACAATTCAATGTTTGTCTTAGCCTTACTTGGTAAACACTTGGTGCTCCCATCAGTCTAATTGGGTTTTCTTCTCTTTCTTTGCTGACAGCAGTTTTAAAATGTGCTTAAAGCAGGTTGAGCTAATTCAATTATTAGTTTCAATCCACCCACGTTGGCTCATGCCCTGATACTGTAATAGTGTTATGTTGTCCACTTCCCCTTACTTCACACACCATATTCAATTTTGCCAGTCTAGCCATAGGCCAATTCATTTTCCAATGGAACAAGAGTGGAGGGGGAAAAAGTACTGACATCTAGACTTGGAAAACATTTGTCATAATTTGTGATGGTAATACTGGAGGTGAGAACATGTGACTCAAGATGCGCATGATTCATGTGTTCATTGTTGATGCTATTCTAAACAAGTGAACATATCTATAATCTATAAGTCTGCCACAGTCACCTCGGAGCTTAATTATCACAAATTACTGTCCAGTCAATCACAGTGTTACAAATTAAGCCATGATTGCTCGCATAATGACACACAAAGTATAAGCTGAAACACCCACACACAGAGTAATTCTCCACGCTGTATGAAACCCCAAACAGAGAGCAATGAATATCTGGAGAGAGTTTTATGAGAGGGGGATAATCAATTGCAATTATGCGCTTTGATAATGGACATGAAGGTGTTATTTTGGAACCCAGTTAACATACAACAATTGCCAGGGGCACAAACATTTGCATGCCTATAATCTGGTACTTTTGGTCATAGATCTCAAGACAAAGAAAAAAATACATTGTATAAATTTCCCATCAGACACTCTATAATGGGAAAAAAATAGATCTATTAGCAACAGTTGGACTGGTTGCAACAAAAGATGTTTCTCACTAACAAACTAACAACAAAATGGATTAACAAAAAAGGGAGAGAAGGCTTGCTATCACCAACCATTGAGATTGGTGAACCTCTGACCCAGGTCAGATGAGTGTGTGATCTGGATGATGAGACGCCAAATCAATCCATAATGAGCTGGCAGGCTTGTCAGCTCTCCGACAGCCTTCAGTGAGCACTGATTAATGACTGACAACTGCAATGGCTGATTTAAATAATGCAAATCAAGCCACGGGATAATGATCCTTACATTTCCGCTAATTGGAGGCGGAATGGAGTAGGGGAAAAATGAGAGCTTTGTACTATCAAACATGCATTTGTCACTTGGCAGATGCTGAGTCTTCTATTGCAGTGCTGTTTATAACACTTTCTGTGTCATAGGTAAACCTACAACAATCCCACTGGGTCAGCACAACTCTATGTACCATATCTGCAAAGTTAACTACTCATATCTGAAAGTTAGAATAGCAGCAATATTCAAGGTTTATTCCAGAAGAACAGAAAACAGCCAAGACACCATTTCTTCCTTCCATCATATATACAAGATGTGTAATCAAATACTAAATCCTTCCATCCAACCATTATCTACAGCTTATCCAGTAACGGTCTTAGGGAAAACCGGACTCAATCCCAGCTCACTATGGGCAAGAGGTGGGGTACACCCTGGCCGTCAAGCTATTGCATGGACGAACAACCCATCATGCAATTTGGGCAATTTACAGTAGCTGGTTGATCTAATCTGCATGTCTTTGGGCTGTTGGAAGAAACCGTCACGCCTAGAGGAAACCTACACAGGTATGTGGAGAACAACTCCGAACAGGAGGACCTCATTCGGACGAAAGGTTTGAACTCAGGACCTTCTTGATGCGAGGCAGCAGTGCTAACCACCACATAGCCAAATAATGAATCATTATTCTCGTTAAACAATTGATATGTTCAATGAACATTCAATGGGTTTTGTTTTATTTGTTTCTGTTTATTATATTTTAATATAAATTCTACCACTATGCACCAGAAACTCTGGGTTCGGTTATTGTGCTGGGGGTTAAAATGTTGTTGCAGCCGTGACTGTTTCAAAAGGTTTGCTCGTGCTGCTAGCAGATGAAGAACATGCAGCTACATTACTCAAGGTTGTTTCATAATTGGTCTCAACTAGAGATTAGTGCAGGAATGTTATTTTTAATCCAACTTATTTTTGTTTGTACTTGCCTGCAATGATTTCTAACAAATTTAGTTGGTAAAAACAAACTAGTAGCCTAATTAAACCACGAGTCTGAACAGGCAGTTACTACGGATGCTATAGAACTTGAAGAACTTTCATGTTACACGATGTGAAAGAAAATCCTTGCAATTGCGAAACATTTTGGTTGAATCCCATGGGATTCCAGTCCCATTGCACACCTCCAGTCTCATCCACATTCCCTGTGAACCTTTCTGCATTTTATTGATAAAAATATATATTTTTTCCATTAAGAACGTATTATAATTACTAATTTTCTGTATTCGTAATCAGTTAAAACAGATCATATTGAACATTTTTAAAGATTCAAGGACACATTGCATATGAACTTGTGTGAAGGTGTGAATTCTTCGTCTCCCAACAGCTCAACCAACCCTTTTGAAATGGTCATGGCTGGAACAATAATTTAACCTTCAGCTCAAGAACTAAACCCAGAACATATGAAATCATCGCAACCCTATTTTCATGCCGGCAAGCGCATCAGAATGCACGTCGGTCTTAAGCACATAATCTCATTATGTCATCCTTACTCTCTTTTTCATACAAGGTAGGACAGCCACAATACACTCTATGACCTCTAAAAGTGTTGCCATTGTCGTGCTCAACCTTATATCACTTATTTAGTAGACAGTTGGAAAAAAAAAACAAGAGGAAGAGGGAGAGAAGGCAGACAGCTATGATATTGCGGTGCTGTCTCCATGGCCCTAAAGGTGAATGAACCTCTTGACTAACCTTTGCGGAGCGCATAACTTGCTGCTCAAGCCCATGGCTTGTTGCCATGGCAGTATGCTATGCTCCCTCTGAAAGACAGGCTCATTGTATTCTGCTGAGAAAATAGTATCAGCCCTGAAATATAATTCATCTTCTTATACCAGGGAGAGGTATGGACAGAAAAACAAGCCAGTCAACAGCAATAAAGCTTTGCCCTCGTCACCAAACAATAAAATAAAGAAAATGGCTCATGAGCAATTATTGAGTAAAAATTATGGTCTTTTTTCTGTCAAGGCACCACTAGGTTTGCCCTACCTTTCCTCACTCCACCTCTCCAGAATTCTAAAGGCCTCTCGCTCACTAGCCTTTATGCCCAGATGCACCATAAATTGCTGAGAATGTTCTAGAAGTCTCTGATAACTTCATGCTGAGCCCTTTGCTTTGCCATTGGAGTCCAATTCACTTTCTTTCTACTGGTAGCAGTTGTTTCATTGTGTTTCTCCTTTAGCTGTTCAGTAAACTCAGAGTATATTTCCCTTTACTTACTGTTGGGAAAAAAACCTTTTCCAATCTTCAGCTGTCCAGTTGCAGTGCACCTCTACATGCTGAAGCCTCAGATTCTTGTTCTTGGCTGACAAGAGAGAAACTCAGTGTGGTCTTCTGTTGTTGTAGCCAATTTGCCTCAAGGTTCTGCATGTTGTGTATTCTGAGATACTATTCTGCTCACCATAGTTGTAAAGAGTAGTTATTAGAGGTACCATAGACTTCCTGTCAACTCAAACCAATCTGGCCATTCTCTTCTCACATCTCTCATTAAGAAAGTGCTTCCAGTGCAGAACTGTTGCTTCTTGGATTTTTTTTTAAATTGCACCATTCACTATAAACGCTTGAGACTGTGTGTCAAACTTCCAGGAGATCAGCAGTTTCTGAAATACTCAAGCAGCCTGTCAACCATGGTCAAAGTCACCGAGATCACATTTGTTTCAACATTTTGATGTTTATCTGGTGAAAATCAAACATCACCTGTATCTGCATGATTTTATGTATTGCACTGCTGCTACATGAGTGACTCACTGGATAATTAGTTACAGGTGATCCTATTAAAGTGGCCAATAAGTGTATATATTCATTCGCATGTATATTATGTTTGGGTCAATGGATTCCAAATTCAGACCCTACAATCTGCATTAAGTTTCATTTTTCCAACAAATCTTGCATATGTGGGCCGTCTCCAAACAGTTGCCAAAACGTTAGAAGCACACTATTGTAAAGGACGTCTTTTTATGGCCGAATAAGCACAAAGGTGTCAACTCTGGGTTAATCCCCATGCTTTTGGAATGGGCACATACAGGAATGGCCATATAGTGTTTATAGAAGTTCTTTTTATTTACATATAGTACTTCATGAAAAAAAGCATACATAGGTTCTCCAGGGCATTAAAGTGAACATCAGCACAGTCTAGAGACTGCATCTAAATTACATTGAATTGAAAATTAGTTTTCAATTGTTCATCTTAAATGAGTATTAATTGCATGATATTTTGCACAATAGGAGCTAATTCAGAGGCATGAGGAACTCATTACCTGTGACACTAATCACACAAATTATTATTCTCAATAGCTCATGTACCTGGTACATTAGACAGACATGTCTTAACTCTTTCTAAGTGTTCTCAAAACCGATCTGCTGAGAAATGGACACATCTGCATATGAATTATTAGTCAGTACAAAAAAACATTTTGATTGAAGCCAAAGAATGATCTATGATAATGAATGATATATATATTTCTGGTAGAGGACCTGAGGTTAAGGAAAACATACACACATACCACCCCCCAACTACGAGAGGAGAGATGAGGATATAAATTTAAATACAGTATATATATATATGTGTGTGTGTGTGTGTGTGTGTGTGTGTAACCTAATGTAACGTAATGTAACAATGATTGTAATTATTTATATATTATTATAGGCTGAAAATAAACAAATATGAATTTATTCTGTATTAGTCCAATTTTTGTCAAATTATTAAGTGGGATTCTTTGTCCCAAACACCACATAATTATTAGATTTACAAAGATTTCAGGCAGGTAACTTAATTTGAAAACAAGATTAAAATATAAAAACATTAACTCACAACTAGATTTCAATTACATGTTTTCCATAATGACCATTTTAATTAGTGAAGTGAAATCTGAATGGATGCAGTTAAATGGAACCAATGCTGTGCTAAATAAGTAATTCAATGATAATAATGATTGATAGAACACCTTACCTCCAACCCCACCCCTGAAAAAAAAAGTTACAAATAGAGTCCAGAACTTCTGATTACCAAAGTCAAGCCCAATGCCGCAGGCACAGTCAGTCCATGAAATGACTGTTTGGATCAGTATGGAGGGGCAGCAATTCCTAAAAGGCCACAAATAGCAGATCCAGACTGCATTCAGTTCTGATGCTTTCAGATGTGTTGTTGAAGTGAGTTGTAGTTGGGAAAAAAAAGCCTTTGAAATGTCAAAGAAATCCTTAGAGACAGAGAAAAGGGTTTAATGTTGCTGCACATTCTGAGCCCTTCATTTTCAATATGTATTTTTTTAAAAATCCGCCATTCTAGTCACATCATATACGCTTGCTCATATAAATGATTTGTATTTGTTAAATGACTAAATAAATCAACATAATAAACTCCAAGGTGTGATCATAAAAAAAAAAAAACTTGACGAGGGTGCAATGTTTATGTTTCGCTTTTTATGTAACTTTTTATACAACGCTACCTACAATTCTGCCATGCCACCCATGTAAGAACGTATGAATTAAATTTGAGTGTTTACTAGAGCAACTGAAAGTTTGTAACATGCAAGCCTCAATTTGTTTTGCAGCTGAGAGCTTAACCAAAAAAAGTGGAAGAAAAATTTTTGAAATGGAATGAATTTATTTGTTTTGCTAAGTCTTTTTTTTTTTTTTTATAACTCCTAACATTGCTAGCCATATCAGCATACTAGTTGCAGTAACACTATCTGATTGAGTTAGACTGCGTTCTTTACTAAGATCCTTAGTTCTCTATGAATAAACACTTTACTGGTTTTGTTCAATTTTAAGTTGTCATATTTTGTAATATTCCTTATTAATAACATACTATGAGCATGATAACATCTGTTATTATATATTTTATAGAAATGTATAGTGTATAGACATAGTATATTATATAGGCATAGTATCATGCAGTGTAATTCAGAAAACAATTTGGGTTGTCAATACATCTGAATGGTCTAACTGAAGTCAGAGCGGTTTATGATATAAGTAACCAAATAATGACAGGGCAAGAATAACATAATGGAGATTAAATGACATAGTGCACATTTGGCATTGTGATATACTAACTAGGAGACATGTCTTTAATATGTAACTCACTAAACTTTGATGCTTTTTTGGACCTAGCTTCCTTGCAAATGTGATAAATGAGTGAAAAGTGAGAGGTTAGGAATCTGTGCATTGATTTACATAATCATTTACAGGGTTGCCTATTTATCTACTTTAAAAGAAGCAAAACAAGAATTGAGGTGATCTTTTATTCCTTACAAAAGACCCGTTTCTATTTCTTTATTAAAGAATAATAAATTGCCTGATTCTGGCTGAGTGCAGCAGTAATTCTGCCCTCTGTTCAGCGGATTGTTTGAAGGCTCTTCTTAAAATTAATAACACTGAAGTCGGTTGATGTCATTCATCATGCATGTCCACTCTGCACATCTCTGCTCACCGATGCATAATCACATAAGCCTGCGTGCAGCCGCATTCGGTGGTCCCTGGGCCTCCAAGAGGGAGCAGATTGGTTCCAGCTCGATGGATCCTCCCCATTATTTAATGTATTCCACTCTATTACTACTCCTTGCTGTGACACCTCATTCTTTTCCATCAGTATATGAGAGGTCATTCAATAACTGACACCACTCTTCCATTCCATAGTCACATTTCTGTAACTGTTTTGGCATGTGTCACAGCTGTGAATGCACAAATTCAAAGATATATCAGCTGACAGAGATTTCCCTCACAAGGACCACTGCAAATGTAATTTTCGGTGATGCCAGACAGATTCTGTCGAACATCATTGATCACAGCTGGAACAAGCCACAGAGGTCAGTTAGGGAACAACAAGAAAACATGTGTGGAATTAATGACCCAATATACCTTTTTTTTTTTTCGCTGTAGTGTGGAAATGTAATTGAGATCTGTTTTCTTATTCACCAACAAGGCTTCATGCAAAATTCATAGGAATTTTAACAAGAGCAATTTCATTGGATTTCATACGAATAAAGTCATAAGAAAAACTACAAGCACCTCTATCCATTCGAAAATGTTATCGCAGTTGTACATCACTGCACATTTGTCATTGTGAATTTGCCATGCTACTCGATTCCACTTTTTTTGTTCAGAAAATAATACAGAAAAAGCCGTTGGATTAATCAGCCTCATTATGTACAGCATTAAAGTGAATAAGACAGGAACCTGACAGCATGTTGTTGTTTTTTTATTATTTCATACAGTTTCTTACAATTCAGCTAATTACAAACCCCTTGCTAGTGCTACAATCTGCATTCACGGTTTTGTAGCACTTGAATAATTTCCCTTGTTATTCCTGCACTTGGTGTCATTGCCTTATTTTAAGATGCAGAGCAACCTGCTTGCTGCAAGCCTGGCAACACATTTGACAGCTTCCTCCAGTTGGATGGGAGGAGCAGAACTGTCATGAAGCAGGTGTTTAGGGAGTTCAGCTCTATTCCTCTGACTGCAAACAACTGTACACTGGGACCTTACATATGCCACTTAGCATTCACATGTTCAAAATTCATTAGGGGCCCACTGGTCTGAGCTCCGACTCCAGCATCTGCTGCTCACTTCTAATCTTTATGTCACCCATGTCTGTGATCAAACACTGCAGGTGTTTGTCCTTCTTCACAATTAATGGGGGGGGGGGGGTTCTACTTCTTTTTTCTTGCCCTTTTTCAGAGGTTAAGGTCTGTCTGTGGGTCTAAAGATAGAGGTGGTCCAAAATAAACCCGTCTGTATGGAGATGATTGAAAATTGATGGCTGAGGATAAAGTGAGATGTGATTGCAGAGCTGATATCTGCTCCGCTGGAGTGCTGTGTGCTCAGGCTTTTTTCTTTTTTTTATCCTTGAAGAAGTGCACATCTCCCGCATCTTCTCTTTCTTTCTCTCAGGATGTGAGGTGGCGGGCTGGCAGGCGGCGGGCACATCACGGCATCACGGGAGCAAGAGAGACTGACAGACAGACATGTGCCATTTATATTTTTTAGTATTGTTTTTAGCCGTTTTCTCCTAAAAACACATGCTTTTAAATGGACTTCCATTTCTTTTACTCAGTAGCTAAATTTTCTTCCTACTTTGAGGCACACAAAGGCTGCCTGTCAGTTCATAGCACATAAAACATGCAATTTATAGGCCGAACATAAACATGTGGCAAAGTAAGTACGCAGACAATTTTACTGGCACACAACATGTTAGAAACATCACAGATGAAATGTGTGAGAGAGACTTTGCAGATGGAACGTCTCCTCTGTCACCTCTGCAGATGCCGACTCTGACAGATGGATAAATTGGCAATAAGGAAGCAGAGTTAACGCAGACGTGTGCAAAAATCTGAGAATCATTAAATATTAAAACACACTGTAACATGTTAGGACTGGAGGGAAAAAAAGTCCAACGTGTATATACCGAATGACCAGGGCCTTTATTATAAGCTGTCGCATTGAAACCAGTGCGCAAAATCGAATTCTGCTTACCAGTGTTTGTCTAGCAAGTGGCAATTTTCAGTGTTTGTTCATCTTAAGAGGATACTCCATTTTCAGTCTTGTCAACGTTTTGTCTCTGCAAACATAAAAATCCCTATACAAAAAAAAGCACAAAATGAGCTATTGATTTCCTGCTTTCTTCTTTCTTCTCCCCACCACCACCACCCTCGACACCACTGTCATTCTAGAGTCTAATTGAAGGTCAGCATAGGCTTCCTTGTCAGAGTCTTCTTCCTGCCATTCTATTCAGCGTTCCACACAATAAATTACCTGAGTTTAAACCTCTCTGCACTTAAAAAAAGATAAATTTGTGAGCTTTTTTTTTCTGAAGAAGAGCAAATCAACAATGATTCCTGTTCACACTTTGCAGGTGTGAGTGAGTGCAGAGTCATTATTCCCACATTTGATTTTTGTTTATTTTCTTTTAGCTATTAAATATGGGCCACAACTGTCACTGAAAGGTTTTCAGAACTTGTCAAGGAGATTCATCAAAAAAGAAAAATTGCCACATGTTGGTAGGAACTTCTAATAATAATGTAGTGCCTGAATGGAAACCTGTAGCTTCTCTTCTGCAATAAAATAAAATATTATGTGGAATTATTTATATGTGACTATTATTTGATTTTCTTTTTGTAACTGTAATAGACATTAAATTACCTGCATATAAAAACAAATGCAGGCTTTTATATTTGGATGAGGAATAGAAAATGAGCAGAGAATAAAGTTATGTGTTTATCACATGCAATTGTGCATAATTCATAAAGAAAGAAAAAAAACAGCATGCTTTAGGTCTGCGCTTGAAAAAAGCTCTTCTCTCATTACTTATCGATTAGTCTTATCATTACATTCCTTTTTACGTACTTGAAGCGTTTGATGGGAGTATGCGTTCAAGGATATTATGTGGCATAATGCAGCTCCTGGCACCCATGCTGTAAGGCAATGCCAAACACCCCCTAGTAAAGTGGAGCTGTATTTTTCATTACAAAGTACTCTAGCGTAGATGGGCAGATGTGTTGCATGCCCTGTGAGACTATGGCTAATACCAAGAAGTGGGCAATCAACGGAGAAAAGTAGCCACATCAAGAGAGTGCCAAGCAGCCGGATACAAACAGGAGTCAACACGAGTGTACTTTTCGCAGGGGAAAAATCTGGTTAAGCAGACTAGGCAAATGCCAAAGCAGTTGGTAGAGAGCTCAGAGAGGGAAGGAAAAACATGTCCAGACGTCCAAGCTTCAAACATTACTGTCAAACACTGCTCTAAGCCACTGTAGCTTAAAATTCATAGCTGGACCTCTGGGACACTACTTGAGGTATGGAAGAATAGCCAAAAAAGAAGAAGAAGAAAAAAGTGCTGCCATGTGTGTTAAAATGCATATGGACAAATGAAGTTGGCCAATATCCCTAAGTGATTATATTTGATTTCTTGGTTAAATATACATAAATTTACAAGCACGATTTTATGTTAACTGAAGTAAAATAGGAAAACCAATTTCCATGGGGAGGGGGTGGACGGTAGATAATGTCCTTTTCTCTAAAACCATTGTGAGCTTAATTTCATTTTTACCAAATCTACAGTGTATATATCATCATCATGCATTCATTTTCCACTAACCCTAACCCCAGGGTCACAGTGGATCTGGAGCCAATCCCAGCAACACTGGGAACAAAACAGGTGGACTGACCCCATCCCATACTCATTCAATTCAATTAAACATTATTTGTAAAATGCTTTTAACAATAGAATTTGTCTAAAAGAAGCTTTACAGAAATCTCATTATAGGTTTTAAATGTATCCCTAATAAGTTGACCAAAGGCAACAGTGGCAAGGAAAAACTCCCTGAGTTGATATCTGGGTGAGGGCGCGTAGCATTCACAGCCGGTTGACCTAACGGCATGTTTTAGAGTTTTAAAGGAGAACCTTAAGCAAACCCATGCAAACGTGGAGAATGTGTGACACTCCATGCAGATATTAACTTGAGCTCATGATGGAACTCACTAACGTGAAGCTGAGATGCAGAAACGCTACATCTCAGTTTATGTTTATAGGTTTATGAGCTTTTCTATCTTCTATTTTGCCACTCAATAGATATACAGATATAGATACACTGTAGATAGATACATATTGAGATACTGTATATACACAGTAGATATATGCATAGTAACAAGAGCCTGAATGAGCTTTTATTTCCTCATGATTCCTCACATCACTGCTTCCATAACAACAACTAGCAAAGCAGAGATGCCATTTATGTTATGTTCATCACTGTTAAATAGCCTTGTCACTGGAAAGGAGAAATCCTTCATTCTGATGGTATGAGGGTGCTCGACAATACGATTATCCAGTTTTCTATTTTTGTTGGTTTCTTCAAAGTGCAACTGATTATATATTTCCAAAAAGCCTGTAAATTTAGTAGCTTAATAAAGTTACAAGTGGCACATCTTGAAAAATTGTATGCAGAGCTACCTAAGTTTCTTTGAGGCTGGTCATTTATTCACTTCACTTTTCATCCTGCCTGTAGGAAATAAGTGAATGCAGAAAGCAGTCTGCGGATCGTCCTGGAGGATTTTGTATAATTTGAGCCACTGTTTTATTAGTAGGATGATGCATGAGCGCCAACATAATTTAGATTGTGTCAGTAGTGTTAAAACACAGACCATGGCGTGTTCAACGATTTTCTTAGGGAATCCACAGTTATGAAAATAATCATACATTCTGTCATTGGTTCCTTAAGAAAGTCTCCATTCTCACTGCAAATGTGTTAAAGTCTCGTTAGCTGTGAATAAGGCTGGAATGTTTGCAGTGTTTATGATGTGTTATGAAATGTTACACTGCAAGTAGGAATTTGAGTCTGTGGATGATAGATTTCAAAGAATCATCTGATTTAATTAACATGTTCTAAAAGGTATCCTTGGCTTGGAGTGTAATACTCCATGTATATTTCAGGCTTGGGTGAAATGTGGAGAAGGAAGAACTGGTAGATAGCAATTCCAAAAATGTACCTAAGAAGCAGTGCTAGTACATGTCCAGTAAATTCTCTGAAGCTTTTTTGCTCAACAGGTTTGCATAGGAAGGTCCCATTTCAGTGTCCATGCTATATACATAAGTAATGAATTTGAATCTATGCCATCCAACCAGTGACAGCTGAAAGCTTTCTAAAACCCATCCCCACTCAAGGTGAATATAAACAACATGCTACCCCACAAGAATCTTTGCATATTCCACTAACTTATTTATGGTTTAGTGAGCAGGTCACTTCCCTGCTTGCTTGAACAGCTGCTGCAAATCTGACCCTTTCCAAAAACACGGTTTTGAGGACAAGTCTTGCACCACTTGCTGTCAGTTCTCTCATTGCTTATGAAGCTTTATGTTGACCCACTCAGAAGCCTTTGCCTGGGTCACATGAATAATTTATCCTGGTTTTAGCCTGGGTGTAACTTGTAAATGCTTGATGCCCAAGGGCCTCTGCTCAGTACTGTTCATCCCCCAACGACACCCCCCCAACCCAAGTGCATCCACAGTCCATGACAATAGCCTGAGTCATTGTGTCTATGAAATTACTTAAAGCACTTTTTCTCTGCTTTATATTTTCAGAGTATTTCATTTGAAAAATACAAAGCATGGGATAACTTTTTCAGTATTATAGATCTTTCACAAAATGTAGAGAATTGACTACACTGCAGCTTTTTGTCATTTTTCATCATAATACAGTATATAAATAAGCTTCTAAGTGCCATAAATAAAAAAATAAAATATTGCAGAGTAGCAAAGAATGGTAGAAACCTACGATCTTGTATGCATATCACAAATCATTCAAATTATTATTTCATCATGCTTATCGTTTAACACTTATGCAACATTAAAAGACATTCACCCAGTGGCTTTTTTGGAGGTCG
This sequence comes from Notoglanidium macrostoma, assembly GCA_030068235.1. Classification (NCBI taxonomy): domain Eukaryota; kingdom Metazoa; phylum Chordata; class Actinopteri; order Siluriformes; family Auchenoglanididae; genus Notoglanidium; species Notoglanidium macrostoma. The sequence continues at coordinate 16,553,583 of JAQQZR010000002.1, forward strand.
GAGGAAACTTGAGAACCCTGAAGAAACCCATTTGAGCATAGAAGAACATGCACAGAAATTCCACAAGTTCAGGACCTTGGATCTGCGAAGTGGTAATGCTACATGCCGTAATACCATGCTAGCATGCCACCATAAATCTCATATAGCATTTAACCATTATGCTTAACTATTATATTTAGCATATAATACTATCATATTGATGGCCCTTGGATATATGACGCACACACATCTTAAACCCATAATTACTAAGCCTTAGTTAAAAGGAGAGAACCTCTTTATCAGTGCATCTAATTGAAAAGGAGTGATTAAATAAGTTGAGACTAAATGACAGTGTCAGGGTGCAGCAGCTTCCTGTCCACTCACAGGTGGCATCCTTGTGGGAAAACCGGGAAAGTGTTTTAACATACCAGCTTTCCAATCTGACTTTTTTCTACTTCTTCAAGGACATTCCACCTGCTGCCAAGAACTGTCAAACAGAAGCATCTCAGTATAAAGAGGTGAGAGGACACCAATTAGAAAGCAATCTCTGGCCAGAAGAGCCAGCGACACAGCTTGCCACAGGAAGTGGGATGCCTGACTTCCTGCGTGGGGTCACAGCTGTTTATAGAGGCACCGATATCATGGACAACTAAAGGGGCCGTTTAGCATTGAAGGATGCAAAGCTCATTTGAATAGCAAAGTGCCACTTCAAAGTCACTAAGATATTAACATTGTCTTAAACATCTGCTGCAGGAACAAGGACTTTGGTGAAATGAGATGAGCATGTGGATGTCAAAAGAGTTTATGTAGAACAAGAGGTGAGTGATGTGAACAGGTTGTTGTATCGAACCAGATACAAAGGATGTAGGATTTTTAGTATCTATCATAAAGAGTATATTATTATTGTTAAACTTATCATCATTGGTTTGCTTCTGTAGACTGACCTAAACCTGTCTTAGTGTATCTAGTGATTCTTTTTTTTCTGGGATGTAACAAAGGCAAAAATCAATTAAATAGAACGTATATGAAAAAGCATCATGTTTTGAAAGTCAGTACAGTAACTTACTCAGTCACTTTAGACAGTAAGCTGACAGAAAGGTCCACAGAGTTATGTAAGGAGACCAATTATAAACTCAGGTGAAGTAGCTGAGGTTCAGGAGTTGAAAAAGTAATATAAAGTTATATTCCAAAAATTTCTTTTTGTTGTTATAATTAGTAAATGAATTTTTTTCCAGCGCACTCTAGCATTTTCCAGAGACTCCAGGGCCATAGTGGTAGGGTTTGCTTCCCCAGACCCCCCACACACAAAAAAAAAAAAAAATTTACCAATGTATTCTACACCGACTTTCTATTTAAACCAGATACAGATAGTGGCACTGTGTTACACCCCTAATATAATATTATTTCCAAAATCTACTAAATATTATGGTGAAATAGCAAGCATTACAATCTTGACAAACATCATCTCAATAACTAGTGTCAGCATACCAATTTTCCCACAATACCTTGACACATGTGTATACCTCAGAAGAAGTGAACATTGTGATTTTTTTATGGAAGTTAAATCGCTTCAGTGGTTTAAGTGCATACATTGGCAACCCATCATCACTTGGATGGTGCTCCACTTACCTAGCGTGAACTACTACAGGGATGGCAGAGTGTGATTGGATCCTGCTATGAGCAGCTGTCCATGACCATACTTGGCCCAGGCCAATTATACTTTGCGATTCCCGGTCACTCCGCTGCCATGTAGTCAGAGCCATTAATCTCCCTGGTTGAGTGTCGTGCCATGTGTTAACAGGGAGGTCCCTTCCCACTCTGCACCTGGCCAGTGCAGTCAGGGCCTTGCCAGTCATCCTGACTTCTGCTTATCCTTGGGCCAGATGTGATGTGCCCTCTGATTACCATTAACAGTTGAGCTTTAATAACACTAGAATCCAACTGTGGGTTACTCTTAAATGGAAGCCTTACAAATTACAACAACAGATTGATAATAAATCTCTAGAAATTTGCAGAAAAGGTTTTATCTCTTAATCTATAATTGTAAGTTACTCTTTCAATCTATGTTGAGTATATTCTACAAATGCAAAAATAAAAATTTATAAAAAAAAAAACAAAAAAAAAAAAAAACCCTTTTTGATAGCATTAATGTCTTTTAAGGAAATAACTGTAATTGTAAAGCAATTTGTAAATCTAGGCAAGAGCTGAGTCCTTGATTCTCATTTCAGTGTGAATATTTCTATAATCATGTTGTATCCTCTGAGTAGGTGATTAGTCTGCCTGCATTTACCAGAACCCCAGTGGATCCAAATAGCCCTTTATGCGAACTGTAACATCCTGGATGGTTCAACTCTTTTAGTAATGTTTTTAATCCATGTGCATATAAATGTTACTATCTGAATGCTGTTGAGAATGCTTTTGGTTTATTTATTTTTTATTTTTATTTTTTTACATGGATGCCTCAACAGTGTAAACAATGCAGCGTTGAATACAGCTCAGAACTACACTTCCCATCAGCCCCAGCACAAACACATGACCAAGCCGCATGCTTCACTAATCATCCACACATATTTCCTATTTTGCCTAATTAGTGTCTCTATTTAAATCTGCATGTCGCCTTGTCTTGCTTTAGTTGTTTATAGTTGTGTTACATGTCACTTAGATCATGGTGACCATGTTATTTCCATGTGTATTTAGTTCTTGCTGGTTTTATTTCTGCACTTGCACCAGTCTCTGTTACCAATTCTCTGACAAAAAAGGTAATGTGTGGGGGGTTATGTATGTAGACAGACAGACCGACAGACAGACAAGGTAAATACAATGTGGTACATACAGCAGGGTCCAAACATCTGAGGGCACTAAAAATAATGCTTCTATTTTGCAAGTTGTATAAATTAAACACTATGTTTAATTACAAAGATCATCAATACCTTCAGTGAAAAATAAACTCAACTATGCGAGAAGAGTTTTTTTTTTTTTTTTTTCCCTCTTTCCCTTTAATGGCAGGTTTTAGTTTGTCAGTTTGACTCTCTGTACAAAGGAGTTACAAATGTCTCAAATTTTCTTACATATAAACTCTAACCAACAAACTGTGCAGAAAATGAAGTAAGTTGGAGCATTTCTTTTCTTTTTCTTTTTTTTATTTTTTATAAAAACTGGAAATAAAAAGGTATTTCAATTTATAACCAGATGGTGTTGGAAGAGAATTCCAAAATGGTCTCCGGACCCCACTGTATATCTACATACAATATTTATGCAATTCAATAGTTACTGTATCCTAAGCCTTCTAGCTTGCTAGTTTGATGAAAAAGTAATATACTCATTAATGTGGTGCAACATAGTTCTCACCTTCATGATTAAATGGACTGACGTTCATTCAGTGAATGATGGACTGTGCAAAGGTTGTACTTTTAGTGACACAAAAAAGAGCATACAAAGACAAGTACTAAACTTTGCTGTGCAGATGGAAATACTTTAGTGGAGTGGTATGAACTTGCAATAGCACATATGAACTTTTTTACTGAAATAACAATAAGCATAGATAGACAGCCATGTCTGTTAGTATGCAAATGGTAAGTCCAATGATAATTGAAAACTGCTGTAAAAAGTTGGATGTAACAATAATGAATACAAAATGACTAATGTATAGAAAAAGTGCAAACAATGACCGTGCATTGAGCAAGGATTTGCATCAGATGAGCAATGATCAAGCTTTCATTCTAAACAATGTTCTAGATCATGGACACATATTCCTACTAGTCTTTTTTAAATATTGGCGCATGTGATCATAGCCATATGGTGTAAAATAATTCACCTGCATAACAAATCCAGTAAAGGATTTGAGAAGTGCAAATGCAAAAAGAAATTATTCTAATCAGTAGAAGTAAATATCCTTGGATAAGTATGTTAACTTGTCTGTGACTTTAAAAGACAGCGCTTTTGAGATGTCAGCTGATAAATAGAATCTTAAACATCAGTGTTTGTACATCAGTGTGATGTACAGGTGCAATAATGGCAACATGTCTTCAATCAGTGTATCACTTAAGTCGCTTTAGAGTCATGCTTCAGTGAACAAGGACATTTCTTGGTAAATATGTTTGTCCTCAATTCTGCCTGTCCTAATTTCCATTCTTTGCATCTTTCCCTCCTGTTTTCAGAAGAGGGAGCTAAAATGCAATGAAGGGAAACATGGAATGTTATTCTTGATATTGCTTCGTGGTCAGAAATGCTCACACTGGTATTATACCTGTGCTGCCTAAAACTGGCCTGAAGAAGGCTATTTACAATATTTTACATGTCCTGTGCCTAAACCATTTCAGCAGTCAAGAACTTCAACTCAACATGTATTCCTTCTGAGACAAATTATATTCCACCATCTTCCCTGTTCTTCAATTATTAAAGCAATGAATAGCTGGAGTAATTTGAGGTGATTAGCTTTAATAATACTGAGCATTAATAGAGATCCAGTCTAGTGTTAATGTAGGGGCACTGCTTTAATCACATTCAGAATAGCAGGGTCCCAAAGTTATGGTTTAGCACAGCTTTTAGGTTCAGTCAGATTAAAAATTAAAAGAGGGTCAAGAAACTCTTGCTTTTTCAAATGGGAACAGAAACTCAGCTGGTAAATTGAAGCACCTTGTGATAGAGTACATCATGTTTCCTAATCTGTTTACTAATGCCACTTTAATGCCATATAATGCAAACTAGCTCCTGCTAGGAAATCATGAAACAGACAAGTGGATTGAGTTGACTGCTGTGTTCTCTGTCAAAAAGAGTAAACAGCGGTGTGTACACGTGTACAGAGGAAAAAAAAAAAAACCAGCAGGATAATGGATAAAGCAATGAAGCATAAAGCAAAAATTAACACATTATAAAAACTTATATAGTAATCTAAAGGTTTTTGTAGAACTCTACTGAAAATATGCTTGTGAAACTAAAGAACTGCTGGCTAGTAGACTTAAAATACAAAAAGGGTATTTATTAAATGTGCAGAACGTGCATAACTTCAATTTAATTACAGTTAATCACTATTAAAACTCCACCTGTTCAAATGTGTGTGGGTGTGTCGGATCGCATGAAGACTGGCAGATGGTGACAGCGGTACAGAGAGCGAGTAGGGAAGACAAAGTGGAACATTTCCTCAACATTTCTGTTTTACACAAGTCTTGAGTCAAAAACATTGTGGGTGTATTTTATACATGTATCCAGGGGAGTAGTGCTTGGGGCTAGCAGCAAAAATAGTTTTTTTTGTTCATGTGTGACAACTGCCTAACTTTTTAGTATCTAGGGTAACAATTGTTGTTTCAATTATCTTGTCATGGGCTTTGCTAATTTCTGTACCTTCCGTGTCCTTTGAATTTCAGAGCCTAAGGAGTTAACACTTTAAGACATTTGGAGTTAAGCCAAGCCAACATCTACTTCCAATAATCTTCCCCAACTGAAATCAGAAGAAAATGGCAGAAAAAAAAATATTTCTGGCAACACTTCACCTCATTATCTAAACATGAAAACTTTTCTTGTAGTTGCAAGAGGAAAAGTACAGTGCTTCAAAACATATAGCTCATTAGCTAAAAATACTGTGTAAATTGCATCTCTTATCTGAAATTTAAGTGAGTTTGTTAACAAGTATGCACATTTAGATTTTTACTCCTACACTTATGGATTTGCATTTATCACCTGGCACTTAAACAGTATACAGTATTCCGTAAAAGTAATTGGACAGTGGCGCAACTGGTGTTTTGGTGCAGTAGTCCAGCACATTGGACATGGATTTTTACAATAATTTTATAATATATATAGGTTATTGATTTTACGGAGATATTTGACTTTCCTGGCCTAGTGACTAATAATTTTAAAAAGGTTTGGTCTTTATAAATGTCAAAAAGGTTTGGTAAACTGATAGTAACTGTAACCTGTTGTCCCTTAAAAGGAGGACCAAATTAATGCCAGTAGCCAGTCCCTAAAAAATAATTAGGATCAAGATTCAGAATAAATCATTCAAAAGCAAGAGTCATTTAAAAAGAAAATGGGATGGGTGGAGGAGGAAATGGCTAATTATTTAATTTTTTTGCTTTTCTTTACACAC
>JAQQZR010000002.1:16565874-16579822 GCA_030068235.1 Notoglanidium macrostoma
TTTACCACATAATTCAGTATATGCCATACGTGTTGTTTCATAGTTTTGATGTATTCAGTAATGTTTTACAACGTAGAAAGCAAAAAAAATAAAGAAAAACCTATGACAAAGAGTAGGTGTGTCCAAACTTTTGACCGGTAGTGTATATATATATATATATATATAAATTTAATGAAATATTTTATGAAATATTGAGTCATTTTTAATTACTATGTGTTTCACTGAACAAAATCTACAAAATCAAATACAATTTAATGTAAGGAGTCTACATGGAACTACAAGAAAGCAATTCTACACGCTCTATCCTCTGGTACCATAGATTTGCATAAAAGATATGAATACAACTTGATCATGTGCAACTATAAGTAATATTCTTAAGTTGCAGCTCTAACTTTAGTTATAAAATGAACATAAAATAATGAAAAACAAGTAAAGGAAAAATGTGAAATTTCTGTTATTATTTTTTTCAAAGCCAAAAGAGGTTTGAACATCTTGTCACACTTTATTAAATGAAAATCAAACAAACTACATATATGGACCCTAAAAAATTTAAAACAAAAAAAAAGAGTTTGATTAACTGTTAAAGCTCAAGAGTATAATGGTGAGGTTTGCAGTAGTAAACAGTGTGGTTACTCAGAAGAGACCACAGTAGTAGAGGACCAAAGAATATTTTCAGTCATGAAACAACCTGCAGGATGTAGGCACAGATATGTCAAAGATTACTTGAAAAGAAAAGAATACACCAACATGACCTCAGAGGGTTTCACACAAGGTGTAAGACACAGATAAGCTTCAAGAACAGAAAGGCCAGGTTTGGGTTTGCTGCAAAGTACATAAAGAGCCTGTAGAGTTCTATGACAAAGTTTTATGGAGAGATAAGATGAAGGCCAGCCTGTATCAGTGTGATGGAAAGAGAAATATGTAGAGAAAATGGAGCATAATCATGCTCATAATCCAAAGCATACCATCTCAACTGTGAAACAGGGTGGCACGGGCATGTATGGCTGAGAGTTGTAGCGGCTCACTTGTTTTTACTGTCTTTTTGCTTCAACTGTCTTAAGTGCTCCGACCCAATCAAACGTCGCACACTGCAGCAAGATAATGACCTCAAACATAAAGAGAGCGATGACCATTTTTAGAGCCAAAAAGTGGAATGTTCTTGACTGTTAGTCACCTAACTTGAACTTTATGGAGGTTTTATTTACTGAAGGCTAAAATGGAACATACTGAAAGTGAAGATGACTGGCTGAGCTCTACATTAGCAAATGGCTTTTTTCTTCTTCTTTTTTTTTGAAGCATTTGCAAGCAAGTACAAAATGTCAACTTTATTTAAAATGTGTCTAATTACTTATAGTTCTTAAAAATAAAGGTTGTACTTTTTAAAGACAATACGTGATATGGCTTTAATTACTGTAAGGTAAATGTAAACACGGGCAAATTAAAACTGAACAATTTGTTTCATTTCAAACATTTTCTTACAAGGGGCAAAACAACAAAACCTTTGCCTTATAATTACAGCACTGTCTGGTGTTGGGTTGATGCTGGTGTAATAGTCAGCACTCTGGATTGAATTGGGATTTCTGAAATCAGAAGTTCTTTCTAGAACCTACATTGAAGTATGTAACTTATTAACTAGCACTGTAAGTGTTATTGCTAGATACCTTTTAATGTTCTTTTGCTATATCAGCATTTTCTTAAAGAAAAATGTCTTCAAAAATGGTAAATTAGCAAGCAGGTAATAATTACTTATTATCTGATATACTATTACTTACAGAATATTGTACTCATTGAAGTATGGAACTAGTAATTGTTAATTGCTAGTTATCACTAGCGATCCTCGAATATGCTTTCGCTAGAATGTCTTTATCATAGAAAAGAATGGGTATGCAATCATTGTAAGTCAGTAAGTAAATGATGGCTATTGAGCTGTTTACTTATTTATTCATGAAACGCTTTCTTACTTATACTAAGTTAAATAGTATTATTAAAACGATACAGATTTACTGAAGGACATAGCTTGCTATTGCCTGCCAGTAAGCAATTGCTTTTGCCAGTTATTCAGTTGAATTTGAGCACACAATTCCAGTAATAAACTTTTGAAAAGGCACAACCATTAATTGAAACGCATTCCAGGTGACTACGTCATGAAGCTGGTCAAGATGATGCCAATAGTGTGCAAAGCTCTCGTCAAGGTAAACAATTGCTACTTTGAAGAGTCTAAAATATGAATGATTTTGTTTTTTTTTAAACACTTTTGTCTATTACATATTTCCATGTGTGTTATTTTATAGATTTGATGACTTCAGTACGTATTGTTCTACAATGTAGAAAATAAGGAAAAACCTATGAGTGGGTGTGTTTAAACTTTTGGCCAGTACTGTACCAGACGGGTTAATCAGTAATAAGGAAATTACTTCCTTCATGTTCTCTTACACTTAAAATCTGTTTTATTCTCTTTATGCCGATTCTTACTATTTATGAGTATACTCTGTACCAGGGTGTTCCGACCCGAATGTCACGACATAAAGTAAGAGGATAGAATGTGCATAGAGATAAGTATTAATAGTTCTTGTTGTCATGTGAAGACTCTATTATTCAATGAGCTAAGCCTCTCTGAACATGTTTTGGCATAAATATCCAAAAATCTTGTTATATATTGTGTGGAAATTCTCACAATTACTTAGACAGGAATGAAGACAAGATGCATGACGAGGCCAAAACAGAACTCTGACAATACCGTATTTCTCCATCTGAAAAATATCTGCAATAAAATTCATCTGCTGTGAATATCCTGTCTCCAGACTTATCCTTCCATTCTTTACATTTGTCTGAAGCATTTATATTTGGTATCAAAACAACATAGTGTAACAACTATTAAAGTGAGTTTACTGTAATGGACTGGTAACAGTATTGTGGTGGGAAGGATAATGTGAATGTGAATATGAATACGTGACATGAAAAGTTGACTCTCATTTCTCTTGTCATGTTCCGCCATATGTCTAATTCATATGTCAAATGTGTAATGACGAGGATGGCATAAGATGGGCATTACATTAGTAGGTTAATTATGTGGTGTGAGTATGTATGTGCAATAGCGTGCTTGTTGTCATGTGAAGTCAGGTGTAGCAGCTTGGTGCCGTGGGCGGCCAGATACTCAGGGCCAAGGATCCTGACAGACCTCTAATTCAGCTATTTTGAAATCATCTATGCATCTTTTTTTTTTTGCCTTTGGGATTTTATCCACTGAGCGATTTACATATAAATGCATTTTTTTTGTTTGTATGAGGAACATGATGAATGCTCAAGAGCATGATTCTTTGCAGTGCAGAAACACCGTGTGTAACCATTGGAGATATGTTCATTTAATGCACACAGGTTTTATTTGTGACTAAATGTCTTTTTAATTAGCCAATTTAACAAATGAGGTGAGCACTGTCAAGGGGCTCATTACACTGAGTTAGCTCTCAAAATCCCAGTTGTGTGTGTATATAGGCCTATGCATACTGTTGTGATGTCATGCTGGGTTTTAGATATTTCTTCATGACTGGTTATTGGTATTCAGTGTATTTATATGTCTCGGTGCTCTTAAGCCTCAGGTTTAAGTGAGCGCTGAAAATTAGATAATCTGATTTTTTTTTTTTCTGCTATTTCATGTGCCTTTATGCTTGATTTCCTTTTTTCTGTAAGGGTTGCTTGTTTTAAATCTGAACTTGAGTGTTTTGACAATCACTAACAGCCGATTATTATAGATATTATGTGAGGACTAAAGTTAAGTTTCATTGTCAAGCCATGCATGAACAATTACCGTTATGCAATGCATTATATCATGAGGTCTCAATGGAGGAATGATGTGGTGCAAATGTACACACTTATGAATGCAGCTCCTATCTGTCCTTTTGAGTTACATTTTTCAAGTCGGTAATGCTCGGACATGGTGAACAGAAAAGCTATAACCCTTTCATTCAAACCTAAAAAACACTAAACGTTCAATTCGGTCAGATGTCTCTTTTGTAATTTGTACTTTGTAAAAGTTGCACATTTAGTATTTCCTCCACATTTATATTTGTGGAAAGAAGGATGATGGAGTCAATAATCCACCTCATTCTCATTTATTATACACATAATGTGCACATTCATGTTACAGATGTGTCAGCGAGGCAGATGAATAATTTCAGCTTAAATGAAGTTCAAATGTAGGAGTCATTTCACTCTGCATAATTGTAACTAGCTAGGTTTCCACCCAGTTTTGTGCAAAATGAAGCAATATTTTTAAAAAATTTGACAACGCTGTTGCAAACGGTCTGTGCTTCGACTGAGTAATGTTATGTGATTACAGCTGGGTTTTCTTCTCTGATGATGCTCTTTTTTCAGATTGGAAGCATTTCCATTTGCTCTTCATGTCATGTGACATACATGCAAAAACTCTTTCCTTTTAGGTTTTGCAAAATATTGCTTAATCAGTTCATCTGAAAAAATGTCATTTGTCAAATTTCATATGTCAAAAACATGTCAATGTTTGAGGGTTGGGTTTTTTTTTTCAAAATTCACATTTTTTTACTTTGCAATTTCAAATTGCACTTTAAAACCCTTTCATGCATCATGTCCATACAGGCACTGAAAATATAATTTAAGGAAAATGAGATCCTTTAATAAATAACCACTAAATCACTTGAGAGCATTAAGCAGGTTAATGGAAACATGGCTAGTGAAGGGTTACAGGACACTACAGTCTGGGCTAGAAATAAATCAGCCCCAGCACCATTTTTCATACCATTTGGTATATTTTTTTTGTATGACCGTTGGTAGTTCTGTTGTTCATCAGTCCAAAATTTCTTCCTCCTTAAGGTATTTCTTAATAGCAAATAATCTGATGTATATGCCGCAAACTCTTATTTTATATTCTTTTATTTTCTGACCCAGTCCCCCCTGCATATACTCATCCTCTAATGTATGTCAGTAACAATGTAAGATAAGCAGGCCCACAGCATATAGGCCTTGCAAAAAAAAAAAAAAAATTTGGAAATACAATAATAACAAATTAGAAATAGGAAGACAAGGATAGGATTTTTGTTTTTATTGATAAAACTGTAAACTGTTGAGCGGCATATTTACCCTCTTGCGCTACAGATTAATGACGCAATGGCATACAAGGTCACATTCACATGCCTGTTCATATGTAGCACTGGACAAACAAGCCAAATATAAATAATAATAATAAAAAAAAAAACTGCACCGAGCACAGTTGCTCTTAGGCCACTCATCAACACTATGCACCTCAGAGGGCTTTTTCTGGCAGAGGGGAAATTAAGTCCAGCTTTAGCCATCCTAGGTGAACATCCACAGGTGTTTTGTGTTTGCAACCTAATTATTTTTGGTGGCTATGGAGAATTAGGACTCCTCACCATAATCCTCCATCACCTGGCCTGCTTGTTTTCCTCGTCACCTCTTAAATTCCTCGTCATTTGTGGGTTTCACTTAAGGGCCTTTGCTCAGCCACAGATAGTTTCTGTGTGTACACTGCAGAGCCAAACAACAGGAGAAGCCCCTGATGAAAATCTGCTTTGTGTTTGCTTTGGTTGGTCCTGGAGGATCACACTGCTCCAGAAGACCCTGTCGCTTTCGGCAACAACATCTGCCTTGTGAGTTTGGGGCACGTCTCTGTGGAGCTACAATGCCATTTAACAAGGCATGAGGGATTTGAGTCAATGAGTTCTCGATGTGGTGAACTTCATCACAGCAATGAATCTTTTCAACTACAGTGAAGGCTTTTTCAGTCTAACCCTCTGTACTTTCAAAAGTGTCCTACATTTCTGTCATAGTATTTTTTTTTTGTGGTTTAAGTGGGACACCCTGCAGAAATAAATACAAGATTGCTTTTATTTTCTCCACTCCATCCCTTCCCACCCAGTGTTGCATTGACATTTCAAATCAGCTGATCAGAGAGCACAGAAACCTGCTAAATACAATTTATGGTAAATTCAAGTGTTTCACATTTGTTTCCAATTTGATGCTGTGCCATGTTGTCCCTTATTATAAATGCAACAAATTACTTTGCAGAAACAAGGAAGCACAAAACACAGCACCATTTAACCAAAGCCTGAAGTACATAAAATTAGACTTTTACTGAATTTCTTATTTAATATAGCTTGGACATGTAAAACACCCATGATGCTTACAGGATTTAAACTCTGATGCAACCAATGTTCATGTGTAAGAACGCACCATGAAACAAGACTGGCTTATATGAAAGATGTCTTTTAGAAATGACTGTAACGAACATTTTTGTGTCCGGGGAGACATAAATGTGTATGTTTAATGGGCAACCAATAAACTTTGATGTTATAGATAAAAGAGGCCGTTCCCTTCGTCCTAATGGAGCTATTCCTTATAATCCTTTATGCAGAAGCTTGCTGAGGATCAAAGTAACGGAGTGTTGCCCAAGGCAATAAAATATATATTAAAAACCGAGATTGATATTAACAGGGTAAAATCATCAAATTTATTCATTGACAGGCAATATACTGGTTTGCAGAACATATTCATCATTTGAAGGCAATAACCATTAAAGTGACTACTGTGAAAAAGATGCTGGACATGGAAATTTACATAAAGGTGAGTTTTAGAATTTTATTACCTACAATGCAGGCCAAACTAGATTAATTAGGCAACCAATCACTATGGCTAGTGATCAGACAGTGTCAAAAACGGAGTTGGTTTATTATTGTGATCAATATGGAATTACTCGATATTGACAACATAATTAACTTTTTTCCTTTATAAAATATTTCAGCAGTTAACAAGATCAAGCCAAGTTCAGGATTAGTTTGACCAGATGCTATAGTTTTCCATACATTTCATTCATGTTTAGAATGAACTTCGGATGAAAGATGCAACTTTTACAAACAATATGCTGTCATATATTGTCCTATATAAACATTACTTGAAATGCTTCTGTCTTAAAGGAGATCTATATTCTTGGTATGTAAACCCACAGGACTTGGCTTCCAGTAAGAGGAAGGATGTATTATAAGGAAGCATTCATTTTTTTTTAATGTTTTCATGGATTCAATGTTTCCCAAATTAAACAACTTTTGTAAATCTAGCAGTAATTTTTATATTTTTCTTCATATTTACTCTTCAGGTGACAAATCTCCAATAAATTAACGAACATATTCAAGGCATAGCTAACTTTCATTTGATGATGTCCACAAAATTCCATAAAAAGGCAAATCACACAGAAAAAGTAAAAAAAACTCCTAACAGAGGTGTGCACAAAATCCTTGCAGCACTTAGCTTAGAAGCATAGCCATAGACATTAGGAGTATAATGCAATGCCACTATTGGTGTCTGAATCTGTTTAGTGCAACAAATAGTTCAGTTTTAAGTGGACGTGGCCTAAACCATAATTGTTTTTTTGTTTGTTTGTTTGTTTTTCCTGAGTGTGAGTGTATATATATGTGTGTGTGTGTGTGTGTGTGCGTCGCAATCCAATGCACATGGTCTAAACCAAATGCCCTGTGAACCTTTCTGGCAAGCTTTCTAAGAAACATAGTGCACCTCTTATTTATACCTGTATTTGTATCTTATTAGAACACATTATCTGCTCACTTAACTTATTAACTTAATTAAGATTGCTAATAGGCATAGACTAATCTGTCCTCTTTTTACAGGGTGCCATTTCTTTTAGAAAATAGTAATTGAAATCAATAAGCGATTTAAACTTTTAACAACATAATCTGTACAAATATACTGTAAACGTGCACCAGCTTGTGCCAATTATACAATTTGCAGCCTATCAATACAGTTTCACATTAGTGAGACTCTTTATATGTAAATTATACAAACTCTGGTAAGATACAAACTATTTTCTGAACTACTTAGATTAGTAAAGTCTCCTGCAACTGATTAAATTCCTTTTTATCCAGCTTGAAAAATGCCCAATAGAGCCACAGTGTTAACTTGTGCTGCCTGTAGTAAGGACTGAAGCTAATATAACATAATGCAGCCATATGTGTCATTATTGCACAAAAACAAACATTAGAATTACAACCATAAAAATTGCACATTGTGTTGCTTAGGTTGCTAATTGCGCAGATGTGTTTTACATGTTTCTCTGCGGACTCCATTGTTATTTGTCCCATAGTAACCACTGCAGTGTCAGATTTCAGATTCCAATCCTGTAGTTACCATGCCGAAAGCTTCCATTTAACATTGTCAATGTGATAGCTTTCTGACACTGCTGTTTGGTGTATAATTTCAGTTATTGAAGACTAATTGTTCTAACTGTTCAGAACTATCCAAGAGTAATTATATATTGTGTGCATGTATTACACTGTGTTATTTGTGTGCTGTAAATCAGTATTAATTTGTTTTTGAGGTTTGGTGAATATCTTATTTTGATGAAATTATCCAAATTCATATCAAAAATAAATATCATACAAGGCTTCCTTCAACCCATGCCTGGCATTTTGGTGCTCCTACATATAGAAAGAAGGCTTTGTTAATACTGCATGCCTTTATAATTGGTTGTCCATTACAATGAGGTATGTGCTTATGTCATCATATATAAACTACATGGTTAAAAATCTAAGGGAAATAACCCTAGGGCCAGATCAATAAAAGGTGGTTTTGTTTTTGGTCTTCCTGTAGAAACTATTAGTTTTCTTCATATTTTCATAGAAAATAGTAAAAAATGGCTGTATATTAAAACTTGTGGGCACTTTATTGCTGGGTAGTAAATGAGAATATCGCCAGAGAGGCACAATACACGTGCAATAAAACAAAATGAGATCATAAAGGGTAAGCAATGATGCATCACTGAGGCAGATTAAATGAAAATCAAGGCACCAATAAGGCATGTAATAATACGCTCTATCATATTATGATATCATATTATGATGACTCTAGGGAACTTAGTTTTGGATTATGTAGATTATGGCACCATTTGTAAATATTGATCACGTCAAAAGAATTTTACTTTTGTGATTAGTTGCTTTTCAGTGTTATGGAGATAAACATGATTAACATCGTGCGTTTCCATATTCAGAACATGTTAATTTAAACTTTATTAAGGTCTGTTGATGACAGATCCTTTTTTCCTTGATACAAGGAACAGAAGGCACTGTATTGGATGGGGTCACCTTCTTTTTTTGTGTGGGGGGGGTATCAAGGATCTAGTCTGCTTAAATCTGTCAATTTGCAGCCACCACTCCCCAAGACTTGGTTCAAGGGGTGGGTCCTGGTAACCCTAATCCAGGCAGTACACACATGGGGGTTATTAGGATCATGATTTTTCTGACCTCTTCCTTCAGATCTTGACTTCCAGTGATCTAGTCCTGAGCATCTCTGAAGTACCCAAGCCCGTTCAGCACAACAAGGTCTCTTTTTCCACCAAG
Source organism: Notoglanidium macrostoma (assembly GCA_030068235.1). Lineage (NCBI taxonomy): Eukaryota > Metazoa > Chordata > Actinopteri > Siluriformes > Auchenoglanididae > Notoglanidium > Notoglanidium macrostoma. Next base: position 16,575,270 of record JAQQZR010000002.1, read on the forward strand.
GAGAAAGATGCTGCATGGAATGTGTGCTTTTTAGGCATAGGACAAGCCTATAGTTCAGGATGTCCACTGCCTATCCAAGCACCAACAGCCACAGCATCCCCTACTACGAAATGTAGAAGGAAGGAATGTAGAAGGAAAATGAACAACTGAATAAATATTTTGAGATATATTTTTTTGTCATTATGTTAAACAGTTTGGCAGGACACAAGAGTCATTGAGTTTTCCACTAAATTGACAAATTTTTTATTTTATTATTGAGTGAAATTTTATCAGTTTTTTTCTTTCTTTTTTTTTGTTATAATACCAAGGTTCCAGCCCAAATAGACTAGACAAAACTTTTGGCTCTGCTTGATTTGTTTTGGCCATGTTCTATGTCCTCAAGTTATACAATGATTCTACATTTAATTTAATTAAGCTGTTTGATTTGGTGTTGTCTCTTTGTTTTAACGGCCCACTATGTAGGATTTTGAGGGTATCTCTTAGCAAAAACAGATTATATATTTGATAATATATTTCATGAGTATGTTTTCATTAGTGTATAATTACCTGTAACTACAAATCATTTTATTTTCATAAGTTTAGAATGATCTCTTTATATCTATATAGGGAGCAGGTCCACCTTTGCAAAGTTAACATGTGCTAGACAGTCTACAGTAGCCTACAGTACTACAGTAGCCTAGAACTAGAGAGTGCCTTCTGTGTTGTGAGTTTTTACAAGTGGCAGCATGCATCTGGAAGGAACCACCAGAAAGATGAAAAAAAGGAGAAAGGAAAACAAGGAAGAAGAAATAAGAGGAATTAGTGTTTACTGGTGCTGGCTAACAAGTTTGAAAAATGGAGGATTATATTATTTAGCAAAGAAAAAGCAAGGGAGTGTGAATGTAATTACTTGGAAGCATTGAATGGGCACCTGATGGCTAGCATATGTTTTATGTATGCATTCAGGTGGTTTAATCCTTTAAACTGTACGATTTCGTGTTGGGTGGCATGGTGGTGCAGTGGTTAGCACTGTCGCCTCACAGCAAGAAGGTTCTGGGTTCGATACAGAAAATACATAATACAATACACAAAAGTAATGGTATTTTTCACACTCGTTATTTTTAATGTTTGACTTCGTTATGAAAGTTAAGGACAGGTTAAACACAGTTTTGTGTTGTGTAAATAGGGTTGTTTTGGAGTAGGGAATATGAAAGGCAAAGTGTCTTAAAGCTTATTTAACATGTTCTTAATTGAATATTTAATTCTGGGTTTCCAGTAAAATGAGGTCATGTACGTATTTAAATGAATGGGATCCCAGAACAAATTGTCCTTCTAATTAAACAACAAAAAAAAAGATTCCAGTGAATTAAATCTTCTGAATATTTTTGAATACCTTGTAATATGAGAGTCCAGATCAATAGACACACAGCCTAGCCTACATATTTCATTTGCCTCACAAGCAATTACATCTAGTCTCATCACAATTTCTTTATGAAAATATGAAGCTGGCCCTGAGCATTCAAGCCAGTGGGTATGCATATACACCATGGTCTCATTACAAGGTTGTACGATTATTCATCTGGGGCAATCAATTTTCAGAACTAGATGATCCAGCTTTTTTTTCTTCCATGCTGAAGGATAGATCTCTTCTGTTGTTTGTTGCCATGGTGACCTGCTCCTCTGGCCAGAGCTTTATTGTCACGTACTTGCGCTCATCCAAAAGCACCTTTTATAAGTTCGTCACAGCAAGGTACTCAGACCAAGGTTATTTTAAAAGGTGAACACAGGCTCATTTTACTTCCAGACTTGCAGGTCTTTAAAACTTTCTAATCAAGAAAGACTGTGAAAGAATTTTGATGTAGACGATAACTGTTTAATGTTTCTCTAGTAGAGTCTGTGGCTTTGCTTTTTTCCTTCAATCTTTTTCCTTTTTATTTTTTTTAATACTGGTACTTTTATAAGACTTTCTGAAGAACCTTGTGCTCACAATATGCTGTTGCTATGCCATGTGTGCTGTATGCTTGATCAAAGCATAGAATAGGAAATAACTACTTGAGGCAAATCCATGATAATGCTTAACACAGTCATATTTCTTTATTAATAAAAAACTACAAATACATGATTACATACATACAGGATACATACAGTCCCTTCTGAAAGAATAGGAATGATAAAATCCTTTTTTTTTTTTTTTTTTTTTGCTGAAAATATACCAAAGATATCACTGAAGATATTTGGGTTAAATGTTAAAATATGAAAATGAGACAATAAGAATTTCAGGTTCCTTTCCTGATATTTACATCTAGATGTGTTAAACAACTTGAAAAATGGCACCTTTGCTGGAAGTCCACCCAAAAATTTTAGGTAAGCAAAAGTATAGGAACAGAATAAAGTAAATAACACTTTATATTTGGTTGCGTAGCCCTTGTTTTCAATAACGCCATCAAGACAGTGACTAACATGATATCACCAAACTGTTGCATTGTTCTTTTGTGATTCTTTTCCAGGCCTGAACCACAGCTTCTTTCAGTTGTTGTTTGTTTTTGGAGGGGGATCTCCATTCAGTCTCCTTTTTATGAATACATGCCCAGTTGGTTTATGGTCTGGTGATTGATGCCTAAAACCTTCCATTTTTTTACCCTAATGAAGTCCTTTGTTATGTTTGCAGTGTCATTGTCTTGCTGCATAATGAAGTTCCTCCCAATTAGATTGGATGCATTTCTCTGTAAGTTGGTAGACAGAATGTTTCTGTAGACTTCAGAATTCATTCTGCTGCTACCATCATGAGTTTCATCATCAGTAAAGACTAGTGAGCCTGTTCCAGAAGCAGCTATGCAAGCCCAAGCCATGACACTACCTCCACCTTGGTTGAGTAATGAACGCATATGTTTTGGATCATCAGTAGATTCTTTCTTTCGCCACACTTTGGCATTTCCATTACTGTTGTAGAAGTTAGTCTTGGTCCCAGAACAGTGGCTCATCTCAGTATTTGTTTCCGAATTCCAGTTCGACCTTCCACTTCTTACTGTTTATGGGTGGTTTACATATTTTGGTATGATCTATATTTCTGGTCTCAAAGCAGCTTCAGAATGGCTGGCTTTTCTCCCATACGTAGACAGGTCTCTTCATGTTGGTTTATCCATTTCAACAAATAATTCAGTCTTCACAGGTAAAACCCAGAGCTGAAACCATGAGCAGACTTTCAGAGATATTAATTGTTTAAACAATCAGTCTAACAGTCATCAAGAAACCCCATCAGTCACATGTTCCAATATTTTTTAATCAATTGAAAAACGGGTGGGTTAAAAAAAATAAGGTGCCATGTTGTAAGTTGTTTAACACCTTTAGCAAAAATTCTGATCTATCATTTCACATTCATATTTTGATTTTGAACACAAATGTCTTCAGTGTATAGAAAAAAATAATGCAATTTCCCTTGCTGTTATAATACTTTTGGAAGGGCTGTGCCAACACTAAAAGTAAAGGCAAAGCACTACGGACAAGGACCACACTGACCATGTGGGGCAGTAACTAAAACATCAACAAGTAATCAGGGCCCCAGGGCAAAGGCACAACCAAACGCTCATGGCTGGAAGGCAATGAGTGCCGCAGTCCTCAATGGATGGTGGCTCATCAGAAGAGGAATAAAAGAGTTGCTCACTGGAGGAAAAGGGGGGAAAGATGCCAGAAGCACAGAAATCTTGTGAAACCGTGCAGTAATCCTTTTTCTCTCACGTCCTCCTGACAGGTTCCCTGCAAGACAACTGCCCTCCAGTGCAGTGCTAAAGCCTCCCCAGCCACAGAATCCACAAATGCTACAGCATTTCATGCTGCCAATCTAAGAGCATCCACCATCAGGCTCCACTGTTGCATGTTTCATTTTTCACAATTAAGGTAAACAAATTTCTCCTTTGAGATTCAACTGCCTGTGTCAATGTGTGTGTTTTCTGTTCATGCTCTAACATTCCACAACACAAGGGATATAATGAAGGCTACTGTAGTGGGACATACCATTATTCTTGCTTAGAAATCTGAAAAAGTAATTTGGCAATATTATCTTATGATATTATTTTAACAAGAAGTAAGCCTGCATTCACAGTGGCTGCATGTACAGTGTGTACTGGGTTGCCAGGTCTCAACAAAAAGACCTGAGCTCAAAAAGATTGCAAAGCAGAACAGGAAGATGCATTTTTCTTCTTTTTTTTCAAGAGTCTTTGTATGGGAAACAAGTTCACCATGGTGTGCATACATTTATGTTTTGTAGTATTTGCAATATGCCTTTTTAACATCATAAATCCTTAAAATACACTACCAGTCAAAAGTTTGGACACACCTTCTCTTTCATAGGATTTTCTTTTTTTGTTGTTTTCTACATTGTAAAACATTGCTGAATACCTCAAACTATGAAGCAATACATATACTGAATTATGTAGTGAACAAAAAAAAAAATAACAAAACATGTTTCATATTTTAGATTCTTCAAAGTCGCCCCCATTAAGCTTGATGATATTGTGGGCATTATCTTACCCAGCTGCATGAAGTCGTCACCTGGAATGCTTTTCAGTGAACAGGTG
>JAQQZR010000002.1:16583114-16601996 GCA_030068235.1 Notoglanidium macrostoma
TAATCCATATTATGTCAACAACCGCTCAACTAAGTAAAGAGAAACAACAGTCCATCATTACTTTAAGACATGAAGTGGCTTTTAAGTAATAAAAATAAAGAAAAAACATTGAATTAGAAGGTGTGTCCAAACTTTTGACTGGTAGTGTATATATCCTTTCCCTTATTCAATAGGGAATATCTTACAGCAGAACTGGTTCTGCCCTTGTTTGTGAATATTGATTCCCTTTTCTGTGGAAATTGATTAGATTTAATTCTGACTATTTGCTTTAAAACAAAATATTGGTGTCCACAGATTAAACTATTTACAATAACGTCACCCCCAGACTTGCTTCTGCCACCTGCAACCCTGTTCCAAAGCTAACCCAATTTGGCATGAAAAACCACAAATCTATGTTGGTAGCTATATATAGCTTCTAAGGCTAACTGTTTAAACACAAATTAAATAATGCAATTATTAGAAAATTGGTTGTTTGAAGTATGTACATAATAAGCTTCAAACTAGCTTCAATGACAGATTAGCAAAACTGTACTGACTACATACACACACCAGAAATACCAACAATCATATGACTTCACTGTTACATGTTTTTCTTACATATTTTCCCATTAAACTGTAAATGGGAACTAAATTCAGGTAGGAAATAAAGTTGTAAGTGAGGGATTGGTTAGAGGAAGAATTCAGCTAATTGTTGCTTTACCATGTCATACCATATAGGCATGGAATTGAGGAAATCTCAATTTAAATGTTGCTTGTTGTACTGTGATTTTGTTGCTTGTTGCTCTTTCTGAAATCATGGTTCTATGCCAGGGGGCAGAACACTTTCTCCAACTTTGTAATGTGATTCAGTGTCATTGGATGCTCACCCAGGCTGTTTGTTCATTCTAAATTTTAAAAGGGTCAGTCAGTGTTCTTGCTTTGGAAATATTGCTTCAGAAATTAGAAGAGCTATTATGATAAGCATAGGTCAATGACTCTTATAGAATGATTCCATCAATCTCTCGGATCTCTTAATTCTGGTTGAACCGTAAAAGTCCTGACCTTTATGTGCATAAACGTGGCACTGTTTGTGATCTGCATGTCCTTTTCCTCCATAGTCTATAATTTGAAATGATTCAATGAGACTGTTTATCAGATGAAAGTGACCTAAAGTGTCATTCAGATTCCAACCAAGTTAGAATATAGCAAAGCAGTTAAGGCTCTGCACCTTGTTTAGAATGAAATGGCTCGAGAGCCGTGATTTGATTCCGTATGTTGACAAAATTCCTTTGGAAACAGGAAGAAAAAGTAATGTCATGTTGAAGTGCTTGTATGATTTATGCAACAGGCAATAGTGTTCAAGATATACCATACCTCCAGCAAGTCTAAACAAACGTGGCAGTTGAATATCAAACTACCTAAATGCCAAGAACAGTGAAGAGTTTAGCAAGAGCTTTGTTTAACTAGATCGTTGGAAGATTTCTCACGGTTGACCTGAATGCAAAGTGTTTTAAGTTGTTTCTTCTTATCTTTCATCTTCTCTTATCTTTTAGCCTTTATACCACACATGTTTGAACCAAGGTCAAACGTCAGTGGTGGTGATGATACTCTGACACATCTATATGCTAGATAAAATAATATTACTTACTCTTACAGATGGAGATGCACCAGGGGGGTAAAAGTGAGCTCAATAAATCAGAGGTAGAAAGGCATTCCAGCACTGAACAGCCTTAAGTTGTTAGAGCTGTCCTTCAAATAGAGTGCCTGTTACATAGTTACAAACTTGCACAAATTCCACTCTCTTTCAAATGAATATACACTAAATATTTTTCAGTCTATTTCAAGGGATGGCTGGAAAAAAGGGAATAGAGTGCAGGAAGACAACAGCCAAAAACATACCAACAATTATATCTACTGCTAAAAAGCTGCTACTGTAGGGGTGGGACATACGAATTCTAGAGGGTATTTAATTTGGTGAATATGATGCCATCCATCCATTATTTATGCAGCTTATCTGTAAGAGTTGCAGGGAAACTGGAGCCAATCCCAGCTGAGTTTGGGTGAGCGGCATTCTATCTCACGTCCAACACTGAGACAACCATTCATACCCACATTCACACCAATGGGCAATTTGGAGAAGTCAGTTAAAGCTAATCTGTTTTTCTTTGGACTAAGGGAGGAAACCGGAGTGCCCGGAAGGAGTCCACGCAGGAGCAGGGAGAACATGCAAACTCCACGCAGAAAGGCTGTCAGTCATGCAGTTTAAAAAATATTCAGATTTAATTCACTGGAATCTTTTTTTTTGTTGTTTAATTAGAAGGACAATTTGTTCTGGGATCCCATTCATTTAAATACGTACATGACCTCATTTTACTGGAAACCCAGAATTAAATATTCAATTAAGAACATGTTAAATAAGCTTTAAGACACTTTGCCTTTCATATTCCCTACTCCAAAACAACCCTATTTACACAACACAAAACTGTGTTTAACCTGTCCTTAACTTTCATAACGAAGTCAAACATTAAAAATAACGAGTGTGAAAAATACCATTACTTTTGTGTATTGTATTATGTATTTTCTGTATCGAACCCAGAACCTTCTTCTGTGAGGCGACAGTGCTAACCACTGCACCCAGAGTATGACTCATCAAAAATATATGAATAATTCTCCCATAAGTGAAGCATTTTAAAACTAAAACAAGAATATCCCCCAAACATTTTTTGTCTTTTTTTTCTAGATTTTCTAGATATTCTATAATCTGAGTGTCCTTAACATGCAGAACAGATACAAAAAAATACTTCAGAAACACCTACTTGATGTCAGGGGCTCTTTAAGGGTCCAGTAGTGTGTTTTTGTTGGTGGTGTTGGTGTTGGTGTTGTTTTGGCAGCCCTGAAATTTGAGCTGACGACCTCCAGTAGCACACATCACAAGCACACATCCTTACCTGCTGCGCTTCCACTGCCTCATGTAACTAACCCTGGTATAGCGTCTTAGTGATTTCACACTATATGTTAATATGCCATTCAGAATTAGCCTGGTGTATTTTGACTTTGGTTACTGACTGAGTGAGTGACTCCTAATCACAGAGATTCTTGGCAGCAAAATCTATTATTTGTCCTCATTTGATGACAGTCTTCACACTGATTGCTGAGTGACTCATCATTTAGAAGGAAACTGCTATGTTTTTTCATCCAACAGTGTTGCCTCTAACTACAGGAGAGAGTCACAAAAGGTCGTAAGAAAAAAAATGCAATGTTTAAAAACTTGCTACTAAAAAGGAAGTGACTTCAAGTAAAAAATGATCACTGAGTGGATAAACTGTATTCAAGTGTAATAATGTAAATAATGTAAACGTATCTGTAAAACAGAGGGACACTGTAAAATAGAATGTGCAGTCTTTATTTAATAACATGACTAGAGACAGTTTTGCATTTATTTAGATTATTTGCAAGCCTTTTATGTTTTATTGTTGACATGGCATTTTTATTTCTGCTAAACCAGTAAAGGTAAGATTCATTATTAGTTTGCACGCTATGGTAAGAATTTCAGCTGTAACAAAGCAGCTTTTTTGTACAAAAGCCAAGTCCTCCACATGTATTTGGTCTTTCATTAATCTGCAAGAATGCTGTTTATTATAATAGGACCATTTTTGACTGTGTGGCTCCGCTGAAAGGTGCTTTAATTAACATTCAATTGGAAAACGAGGCTTGATGTAATAGACCACGCAGTTTATAAGTCAAGATCCTTTAGTGTCAAACTAAAATTAAATGAATATAAATGACATTTTGAGAGTTGCTGGAGCTTGTTTTATCCAGAAATCTTTTAGAAAATATCTTCAATATGTATTCAGCTGGTTGTACAGTCGTTCTATAGGACTTTCCTTAATTTTCCGCTTTGTTTTGAGCCTTTGAATGCCTGTAATATTTGTCTCATGCTCAGAACCAAATGGTTTGGGAAAGGTTGGGTACAGTTGGGATGACTTTTGAACAGGTCCTTCATAGGACTGGAAAGGCAGAGCATGTCTTCTCAGAGTGACTGTCCTAGTAGGAGGCTGTTCTTGCTTTTTCTTAATCCCGACTGCCCTGATGGGGAATCTTCACCAATGAAGATTCTTGTCACTTGTTTTTTGATTAGAAACATCAGCTTCTTGAAAGAGATCTAAGTGCATTTAAATAAACTTCACTACACAAATGTAGCTCTTGTTCAGAACAGGGTTGAAATTGCAGTTGTTTTACTTTTCTTGAAAACTTATACTGACCTCTGGGAGGCTAAAAATCTAATTTCTGAAGGTCCAACTATATAATCTTTATTTCTTCCACCAGCCTGGATAAGTAACAAACATGAATGAAGAGCTAGTTTTTTAATGCTTATCTATATCTGATTAGATCACTGTGAAAAATAAGACACTATAAATAAGAAGTGCTTATGTGTTGTTTCATAGTGACTCTTCACAGTACCGCTTGTGACTATCACCAAGCTATCTGAATATCTCTTTTGAATATATTGTTGGAAGAAAAAAACTCTCATCTTTGTGTAGTCATCTTTAAGCATGCTTTTTACATTGTTAACTTTTTTACAGCCATGTCATCAGATAAGTAATCAAACCAGAGGAGAAATAGAATAAAGGATACATTTTAAATGAAAGATTTCCTTTCTTTCTCAATGAGCTGCTTTCAGGTAAATTATTTGCATTAATTATCACATAGTAATTTACATGAATGAGTAATTGAGTGAAGGGTTGCTTTTGCTCCAATGTGGTGCAATATAAAAAAAATTATCGTATAGTTGAGAGATAGTAAGACTGAGTCCCGACAATGTCCATGTGATATCATATATCTCCCCTGTCAATCCCAGCAACCCTAGCCAATCGCAGGCATGTATGCATGCAGCACTTTTCTCAGAGTGTATTATGCTGCACTGTGATGCAGCAGTTCAAAAAGTAAGATGCTTTCACATGTTTCTGATGAAGCACATCCTTCATCCTTACCTGGTTGGTAGCTGTCGTATGAAAAGGGAGAGCTGATTGAAGGGTGGGAATTTGCAACGGTTCAAATTGGGAGGGGGGGGGAATAGGGGAATATTGATTTCAATAACCCCTACAGTAAAGGTGTTTGACATGAGAATTAAGGACCCACACTTGCATTCTTTTGTCCTGAAGCGATACGCTTTGCTGAATCTATTCAATTTATGAAAATCAGCTGGTACATTATTCAGACTAGATGACTGTTTCAACTAACTATCCATCCTTCGTACTTTACAGTTGAGGATTTGTTATATTAATTACCCTTCCTCCATCTTTAAATGAACACTAATTGTGTTTAACAGCTGTGAGGTTATTATTGATCGTCTTGCAAGATATCATGCAAATGGAATTACAGTTGATCAGTTCATTTTTAAGTGATATAAATATGTGCTCAAATTGACAGGTTAACAAGCATTAAGACTCAGCACTCATATCATGGACAGAGGGTTGAGGAGATGGTATTGGCAGAGACAATGACAGGATCTATAGAGTAATGACATGTACATTTATTTCTTAGATTAAATTTTAATCCATTTCAACTTATCGCCTGTTTTAAACAAATGATGTACATTGAAAGATTATGCATTCTTATTTTATTTTGACTGAATAAAATCTCTTGAATCTGTTGTTCATACTTTTTCCATGCACTCGCCATTCTGGGCGAACATCACAATTCTGCTCAATTGTTCACTTGGTCATCATTAATTAAGACTGCCTTGGCTTTTTGACCTCACTGGCACTGGGGATTTTGATGGGTTGTGAAGAGCTCATAGAGTCTGGCTCGAAGCCCAGTTTTTTTTCCCCCATTTGGTCATCTGCAGTGTTTGATGCATGACAATTTAAATCCCCTTTTCTAATTAAATGTGATCTGCACTTGAGCTAAATGACATTTTTACAGAAGGCTATCGGGTACCTTGAAGACAAGGTGACATTCTGCATTCCATTATAGCGGATTAGAACAGGTGAGGGGACGCTGATATAGTGGGCCCTTCAGCAAAATCTTCTTTTTTAAACTTTTAAAAATCATCAGTGGAGATGTGCAGTCAGCTCGGAGGAATCAAAGGGATTTGGGGCTTAATTCACAGCTTAGTCACTACATCCCCGATGTCAGCACAATGCAAAGTTCAGCAGTAAATCATTAATAAAATAATGTCATCACTGCACCTTGCAGGGTTCAGTGAGTACAAAGAATTCTAATTTGTGGTCAGTGCCCGAGCTTTCCTTGATGTACGTTTTTGACCTTTTTGGTATTTGTGCATGCAGAATAAGGGGTTGGGCCAAAAATCCAATTAACTATATGATAGAGCCACAGTTCCCTACAAAATTATTGGCACCCTTCATTAAACAAATGAACAAAGATGAAACTCACATGCTTAAAATCTTACAAATGATATTTTGTCCTCAGTTATATAGGGATGGTGCACAGTTATATTTAAACACGTTTTTAATAAATGTGTTTTCTTAAGTATTGCAAAAATAAAAATCTGGGAGATTTCACAATTATCAGTGGCCTTGCAAGTATTATTTGGTGACAACACCCCTGGAGAGAATAATAGCTTCCTGTAATACGTCCTCTTGGAGACACTTGTGGAATCTTTGACCATGTCTCTATTCAGCACACATCAAGCTCATTTATAATACTTAAGAACATCCTTAAACATTTACACGTTTGGACCGTAATGTCATCATCTTTAAGCAAGACCAGATTTTAACTTCCTGGTTAAGGCAACCAACTTTTTGGGCTGAAATATCACGGTGCTTCATGACACCGTATTCCCAAAATTCCATGAACATTCAGACCATGTTTGGGGGGAAAAACAGAGCTACACGCAAGGAAAAATCCTCATATACATCATACTTGTTTCGAGACTGGGAAGGTGATATCATAAATTCTGCTAAGCACCAAGTTCAGTTTGGTATGCTTAAAGCCCTAACTCTTGGAACATTTCAAACATTTCCAGACTTGTTACAATGATTATGCCTAATGGTTACCATTCTGTCTAAATAGTTTCTCTTGTATAGTTTGAGAGGAACATTTAAACTATTTTATCATTTTTTCTAAAGAGTGCCAAAATTTCTAGTGGGAACTCTATAGTGCAGATAAACATATATTTAAGTGATGCCTTAAACAATCAGCAGTTCTGTTATATATAAAACGTAAATAAAACATAAGCAGCGTATGAAGATTTTACCCACTCTTAGTTGGAAAAAGGCTGTATGGCAATAGGCAATTTGCAGAATAAGAATTTGTGGCGCGTTCTCATGAGAGCAATTTTTGTGGTGCTTGTGATGTTGCCTTGAGATGAAGACTTTAGTGGACATTAAGTGTTAACAGGTTGATTGATTTTTCTTGAGTAGAAGTGTTTGAGGTGGGGTATTTCAATAGTGTCTAGACCACCACCTTTAAACACAAGCACTTTCCTTGACTTTCCTTTAAGCCTGAAAGAAATAAGGGGATAGATGTGGACTGTGGAAGATGACATCATTTCTTTGCTGTCAACAGCAGTACAATATAAAATAAAGATATAAGAAGAATTCATTCAAATAAACATCATTTTTTTTGCAGTGAAGCGGTGATGAACACAAGTGATTTGATATGTCTCGATATTTATTTTATTTAATGGGTTTTTTTTTTTGCATCAAAAGTTGTGCATGCAATTTAATGTGTCCAGAAGATAGTTATATTGTAATCTTTGAAGCTATTTTTACATTTAATTTGTCATTTTTAGTTATGTAATTAATAGAATATTGGTAATATTTTGTTAATTCAATTTGTACTGCTATAAAGAAGACTTTTCCTCCAAAGTCCTCCAAACAATAAATTATTAAGTTTGATTATTCATTTAATTATTGATATTAATAATTGTTATTACTATTAATATGAATATGTTTAAGGAATACTATAAACAAAGAAATTCATATCAATTAACTGATATTTCAGACACAATATGGTCATAGAGTTTATTTATTTTTGCTCCGTCTATGAAAATAGTTCCCAAGGAAGCTACAGCTGGATAGAGTGTTGATGTTGAGATGAAACATTCAGACTAACTGACAGCCTGTAGGTGGTTTCAATATAATTCATATTATTGCTGCAATTGGAATTTTATGTAGCTAACACAGACAATTATGGTGATACAAATAGTGAAATGTCATCATTCTTGAAAAGGTGCTTATCTGATCAAATACTCGACCTGAACTTACTACTGTAGATGTATTTATTATTGCACTTAAATAGTATTCCATTGCTTTTTGGAATGTATTTACAGCCCAAAACATACATTTTGCATGATGTATTGTGATAAAAAGCCAAGCAGTGCTGCAGGACTTAATGCTGCTCCTCACCTTAGCTAATATCATTCAAGAAAAATGAGCTTAAACACATGGTATGAACTGTGCACAACTGAAATATGCCATTATAACTCTTTGAGTCATAAATTCTGTCTGTTTGAGGTCTAAATACCATTGTACACAATTGTGGTACTAACTGGTCACTATACATGCATAACTAAACTCTTTATATGGCGATTATGTATTTTGTAACCTTCACATAATTTAGCATCTTATACATCTTCATGCTGAAGTTTGGCTAAGAAATTGCGTTGAACGATATTTTGCATGCTGAAGTGACATAAATGGCAGCTAGCATTTTTTTTCATTTGTAATGAAAAAAATAATCGTAACATAAACTGTAATCTGCTTTGGCTCTTGTTATGACAGCAGTTTTTACACCACTTGTTTGAATTATCAAAAATAAAAGAATCTGCCAATATATCTGAAAATTTTAATGCTGCAAAAATATAATTTTTCATGTATCTTTTCACATTCCTGCACAACCTTAGTAAGAGTTATTGCCTAACATAGTGCCACATTCACAGTCATTGCTGATTTAGAGGTGGCAATACCATTAGCACATTTGCCAGCCTTGGAACAGAGAAAAGCAGCAGTACGCCACCAGCACAGGCAGCAGGGAAGATCAATGAAGGACAAGGCCCTTTGGTGGCATTAGGCTGTGAAGCACATTCTAGCATGCAGCACTTGTTATATGAGCTCGACTCTGTTAGCTTTGGGAATATAAGGAAAACATTTAGCCATATAATGTATACCAACCAGGGTTAATATGGTAGTTCATGGAGTGCTGAAAAATGTTTCTTCAGGTGGTGATGTTTCTTTGGGGACGGTCTTTTGGTTCTGGAGTTTCTCAGGGTTGCAGTTGAGTCCAGAACAGCCTCAGACACTATTTTTCGATAAGAGCCTATTTTACAGCTTTTGCTGAAATATTTAGATTTTTGCCCCGCAAATTGGCTAAGGCTTTTATATGCATTCACAGAAGTTGAGGTAGCCCATTAACAGCAGGCTTATTCATACAACTTTTTTTGTTTTTTGAAATTTTTGCCGGAGAGCAAGAAGTCAAAATACCCATAACCATCTCTGTTTATCCAACATGGTCTCAAGTTCATAACTATTTACATGACACAGTATCCTTTTAAAATACATGAAGATTAAGATTAGTAGTATTAGCCAGTATTCATATTTCTTCCCAACAACTTCTTTCATTTAAAATGAATTGAATTACTCTTACTTACATTACCTTCTAAAAAATTTTATATGAGATCAGATTTGGCAGATTTCTGATTTAGAGCCTCACTGTAATAATGTCAGGTCTCAGGCTCCATGATAAACCAACCACTATGCTAATGCAAAAGGGGATTGTGCATTTGCTTTCCCTCCTTGCCCTTATGCTGGATATTATTAGGTTACTAGGCTCTATGAGTATTTTATGAAACATTTTAAAATCCTCTTTTGTAATCACACTTTTAATAGCTCGTAGTTGCAAGTTTGTTTATTATAACTGTACCTGTTGTATGTTTACTTTGTTTTGTGTGCCTTAGTAGTAAGGGGTATTAAGCACTGTGATGGATTAATCAGTGTTGGTTCATACATAGGTACATAGGGGCAGGTGGAACAGAGAAAGAGAGAGCGTACCAGTCAAAGATTTGGACACACCTACTCATTCATAGGTTTTTCTTTATTTTGACAATTTTTTAATATATTGTAGATCAATACGTAAGACGTCAAAATTATAAAATAGCACATATGAAATTATGCAGTAAACCAAAAAGTATTTTAAAAAAGTTTCATATTTTGGAGTCTTCAAAGTAGCCATTGATGACAGCTTTGCACACTATTGGCCTTATCTTTACCAGCTTCATGAGGTCGTCACCTAGAATGCTTTTCAATTAAGAGTTGTGACTTGTCAAAAGTTCATTAGTGGAATTTCTTGCCTTCTTAACGCATTTGAGATTATCAGTTGCACTGTGTCGAGGTAGTGTCGGTATACAGTACACAGTCCTATTTGAAAATGGTAGTAATCCATATTATTTCATGAAACGCTTAACTAAGTAAAGAGAAACAACTGTCCTGCAATACTTTAAGACCTGAAGTGTCTTTTAAGAAATAAAAATAAAGAAAACCCATTGAATTAGAAGGTATATCCAAACTTTTGTCTGGTACTGTTTATATATATCAGTGACTTTACAAACTCCTAAGCTTCATGAAGTTCTCAATTCATTTTGAATGACCACTTATTTAAAAAATATTGCTATTTGACAGAATTATTTAGTTACTTTCCTAGATGTTCTGCAATCATGGGGCAGCATGTTCACTGCCGCATTTAGCTCCATAGTGTTAATGCACTTAGTGCTCATAAATGAGGCCCATTGGGACAGGAATCATGTTGCCTGATGCTTGAGGGAGGAGCTGCAGACAGGACAGTTATTGACATAGTTGCCACAACATGGTTGGGGATTACACACTAAATTGGGATAATTAAAAACAAGCTTCTCCACTTCCAAGATCATGTTTAAAGCAAATCCTGCTCAAGTTTAATAAAGGCAAAGTGTATGTCCCTGAATTTTTGGACTAGTTCAAATAGTTTTTTGTGATTTCTGAAAATTTAGCTGAAACCAGGCAACCCCTGTTAATGATATTAGCTCTTGTGTGTGTGCCTTGCTGGCAATGGTAAACACACCTGCAGTATCAAGTAATATTCAACAAAGGTACTTTGAATTGTCTAAATGAGCTGCTAGACTGTATGCTGGATGACTGTTTTTGACTCTCAACTGCCTATTACGGGCACTCTCAAAATTCTCTATATAGTAGCCTATAGCCTAAGTCAGGTGTGATAGCCTCTCAAATTAATTTCCTTTCAGTTTTTGTTTAACAATGTTGTTATTAATGTCACTTTGCCCTCTAAAATCTATGAGCACAAGCCACTGCTGCTATTTACATACTCTAACTAGAGGAAGATCAATTAATTTTAAACATGCAGAGAACAACTCCCAGTGAAAACAAAGTGAGAGGGAATCAAGCTCAAGATGCAATACTGTCAGGTTCATACTAACATCTAAGAGAAAAAGAATTCTACTTTACATACTAACCTTGGCTGCTGGGCCTGTCCTTTTAATGACAGCATAATTCAGCATTCACCTTGGGAGGCTGCCATAGATTTTAGTTTATGAGATCACTGGAGTAACCTCAATCATTCAAGTGCACATGCATCTTTGCTTCAGAGATTCCTGTCTCCACTGTCGCTGAAATGTTGGTACCATCGAGCGGCATTTTTTTTTTTTAAGATATTGTCCCCTTTTCTCTCTGTATTTGTATTTCTGGTTCACAGATATTTGCACTTGGAATATTTTATTACTATTTTTCTTTGATCATTACACTGTCATTTTGTTACATTACATTGGTATTGTTAAATGAGATATAAAAGTGGTCATGAGTACCTTTGAGATTGCTGAGGATTATTACAAATGAGCTCTGCTTATGAGTGAGTTTATTATTGAGGTTTATGAATGCAGTTATGAATGAGGTTAAAAGGAAAAGCTACAATCTCTAAACAAGACTATTAACTTATTAGCTCCTTGTTTTGTTAAGTAAAGCTTTCATTTGTGAAAAATTTCACATATTTCTAGCATTTAAAAGTTTGAGTGTATATCTGTCAGCAAGCGCGCTCGCACGCTATTACCTGATCAGTGTTTAAGGGATAAAAACCACCAAGGTATCCCGTTATACGGAATTAATGTATGAGGTGGAGGCTAGGAACGCCACAATGCGAAGTAGAGTGGAGTTTACTGTGCCAAGTTCATTACTTCCATATAATGTTACACCTCGGAGGCTGTTATCCCACTTATATCTAAACATGTTTTTATATATAAAGGTCTAGAAAGAACACACAAGGAGTAATTTTTCTGAATTTTTCAGTTTGTGATCTATTTTTGTCCTGAAAAAGGATAACTTGGGGTGGACCATCCAGCTGGTTTGGTTGTTATGCTTACTGGCTATTCAGGCTGCCGGTCAACGGATAATTTACTATGGTTGTTATTTTTTCCATTCAAAATTACCCAAGACACTGATATGGAGCTATGATTAAAACTTTTTTCTAACCAATCTACTTTATATAAAGTTATTAGACACTCAGCCAGCCAATCAGAAAAGAGGATTTCTCGTCTCTGGTATATAAGCAGAATTAAATCAATGACAAAAGAGAAAAGGTAATGATGGTTCGAAAGTATTTTTATAAATCTCATTGCAGGTGGGACATTATGTCCCCACAGATTTGCTTTACTAACATACTTAGATGTCTTACTTGCTTTAAGATTAGAGAATATATTATATCTGGGTGTAAAAGGAAGTAACACAGAACAAGTTGGTTAATCTGGTGCCAATTCCTTTTAAATAAATCAACAAGTCATCAAAACTATTTATTTCATATACAATATTGATGACACTAACCGTCATCAGAAGGAAGTAAGGAAATGGGAGATATCAAGAAAATGTTTGAGGAAAAAATCTCGGGCCCTCTACCAGAGGCCTGGGAGTTTGAGGGTTCTGCACAGCATCTTAGCTGTTCCTAGAACTGCACATTTCTGGACAGAAACCTCAGTTGTTGTACCTGGAATCTGTTGGAGCCATTCACCAAGTTTAGAAGTGACAGCCTCTAATGCTCCTATTACCCCTGGAACTACTTTGGACTTCACCTTCCATATCTGTTCCAGTTGGCCTTGGTACTTCTCGATATTCTCATGCTCCTTCTTCCTGATGTTACGGTCAGCTAGGATTGCCACATCTATCACTACTGCAGTTTTCTGCTCCTTATCATCCACCACTATGTCTGTTTGGTTGGCCAGCAGCTGCTTACCTGTCTGGAAATTGAAATCCCATAGGATCTTAGCTCTGTTGTTCACAACCACTGTTCATGGTGTCTCCCATCAGGACTTGAACTTCTAGCCCATACCTGGTGCAAATGTTTCTGTACACTATCCCCAACAATTGGTTATGTTTTTCTGTATATGCTCTTCCAGCTTGCATCTTGCACCCAGCTACTATGAGCTGGACAGTTTCAGGGGTGTCTTTGCACAGCCTGCACCTTGGATCCTGCCTACTGTGGTGGACCCCTGCCTCTACCGATCTGAAATATATATATATATATATATATATTGCAAAGGATTGGACATCCTTTTTTTCACTATAGAACTACTTTAATGCTAATGTACAAAACCTTTCTCCTAAATCACTGCAAGGGCTGACATCCATTGCTAGTTCAACTCCCTTGCTGGGACCTGTCACAGACAGGAGAGTAGCTTTGCAAGATATTGGAAAGCTCAGTGTTTCGGAGTATTGTTCATGTCTCTGTCCAGTTTTCTTAAGAAGATACAGTGAAAAATCAAACAGGAATGAAGCATCTTTATATTGTAAAAGTGGGAGCATCTATTATGAGTGGACTTTTGCTGCATATGGCAGAATAAGAAGAGAGGATGTTGCAAAGCATGAGGGACATTAATCTTGAGGGGCATATGCAGGAATTATTTGCTAACTGCAGATGAACCATATGGCATTTGGACTACAATATACATAGGAGGAATCCACATTTCTTTTTTACCATTTATTTATTTATTTATTTATTTATTTACTTATTATTTTTTTAATATAGATTAAGACTTTCGTTAACATGGCTTGGTACATGATTTAGAAAAGGCAAAGCTTAAGTTAAGAAAAATAGCACAGAAACTTGATTGTGTGGCGCACCACACAAATGCCCTCGTTCCCAATATGAATCACTGCGCACCCATGTGCCTTCTCATTTTCTGATGTTGCTACATTGCCACCTAGTGATAGTCAAACACTCCTCTCTACTTTGTCATCCAGGAATTACGGGATCAAAACTATCTGTGAAACACGGCTTAAAAGATTTCCTATCTTCCATTGGAAGAATCTTTCCAATGCAGTAATACAGAGAAAATGCAAATATGCAAATAGTTTAACTGGAATCAGGAAGTTGGAGAATATTACTTGAAGTAATTAAAATGATTAATACCTAATTGGTTGAATTACTCACTCCTGTAACAGATCTGTATTGTGTAGCATTATTGTTGTTGTTGTTGTTGTTGTTGTTGTTGTTGTTGTTCATGATGCCTTTGTTGCAGAGTAAGTGTAACAGTCAATTGTTGAATGAAATTATAAATATTTAATCTGCAGACAGTGTAGTACTTGACAAGCAGGGTTATTACTAGACAAAAGGTATTTTTTCATGAAAAATGTCTGTTGATACAACAACAGCAGCTGGTTAATAATGCATTAAATGTGAGGCTCAACCTGAGATTAAATTGTTCATGGCATTTCCTTTTCACAGTCTGAGGCTGAAGAAAATTTTGGGGGGTCATGGTGGTGTCAGTTAAAGAATATAAGCAAAACGAATGATGGAAATGATGGAAATACTGTATAGCATAAGTGACAATTCTGCCCTAACATTGCATTTAGTCTATTGGTATTATATAGTGTAAGTCATGCAAATGAGTGAGTCTATGTATTTGAAAACATTGCTATATTCTATAGTATCTATTATCGTGTTTACACTTTGGAATTCACCCTTCTGCCACTTTCTACAAAACTAAAGATGTCCATGTTCCACAAATTAGGTGTTACATTTACATAAACAGCTCCTTTTCTCTTAAAAGTTCCCCCATTCTATCAGTCTGAGCAGGTTAATATTCATCCCCCCTGTCCATTACATTTTCCCAGAGATTCTGTTCCTATTCTTTTTCATTTTTAATAATGTAACCTTGCTGACCTTGGTGGTTTGCATCTTGCACGAAATCCTCAGAAATGATGCATGCAAGCCTACATAATAGGACATGTTCATTACAGAAGTTGAGAAAATGTATCTTATTTACCAGCCATTCACTTTGGTCAACTAGGTCAGTTGTTATCTTTAAACTCATTATTGTTATAGTTGTTAATCATGTAAAACCATTTTACTCAGAAAGGCTTAATATATTCATATATTGTCATTGTTCTTTATACTGAGAAACAAAACTTTAGACTTGAAAACATGAATGCACCAATGAAAATAAAGCCTAGACCTTTTGTTGGTATGTACTAATAATATTCTCAATTGTGGTGATTATGATAGAGCAAATGAGTACTTATGGTAATGTAATATATATATGTAATAGTTTCTGCATCATTCCATATAATTCAGACAATCATTTCATTTCCCAGGTCCAAATTCATAAATATGGATGTAAATACATTCACCCAGCATAATGTAAATGCTGTCTAATTAAAGCTGATGTTGTAAATAATGCTTTCATAATTATTGGTTCATTTCCACTGGATTACAGAGCCAAGATAACCAAATAACAAAATTTGTGTGGTTGCCCAAACAGATTTGGATTGTTGGGAACTAATGATATGAGTGTAACTAAAATCATCTCTTGAACCATTTGTTCTGTTAGTTAGTTTGATATTCTTCCATGCTATGTCTCTAAGGAAGGTATGCAATAGGAATTGTGCCTCTAAAGCAGCATCCAAAAATGGCAGATGGTGTCACTGTAACATCGATATCTAATTACTGCAACATCTATTGCCCAACATGTTTTAGCCCCAATCTTAACATTTTTAATGAATAGTGTACTCTATTGTTTGCGTTGAATATAATAGGTAATGTAAAACAATTTTTATTTTAATAAAATCAAACGCTACAGATTTAAGCACTTACACAATGAAACACTTGAGTATGATGGCTTCAAAAATTGATTTGTATCTTTACATGTTAAGCTTTGTCAAAGTAGCGCTACACTACTTTCCTATTTTGTGGATTTTTCTGTGCAGTCAATAATCCAATCACGAATGTCACTCAATGCAATCCTATTGTGCTTGCTTGGCGCTGTACATGTACTTGAGACCTTCAACCCAGACAATGTCTACACTGCAGTTCAGTTGCAGCAATACCAGTGCAAAGCTATTAAAAAAAGTTAGCATATATACAGCAATCTTCTATTCTTATGGAAACCAATAAAAGTCTGCTGGTGGGAGAAAGAAACTGTTGTTAGGGCTTAACCTTAAGGCAGAGAAATTGAAATTACTCAGTGTGGCTTTTAGAAAAAGAATGAAGCAGTGTGAGTCAGGCTCCCAGTGTGTTCAACACAGAATAATAGCATAGTTGCCAATAAGCACCAAGTCAGTGACAGAAATGAGTTTGAGAGGCTGAGTCGAGTGTCCGACAGAAATAGCACACTTTCAAGTGCTGTTCTGCATGCGAATGAATTGATAATGAAGCTTTAGCACCACAGTGAAGCAACCCATACTACCTGGTCAGGGAACTTATCATATGGTAATAACTGCGGGAATGTAGGCATACATTGGAGTGCTGCTCTCCCCTGTGACAAGTCTAGATTGCAGAGTGTGAGTATACTTGTGGAGGTACTGGTCTAATGACAGAAACACAATGTGGTTAAAATTTCAATGCAGCATTTCACTAGTCAAGTGTGTATAATTATCCTTGTGTTGTGGAGTCACAGATGATCATAGGAGTGCTAAATGCCAACAGGGAAATGCATCAATGGAGAGCTAACTTTGGAGTATAACATAAACTGTAAAATACACAAAATGGATATGTAATGTCCAAATGATAGATAAAAAGCTTATTCAAAGGTTTTGTATGTTTATCAAGAAATTAAGTGAAACATCTGCCAGTGACCCCAGTTTTGCACTACAAAACCGGCTTAAATGGCTATTCAAAGCTAGAGCAAAAAAAAATAACAAAACAGATCAATGTGCAATAAACAAAAAAACTGGCCAACTCCAAAAAAATAAAGAATGATCCTCCCAAAGCCCATCATTAATCACTAAAATCATGTCCCTCATTGCTAAATATATTGTAATAATTACCAAGTAACATTGTACATAGTCCATCCGTCCCTTATCTATATGGATACTGCTTATCCTTCAGGGTTGCTGGGGAGCTGGAGCCCATCCCAGCTGGCTTAGGGGTAGAGAAGATGGGTATAGCCTGGACAAGTCCCCAATCTATCACAGGGCTTACACAGAGATGAACAACCATTCACACTCATACCTATTAGCAATTTAGGGTAGCCAGTTAAACTAATCTGCATGTTTTCAGGCTGTGGGAGAAAACTGAAGTGCCTGGAGGAAACCCATGCAGAGCATACAAGCTCCACACAGAAAGACCCCAGTCGGTCACCAGGTTCCAGTACTGTCTTCCTGTGAGGCAACAGTGCTAATCACTGCACCACCATGCCACCCATTGTACACTGTACTAGGATTTTAAGTAATATGCATGAATGTCTTAAAATTATGTGTATTTTTACATATGTTATATTGTCAAGGCCAGACATCAGAAAGTCTTTAAACAGTAAAATAAGGTTGCTAAGCAACATACTGGATGAAGATTAGGGTATTCTATGGAAAGAACAGTGCCTTAAGTGTAACTGATTTATTGATTGAACAGTTTTATTAAAACATGGCCTATTAATACAGAATTCTTATAATGTAGTCACAAGTTTGCACATTCTACAATGGCTTTATCTGTGGCTCAGCCAATCATGTTTTAGTTTAAATTTTTATAAAATGCACTTATTGTTTGCATTACGAAAACCTCCAGCTTATCTATCTGGCTTGCAAAACATTCATATAATTAATCTAATATATTGCATGCAAAACATTCAAACAAGTCAAAAGTAACAGTTTTACTGAAAATTACAGATGCAGCAAATCCGATTCAATGCCTGGTATGCCTTGTATAATGAATCCTTAAAAGAAACTGGATCAGCTCCCTGAAGTCCCACTGAAACTCCAACAGGTAGTTACCTATAAACAAGCCCTTGAAGAAGTCCTTCCAGTTAAAAGCCTCCTATAAACAATCACCTGTCATTGCTCAAAGGCTCTGTTATAAATTGGTGGTGTGGGGAGTATTCAGGGCATACTTATACATGAACTCTGGTCATAAAAGTTTGTATCAGCAATCTTTCTAGTAATGTCCACCTTGGTTCTCATCTGACTTACTAGAAAGGGCTTGTGCATGCTGAATTTTACACTGCCACAAGCACAGATTCATGTATGGTCAAGGTTCATAACAGTCTAAAGGATTTAAAGTAACATTATTTAATTTACTAGCAGGTGCTGCCTAAGGAAAGGAAAATATACATGTGGAGAGGCCATGGGCGTCGCCACCATTAAATCACATTTCATAATCATTCATTTGGACCCCCCACATTTAATATGAAATATTAGTTCAATCCAGTGCTGTTTCTATTGCTTCGCGGAATAATCCACTACACTTGATCGATATGAGAATACACACACCACTGAAATTCCACTCCGGGATTCCCGGGTTACCTACAACAACTCACCACACACAAGTGAAGTGACTCGTCAGTTCAGCCATAGACAGTAAAGGTGTAGGCTGCTCGGTACTGGAGTAGGTAACGTCAGCTCCATTGCCTTCTCACAATGTCCAACTTTTGC
Organism: Notoglanidium macrostoma; assembly: GCA_030068235.1. NCBI lineage: Eukaryota > Metazoa > Chordata > Actinopteri > Siluriformes > Auchenoglanididae > Notoglanidium > Notoglanidium macrostoma. Next base: position 16,601,951 of record JAQQZR010000002.1, read on the forward strand.
TAAAACCTTATTCTTTTGTTACATGCCCTCAAAATTAACCCTAGTC
>JAQQZR010000002.1:16610527-16631448 GCA_030068235.1 Notoglanidium macrostoma
TATATATAAATCAATATTTATCAATAAACAAAAACAAATATGCAATATCATGTTTATGATAAAATTATGATTTTGCTTCCTTGTGTTTTTCTTTGCTTAAGAATGTGACTCCTTCTGCACTATGTGATTTTAGCACATAATATGCTAATGCTGTTTTCTCTATGGCCATTTGACTTTATAGATTTATTAATATTACAAATGCATTAAAATGCTAAACATTTGTATACCTTATGTTCTAAATGAATTTGTCAGGCCTACTGTATAATTTTCCTGATATAAATATTATATAAATTTGTATATAAACATATATTATATTTATAATTAATATATTAATTATATTATTATATTGTTAAACTCATGATTGCCCTTAAGCTCAATACAGTATGCAGCCTGGATGATATACAACTTTGGCCAAATTTCCAAAGTATGCAACCAGGGCAATTTTAGCAGAGATATGGTCATATTTCAGTATCTAAATGTTGTAGGTAAAACAATGTTATCTCAGTGCCTTTGGTCAGAACATGACTTCTAGTTCTAGATGGGTTGGTTTTTCAGCCACAACAATCTCTAGAGTTGACAAAGAATGATGTAAAAACATATAGTGAGTGCCAGGTATGCAGGAAATGCCTTGTTGATAAGAGAGATCAGAGAAAATTGGCAAGACTCATTTGAGCTTACATGATGTCTATGGAACCTCAAATAACCACTTTTTACAACCATCCTGAGCAGAAAAACATGTCACAACTCACAATACTTCAATTTTTGACATGGATGAACTACAAGAGCAGAAAACCAAATTCAGTAGCACTCGTGTCAGCCAATAACCTTATAAATAAATATTGGACCTGGCAATGTTCTGACTGTATGAATCTTCAGTTGTCCAGCATAATTGAACCTAGACCCAATGTAGCCTCAAATTCCTGTTCTTGGCTGAAAGGAGGGAGGAAAAGAGAAAAATATATTAGCTAACTAGTAGGCTAACTAACCAAAAACAATTAACAATCCATACATTTAATGATACAGAGCCAGAAGGTACAATTTAATGCTATTACAGTGCTTGGTTTATGGAAGTTAATGAATCATTATAAATAGAAAATTTAATTAAATATGAATATGTGACATGAAAAGTTGACTCTCATTTCTCTTGTCATGTTCTGCCATACAGTACATTGTGCCTTTCATAAAATTACAGAGCTCCATCTACAGAGATCCCATGATTGTACAATGTGTAGTTGCATAGCAGGAGCATGGTAATGATATTCAGAGATAACCATAAACAGTTGAATAAGCAGTTTATTCTTGTGTAAATGTTTTTATTTAGTTGTGCTATAATTACAACTGGTCTAATTTCAGCTGTTCCCATCCCCATGTTTCATTGAGACAGATGTACATTTTGGCATTAGTTTTCTTGGTTTTCTTAATTAAAATAAAGTGCCAGCTGCAGTTGTGTAGAATGGATGTGCTGTGGATTGGACACCAATCAGTCAAGAACTGGAACATTGAGACCTGGCCCAGGTTCATCATTGGGAAATCATCTTGTCAAACAGTGACAAGAGTAAACAGTGTGATAATGGGGTTTGTAAACAGTGAGATAATGGTTTTTTTTTGTTGTTGTTGTTTGCTTGTTTTTTGTTTTTTTATTTTATTTTTTTTTATTGTTTCTTTTCCTAAATTTACTTTCTTCAGATACTTGCCTCTTTTCAAAGATTATCTCATATGTTGAACTCTGTATCCTTGGGCATCTCTATCAATCTATATTATAGTGAGCTCTACTTTTCTCTTCCGTATTGCCTTTGCATTTTTCCTTGGCCTCACAATCTAGATATTTAAGGCTTAGGCATATGACTGTTCATTGCTATAACTTTATAAGTATTCTGTCTGATGGAACAAAACCCTATGATTTGGATTCCTGGAGGTGGAATAAGCCTATTTATTCTATTGAGAATAAAAATATTCTATTCTTATATTTAATCTTGGTCTCGGAAAATGGCCCTGTAAGTGCTGCTCGTAATCACTGAACGATAGGTGTTTCCAATAGAGGGTCAATTTCCTATGCATTGAAACAATAGTTGAATAAGTGATATCATTCATTCACTAAAAAACTCATAATACATCATAAAATGAATCATAAAATAATCCTCATTACAGTGAAAATGGTGAGTAAGTATGGCTGATTTACATAAAACCTTTGGCTACAACTATCTGATCACTTAAATTTGAGGGCTTCTGATTCCTGTGGTTACCTGATCCATGTCCAAATTGATGAATGCATGGTGGAAATTGGGCAGGGGTCACAGATCTGGTAGTGACAATGCTATCATGTGATAATGTTGTCATTCTGTATCACGCATGCATTAACATTTTATGGTGCATTTACAGTCTGCCACACAAAATGTCACGATATATATCTTGATGGTTATAACATACAACCATAAACCCTGCAATATGCATATTTATCATACCAAAAAGCATAATGTTAAAAAGTCTATTTTTATAACAGTATCAAATACAGTGGTCTAAACACCCTCCATTTTGCTTACTCAAAAATATCATTAAGATTAACTGATTAAGAGAATTCTCATCTAGCCCTTAATTAAAATGGAATATACCTTGTAGCGTTAACATTTTCCTTACCCTGAGCTAAGGGTCCCAGCCTAAACATGTTCCAGTATGACTATGAAGCTTAAAATGAAGTCTAGTGTTGGGTTCAAACCACCTAAGCCAAGACCAAGTCAAGACCAAGACTATAGGCAACAAAGTCCAAGTCATGACTTAGTATGACAGTGGAGCAAGACCAAGATGAGACCTACACCACACATGGCTGAGTCATGTCAAGACTGAGTCCAGATGCACATATGTGTTAATTAGCTGGTTGTAGTAGCTTTCTAAACTAGCATGACATTTCTTTTTAATTAAAGAATAACCCAGTACTTTGGTTTAATCAGTTTGCACAAATATGTATGCAAGACATCCATTGGACATACAGAACAAGCTCATACAACATTTTGCAAACAAATACAGCTGTGCATTACATGTACTTCTGTTATATTACTTTGAACATAAAAATATAATGTATTGTGAAACATTCATTTGAAATGAATAGGCACTAAGTAACTCCACATTCAAAGATAAACATTTGCTTATTGCAAAGTAATGGGAAGATCAACAAGGACAAGTACGTGTATATGAAATTGATGTTATTGTCTCAGGCGGTGTTGCAAAAAACTGCTTTAGTCTTCGTGGGCTGAGACCAAGACAAGGCCAAGTATATTTTCATCCAAGTATATGACAAGACAGAGACTATTGATCTGTGGTCTCAAAAGCAAGAGTAGAACAAGACTAGTGAGGTCCATACAGACATGGTTTCCAAAGGTTTGTGTTTAAGAATTCAAGTGATCTTCACAGAGACCTGAACTCAACCGAACACCTTTTGGATGAACTTCAATGGATGAACAAATCATTATCCAAAATCTAGAGGAAAGCCATCCCGCAAGAGTGGAAGTTATTGTAACAGAAAAGTGGGGACTACATCACAAATGGGATGTTTTACAAGCATATATGAAAATGATGGTCAGGTATCCACACACTTTTGGCCATATATTTTAACTTAAGCATTAAAAAATGGTTAATTATACACAAACACAACTTTCCTTTTCACAGGAGTATCCTGAAAATTCCATCACTGGCATAATCTGTCCCTCGCTGCATGCACAGTGCAGTCTGTGAACCCTGCTGCATGTAGCTTGCTCCCAATGATCTCCATCATGCCCAGCACTACAGCATGCACATGTCACATGTCACATGACTGCTTATTGGATGCAGGTGCATCCAATATACACTCTCACACAGAGTAAAAAGACTCTCGGGTGCACTTTGATTTTGCGAAGTATTAGTTAGTTTAGTCATGCCTTTGTGTTTCTGCTATTGCCAAGCTGTTGACCCTGATTGGATCAACCTGCACACCAGAGTTCTCCCCAGTGGCTGAAAGTGAAGGACCAGCTCAAGAGCCCATCAAGTGGCTGAGAAAGAGACAACTGCTCCAGAGCCTCCTCCATAGCCAAAAGGAGGCAACTGCTCCAGAGCCCTCTCCAGTGACTGAAAGGATGGCCAGTGCTCCTGAGACCCGTCCAGAGGCAAAAAGGGAGGCCTTCTCTCTAGAGTTCTCTCCTGGTTTCAAGAATGATGGTCACCCCTCCACCAGGTTTTGAAGACCATATCATCACCATGCCTAGATCTGAGCATATTATCATGCCTGAGTCCGTGTCCATGTCTAAATCCAAGTCCAAGCCTATGCCAGAATATGAGTCCAAGGCCACACCTGAGTCCAAATCCAAGTCCATGCCTGAGTCGAAGTCCATGCTTGCATCCATGTCTATGTCTGAACCCAAGTCTGAGCCTATATCTGAGCTGGCAATCCAGACTGAACAAATCTCCAAGTCAGTTCAAGTCACAGAGTCTGTTCTAGTTCAAGCCACAAAACCCCTTCCAGTTCAAGACAGAGAAATTGTTCGAGACTTACATTCCATTCCTGTTTAAGTTTCAAAGCCTATTCAAGCTTCACAGCTGGCTCATGCCTCCCAGCCACAGACACAGAGCCCAAGCCCACTCCATGCACAGTCACAGAGCCTGAGCCTGCTCCAGCCACAGTTGTAGGGCCCGTTCCAGTTCCAGCCTCAGGGCCTATTCCAGTTTCAGCCTCAGAGCCTTTTCCGGTGCCACTCACTGAGTCTATTCATGTTCAAGCCACAGAGTTATTTCTAGTTTCACAGCCTGTTCCAGTCTCACAGCCTGCTCGAGCTCAGGCCTCCACAGTTTCTGAGCCAGCTCCAGCCTCCACAGCCTCAGAGGCCATACCAGCCACAGAGCTGGTCCCTGTTGCACTGTCTGTTTCAGTTGCAGCCCACAAGATCTCTAAGTCAGTTCCAGTCTCTGGTCCAGTTCCAGTTGGTCTCAGAGCCTGCTCCATTTCCAGTCAGAGTCACAGAGCCCTCTCTGATTCCAGTGTCCACAGTCTTGGTGCCCTCTCTGGCTTCAGTGTCCACAGTCTAGGAGCTGGTTCAAGCCTCAAAGTCCATTCCAGTTTCAGAGCTCACTCCAGTCAAGAGACAAACATGAGACAAGACATCAGTAAACATTACTGCCTGTTTCATATGTCTCCATACTGAGGTTATAGATGTTTCCCTCCAGAAAGCTAAAATCTTTACCAATGCCCATTCCTGTGCCCACCCCTGTGCCTGAATCTGAGTCTATGCCTGAGTCAAACCACACACCAATGCATGTGTTCCAGTATAAATCCTTGCCTGAGTTCCTGCCTGAACCCAGGTTCATGCTCATATTCAAGTCCTCATCTAGGCTAAAGTATGGTGTGGTGGTGTCTAGTGGTATGCCTGAGCCTGCATGTCCAGGTCATCCAAGAAACAATCTCGTTTTGCGCTCCGGGAGTAGCACCTTTGGGTGGGTGTCCAGCCACACCCCACGTTCCTGACAATCACAATTACCAATCGCTGCATAGCAAAAAGTCAATGAAGTCATTAGATCAGCTCCATCTCTACCCCCTGGGCTTTTGATTCTGCATGCTACCCCTTTAAAAACCCACCCACCACAATTGATTAACAAAGCTACAGAATTTACAGTGAAAATGCAAAGGCAGTGGCAAATATGTCTTATTTTTGGCTGACTTGTACTTGGATAAGAAAGTGTAATTTTCCAGTATGATTGAATCATACCAGTAAAACACTGAAAATGATTTATTAAACAGACTTTGCTTTTACATTTTAATTTGGCCAGCCATTGTACACCATTGCGCACAAAATGAAATAAATAAATTGGAAATGTGACTCAGGAACACAGTGTGATTTTTTTTTTCAGTAATTACTTATTGGAAAAATAATTGAAAAATATCAGGCTAAAAGATCAAATTTTTATGTCTACATCCAAAACACAGATTTGCGTTTGAGAACTCACTCAAAACTCACTCTGACTGCTTTTGGACGTGGCAATGATTAAAGAGCAAATTAGAGTCTGGAAGGAAGAAAAAACATAGCAACCTTCAAATGTGTTAAACAATTTCAAGATATAGAAATATTCATCGTTCAGAGACTTCAGAATGCATTATGAGAGGACAATTTCAACAAGCTCTTAGTACCACTCATTAAGCAGTGAATCAAACCAGAACAAAATTCTCTTCCCCAAACTCTGTGGAGGAAGTGGCTTGGAAAATTAAATGGAAGAGACAGCGCAGCCTTTTGCCATGGCTGTGTCACTAGACCTTGAACACACTAACAAGTCTGCTCGGCTTAGCGCGCCACTAATTCACATGCTCTTTAATTTCACATCATTGCCTGGTGTATAATGCTTTGAATGTACCAGAAAAGGCATCAAGATAATCTTTCTGAGGCCAAATGTCTGAAGATCCCATTAAGATGGCAAGGTAGTTCAACTGCAGCAGACTTTCATTATGAAGCTAATAAGTTTCCTTATTACATGTTATTCATTCATTCATTCACTCTTTTTTTCTGTTTGTCTGCACATCTATCTATCTCTATATCTCTCTCTCTATCTATCTATCTATCTATTGATTTAGCTAATAGAGTAATGAATATGACTATTCAATAATAATTTTGATACAGCCTCTTTGTGCTTTTATAGTTATGTTTTCTGTCAAACAAGTCAACACAGACCTTTTAGATTGAAAGCTGATTCTCATATTTGAAATGCCATAATTCCTTTTTACTTAAAATTCATGAGCAATTGTCATCATTGGCAGTAAATATTTAGATCCCGTTCTAGCAAGAATGATAAAACTACTGCCCTCATTGTGTGACAGGGTTCGCATGAGGCCTATAATCATGCACATTGTCCGCAAAAAGAATTAGGCCACTCCTGCATATTTGTAACAATTGTTTCATATCTGCAAACAAAATTTTATATGAGACAACCTGAATAAACACAAAATAGAAATTTTTTTTCATGAATTTAACCTATAATTGTTTTTGATTAGGCTGTAAACACCCAGGTTTGATTACTGCCATAATAAAATAACTAAAATAACTTAAAAGATCAAAAGAAATTCTAGAAGAGCTAAGAAGGAAAGTTATTTAAATATATGTTTATTAGTCTGAAAGGGGTTACAAGTACATTTCTCCAGTGAACTACATTGTGAGCCAGTATCTCCAAATGGAGAAAACTTGGAATAGTGGTTGTAGTTCCCAGAAGTGGCCGGCCTCCTAAAATTCCTCCAAGAGTGCATAAACAACTCATCCATGACTGATTCATCATAAAATAGCTCAGTCAAACATGGCTGCTCATGCCCAGAGATCTGGGATCGCCATGACCCTGACCTGGATAAAGCAATTATAGTGAGTGAATAGTTTTTGTCTTCTCAATTCTGTCTTATTTATTAGAGTAATATATACAGCATATTTCAAACACTAGCAGTTCAGTGTCTTATTCACTGTTGAGCTTCAAACTTACTTAATGGGTTATTAGTGCCACTCCACTAAAACCATTGCTAAAGGCTTCCTGGAACTGATAGCATGTCTTTCATGCCATTGTGCCAGCTGCAAGGTTGTCAACTGGGAGCCACCCTTCATTGAGGTGTTTTGCTCCTTTAGTCCTGGAACATCTCAAGGTGGTGGAGCAACAGTGGAGATGTCTCCATACAACCTCCTGCAGCCAGCCCTAGGGTCCTTGCTTTCCGCATGCCTTGTCAGTTCTTCTGATCCTAAGCCAGAAACAGGTTGGTTTGATTGAGGGATACAGCCTAGGATGCGCTGGGACATACAGTGTCATACAGACTGACCCAGTGATTAAGGCGATAATAAGTCACACTTGCACCATTAATGCATGCTCATGGCCACTGGTTTTATACGGATTTGGCACTCTACTGACTGAAAGATGCATCCTAGGATGTGCTGGGACACATCATCAGTGATGTTTCCTGAAGTCATCAGATGCTTACGTGTCTTTCAACATCAGACATGTCAAGGTGGTGGATCAGCAGAAGGAATGTCTCCCTACCTGTTATGTTGTCCTGCCTCCTCTGCCAGGTCTTTGAGAGCCTTCCTCAGCTTGGTGCCTGTGATCCCAAAAGCCTTCAAGAACCACTGGGTGGATGTTTCAATGTAGCCAGTTCACAGCAGGCAGTTCACAGCTCTGTCTACTTTCTTCTTTCTCTCGAAGGCAGTCTCTATTCCTTCTTCCCATGGACGTCTATTCAGCCATAATGACAATCCTAGTACAGGTAAATATAAATATGTTTATGGTTTAAGATGAGGTGTCCATGAATGTTACACACTGTAAAACTCTATTTTGTCCAAGAATCTAATTTGTCATTTTTGCCTGTTTACTAGAAACCTTACAGAACCCTGACAGGATTTCCTAGGCTGGACATTCCTAAGTTATTCAGTTTCTAATCAGATTGTAGTTGATAAAATATCATTGAATCCTTCAATCCAGTTTTATCCCTTTTCATTCTTAGAGCCAGCCAAACTTATAAAAGTATGTTGCTTGTGTTTGAGATGCAAAAGAGAAACATGTTATCAATTCAAGGAAACCTGTAGCACTGACTTTTATTTGAGTGGCTATAATAGACAATTTTGAAGCTCTACTGTGAATAAGACATGAACTGCCATAAGAACTGCCAGTATTTGAACCATGTTGTAAATTCATAGAAATATAACAATGAATGAATTTGTTAACTGATGTGTAATTGATCTTTCTCCTCACAAATTGTATTTATTTTGTATTTAATAAATTTTTTTATTGACAATTCAGTTTTCAATGAAATTACAGTTTGCATGAGAAATAGGACAATATTTTCTTTGTTAAGACACTTCAGTCTTGTTTTTCTGTGTTGTAGTGACCCAGAACTATGGTTGCCAATATCAAGTAAGAACTGTTAAGTTGGACTGGCGGTGAGCTGCCTTTATATGCACTTTTAGCAATTCTTCAATAAGCCTGCCCACTCTTTTTTGTCTGCTGTAGGGGAGCATAGGAAAGCCCTTTCAGAGGAATCTGTTCCATTTTATAAGCACTACAGGCAAATCAAACAGGCCTCTTGCACATTGTGACTAGGTTGCACACTTGTCCCATTGTGACAGTGGTGACATGAACTTCAAGGGACATTTTCAATATTTTCATGTCAGAAGGAATGTTCTGCATACAAATATTCTTCATGGTGCCCCTGTATGAGGGCATTATTATACACATTATCCAACATTGCTGCAAGAAATATTACACATCTCCTATCTGTACTACTATTTAACAAGTGTGCAAGTATAACTTTGAATTTTTGTAAAGAAATGTCTATCTCACATATTTTGAATTACAGGCCAACAGTACACAGTCTATAGTTCAGCCATAGCATTTATGATTTTGACCCCTTGCTACAGTGATACAGGAGACCTCCATACTATGCTTTTCTGCTTTTCAGATAAAGCAGAGGTCAGACCAAAAGGGGAAAGGATGTGAAATGTTAAAGACACACATTTGCTTCTGGTAGTGGTTACTTTTGCATCATGCTGACTTTATCCAAGTAAACTTTGACCTGTGAATTCATAAGGCTTTGCCTTGTGATTCAATAGAAATTAAGCAAATGGGACTGTGGTTTCTTTGGCTGGTAAAAATGGAGTAGCTGCTTATTATTAAATATCATTAACAGCAATCATCAGTGTGCCTCAGTGTTTTCTTACTGTTGCTTGGTCCACATCTGAAAAAAAAGAATGCTGCTTCTTCCATTAACATATTCTAGGGTTTTTGTGGTAAATGTCTGTTGATTTTCTTGTTAGCATTGTTGCCACCTCTTGAACCACATAGAATAAGAATCCTTATCTTTCCTATTTATACTCATAAAACTCAAAAAGTGCAAGTGAAATATTCAAATACTTCTGTAACTATATTATAATTATTTTTCTTGCAAACCACACTAGTCAAAATGGTATGATATCACTGTAACTATTTCAGCGGAACACTGCACCGGGATCAAACCAGGCCCAGGGTGGGAATGTAGGTGAGCTTTTATTTTTGTCTCATGCCCCTTGGTATGGTCAATTAATGGCAAGTCAAATAAAACATAGCTTCTCAGTTCACTGTCTGCTTCTGTTGTTTGGCTTCAATTTTGCACATGCTCACGGTCTCCTACACCCTCGACTTGCTGAGTAAGAGAGAGAGTGTGTGTGTTAGAAAGAGAGAGCGAGAGCACGACTCAGGAGAGTCATGTTAGACATTATCCCTATAGCTTGCCCCCAATCACTTCCCTCCCAGTGCACAATCATACGAAACCAGGCCACTACCTATTACAATTACATCTTTACATTAATATTCTGATTAGATCACAATATAATTTACCAAAAAGAAAAAAAATACTTAATTATTTTATTTTCTCAATTGCGTTTCAAAAATATATACAGAAATGCCTTTAGCTTGTAACATTTTTAAAATAAAACATTTTTCTATCTCCAAAAAACATGCCACTAGGTGTATTGGGTACTCTAGGTAGGTCCCTAAGTGGCCCTAGGTGTGAAATGTGTGTGCATGGAACCTAGCGATAGACTGGCATCCTTCTGGGGTGCCAGCTATTCCTGGAATTAGCTCTGGATTCACCATGACCCTGATCAGGATAAAGCAGTTATTGAAAATGAATGAATGAATGAATTTCAACAAGAATTAGACAACAATGAAGAATGCAACTATCTTGGATATAAATATTGACCATATCAATAGACATACTTAAATACACACTAAGAACTGCTTATGTACTGTTTATAATGCCTCATGTAGCTTTTATAAATTAATTTTGTAACAGTATTTCTATTTTGTGAGTTTAAAACTGTAAGTATTTCTATTTAACAAGTTTTAAAATGAATTTAATGAGTTAATATAAACCTTCCATTATTTACCTGTTTATTTTGTTGAACTTTACATAAGTGGAAATTTTGCCCTTAATTTAAATATATTCATCTAAGCAATATTTTTTTTTCAGAGTAAATGTTCTAAAATAAACAGGGTTTGGGAGGTTTGAGGGGAGGCTTTTATTCCCTTTCAAATGGATTTTTGAAAGTTCTGTGAGCCATGAAAAACTATGTATTTATGAGGATTTGTAAATATTTTTAAAATATTGTCACTATGGACATTTGTACCTTTAATGGACTTGCCATATTCACAGAAAGATTTACTTAGAGTGCTATAATGCCCTGAGTCTAGGCTTTACAATTCTGTGACAGTCCAATGCAAAAAGAAAGGCAGCTAGAAAACCAAAATGAAGAAACAACCATCCAATTCCTTTTAACAGTCTTTGCAATCACATATTGAAATGGAAATTATACCCTCTCAAGCGTGCATAGTTGTTCCATGAATTACTTTTGCATTGATTGTGTAGTTTGCATGCTAGAAACATTTTTCACTCTTCACAATTGTTCTGAGCATTTGGAGTATTGTAATTTAAATCCAGTTGTGTTTCTGTGATGCTTGAAAAAGACACAAATCATTCTTTTTTCCACAATTTGTTTTATTACGGTAATACAATGTGCCTCTTTCATACCAAGAGGTTTAAAATTATTGCACTGTGGCACTGCTTGAGTGTTACATTGAAGAACAGATCTCTGGCTCAGGAAATCATCTTCATAAACAATTAAAAATACACTTTAAATAGTGGTTTCCAGTCCTTGGTGCTCAAAAGACCACAGGTCCACATTTGCTTAAATCTAGCTCCCAGTGTACATTGTCAAAATAAAATGTTTTAAATATATAATAATTTTAAAGTTTCATTTAAATCATATAAATGTATAATCATTCAGCTTTAGCATGCAACATCTCAAATGGGAAGCTAAGAGCCCTTAACCATCTTCAAGAAAGGTTTGTTGAAGAATCTATACCAAGTATTCAGCTTGTCAAAGAACTTAATTGTATTGGTTGTTATTATTAAGAGTTTTGTTTTAAAATATGAAAATCATGTGCAATAGTTCCAGATATCTACTTTATTTTCATTTCTTAAAGCATCTCTCTTTTCTTTTACTAACCTGTCAGCAAGTCAAAACTTAAGAGGAGCCACTTTTCATTTGACCTCATTGTTGTTTTCTTGTGTACTCTGTGTGGCACGGCTGATTTTAGCAGATGGTGCATCTCACCCCAAGTGATTGTGATTTTTAGATGTTGTGTTTGGCTTAGCCATCTGATCAATATTCTATGAATTTTTGAAGCTCATTAAGCCTGAGAGAGAGAACATTACAGGCTGTACTAGGGCACCTTCAAACCATGAGGCAAAAAAATCTTGATTTGAAAAAGTTCACCTCCACTGGTGTGCACTCCAGATAAGTTCATCACATTTGTTATAAATTATATGTAGCTCTTAAACATCGACTGCTATTTTCTACTTATGATTGACACTAAAATCATGTCATATTTTCTTGTTTTTTTATGATATTTTTAAGTCTGGTTGACTGTGGTTGCAAATATATTTTTTTTTCTAAGCTTATAACTTATTGAAAAATTATAGGAGAAGATAAAGTAGGCGTATCATAAATGTTTTGGGAAAATCAGGTCAATTAATTATTTTATGAGATATTTACAGGCAATTAACTGAGTGTCTTAAGTGCCGTGCCTCCGCCTGTGCATCTCCCAGTCAGTTTTCATTGATCCTGCCCACGATTAATTAAATATCTTAAAACAGACACTCTTTAATATTCATTAACTTGCCAATAACTTTCTCAATGAAGAAAGAAATATTTGTTTTTTGTGACCTCTTCTTTGTGTATATGGTCCCCCTCGGCCATGTCATCAGCAAGCATGGATTATAATTACTGTGCTGATGACACTTAATTGTACATAAAAACCGGTCTGACCCCCAGTACAAACACTAAAATACCAACCCCCTGCCTTGCAGACATAAAGGACTAGATGAAAAACAACTTTCTCTTTAAATAGCCTCAAAACAGAGGCTATTTTAGTAGGCACCCATCAGCAGCCTTCCATTACACACATAACATTATTTGGCCAAAATATTCCTCTCTCTGCATCAGTCTGTAATATGGGTGCAAAGTTTGACTCCCATTTAACCTTTGTTGCCCATATCAAACATCTATGCACAACCTCGTACTTAAACTGCAAAAAAAAAAAAAAAAAAAAAACTTGTCCATGCCTTTGTTTCTTCAAGGATGTATTGCTACAGTGTACTCCTCACTGGGATCCCTACTAAGAGCCTCCAAAAATTTCAGTCCAGCAAAAACAGTGCTGTCAGGATCCCGATGAGGGTCCAAAAACATGAGTACATCACTCCTATTCTCTACACTCTTCATTAGTTACCAATTTCTTGTTTTAAAGAACTGATTACCCCCATGATCTCCATCCACAACCTGCAAACCAACAATAGCTTCTGTCTTCATACCCCGAGGACCAGGCTTTGCACAATGGTGGATCGGGCCTTCAGTCTCGCAAAATATCTGTGGACATCACATGAACTGGATAATTTTAAGAGAAATTTTAAAACATTTCTTTTCAAAACAGCTAACTCTTAACTGTGGATTTTGCCACTTGTATGCATTCCATTTATATATATTTTTTTTTTTTGTTTGCTAGGGTTTTTTTTGTTTGTTTGTTTTTTTTTGCATTGTTGTCTGGCTTGCACATCTTTAAACTTTTTAATCTTTTTTATGCAAGTTTTATAGTTTGGCTTGTACTATCGTTTACCTTGCAGCACATTGAGATTTGCCTCAAACGAAAAGTACAGTATAATAAAATGTATTACTATCCATCCATTTTCTATGCCACTTATTAATTGCGGGTCACTGGGGAAGCTGGAGCCAAGCCCAGCCAACTTCGGACGAGAGGCAAGATACACCATGGATAGGTCAGCAATCTATTGCAAGGCTAACACAAAGACAGCCATTCACACTTACTTGCACACCTATAGACAATTTAGATGAGCCAGTTGACCTGTAGCCAGATGACTTTGCCTTGTTGGAGGAAATCGGAGGAAACCCATGCAGGCACGGGGAGAACATGCAAACTCCACACGGAAAGGCCCCAGGGATCAAACCCAGAATCTTCTTGCTGTGAGGTGACAGTGCTAACTACTACACCTCTGTGCCGCCATTATTTATTTATTTAGCTGCATTTATACACAGCCCTGCGATAGATTGCCCATTGTGTACCCCACTCCTAGCCTAAAGTGAGCTGGGATTGGCTCCAGCTTCATCGTGACCCTGACAAATAATCAATGGATGGATTATTATTTACTTGTATGGATGAAATGTGCTGATTAATCATTTATCATCATGAAACATAAATAATTTGTTTAATGTTGTACTGACCTGTGTATGTTTTCAATGTTGTTCTGAGAGAAATAAGGTCTATTTTATAAGAAGTTGGGAAAAGTTGAGTTGTGGAAAGTTTTGACTTTGGGGAACAAATTAAAGGATTTGTTTGCCACTTTGCAGCTGGAATGGTACATTTCTCCAGGCATTTTTTTTTTCACTCATCTATTTGAGTTAGTGTTATTGTTTGCACTGTGTGTTGCACTGTGTGTGTTAACTAAAATCATATACTAGCATGCTTAATTAGCATGTGAAAATAGTTGGCCACCAGCATTTATTTTTATGGTTGGTTTCTTTAACAATGTAAACTAAAGCCAGTGAAACTCATTAGCAATAATTCATGACCACTGACCAAGAATATCAAAGTCATTCTGACTTAATACCATATGATCTTGCATATTTTATAAATTTGTAAGCAGACGTTTATATAGTAAATGGTTTCTCTAGGCACCATTTAAAGTGCTTTTTAGCATCACTAAGAGGTTGCAGATATGAAGGCCAAATTGTCTTCTAAAGAACACATTATTATCTTTCTCCTCCACAGATTTTAGCACTGTCCATATTGTGAGTTCCTGGCAGTACTGCTCCGAAAAGGGAGGAGTATTTTAATTGGATCCTTTAAGAAACAATAGCTTTTTTCAGATGTTTTATCAGGAAAAAAACAATCTGAATGCAAATGCAGTGGTTGAATTAAAGTAGGCTGTTGAGTCCATTGCTGTGATTAGCATACAGAACTCAATAGATTGCATAGGTAAGATATAGTACTCGTGCAGCTGCATTGCTCCATATGTTTCCAGGTGGGATGTATACCTAGGCTGAATAACTATTCTTTTCCGTCAATTCCTTTTTTTTTTTTTCAATTTTGTATCCTGCTGTGTAACATCCTCAGTCATGCTTTCATATGTGGTTTGTTGATTTAATGGGTTTGTCTCCAACTGTGTGCAAAACTGCCAGACCCAGTTAATCAATCAATATGAAACATAATACATGACTATAAGGTTGACTTGTACCTTATTTGAGATCACAACAGCTGTGTGCATTTTTTGAAGGGGTGATTTGTTTTGCAATCCCGAGAGCTGTCTCTCGAGATAACGCCGCAGCACCTGATCACACGTTTGGTCACCTGTCTGAGAGATTAATTTAATATGGTTGGAGATAAACTTAATGATTAGATGTGCACTGTGCTCCAAGAAAATAATCACACCATCTAGTATCATTAGCAGTCTATTCCCTAGAGGGGTGAAGCCTGTGGCAGTGTGTGGAACTGAAATTAATTCCCAGACCTAATCACAACTGCGATCCACGATTTGGGTTTGATTTTCTATTGCCCTGCAACAGAATCTATTAGATAACCCCTCTTTGATTTGGACTCTATAATTATGATTACAGCCAAGCAATTAGGCTGCATCCAGGAGTTTTTCTGCACTGTGATGTAGCTTATACCAACATATATGATGTCCATTTTTTTTTTTATAAATAAACATTTTGATATGTGGTATTTCTGTTACTCTAACCAGATTCTTATAAATAAAGGAAATTACTTAATTAGTAAAGCAATTCTGATACAACCTGAAAAAGTTTATGCTTCTTATCATCAGCAAATACCATTGCTAGGGTTTTCATACTAAAGCCTATGAGACATTACAAGAGATTTGATAATGTAATTATTCACCTGCTGTAGGTGCAGTGCCTTCCTACTAAGAATCTGTAAACATCATTATGATCTCCTAATTGCATGCCTAGCCAGTAGCTCTAGCTTATAAGTTTCTTTGAAAACCTCAAAACACAAAAGATTTAGGTTTTTATAACTGTAAAAACAGCAGTTAAGCTGTGCTGGATCATGCCAGAGCCAGATACAGCACCTCTCATATTTGAAGTGTTTGCATGTTGGAAAGTATTTAAATGAATCAGGCACTTCCGCACACTGTCTTAAAACAAATTAATTAAACAAAATTCTGATAATAAAATCGCTTTAATGGATGATCATTATGATCTTTGTGTTATGTCCCTTTCAAAAATACAATAAGCACATTTCCATTATGACCAACTGGTAAGTAATAATCTTAGCCAACTTGCATTATCAGCTACAGATGCTCCCACATCATGGTTATGGCAAAAAACACAACTGACTTTGTTGTTCTTTAAGAAATAAACTAGATGCTGAATAAATAAAGGAGGTGTAATTTCTTGCTCCAAAACTTATTGTCCCATCACAAACAAAATTCAACTGTGCATTTTTGGAATCCTAAAAGACAAGCAGAGCAAATCATGACTCCAGGAGGAGACTGTAAATTACATGAATGGAGTAAAAATCCTGTTGTTATAATCACACTACATTGTTTACAGGGCATAATGTACCTTAAAAAGGCTCCGTGTTCTGAGCAAAATGTTTTGAGTTGAGCAAATAATGTGAAGCTGAACATGTGCAGTTGACTCCTCCAATCCTTCCCATAGCATCATTGAAATGGTGGCATTGAAATTGCCCATTGTACAGCCATTATACCTATGCTATTAGTCCTATATATACAGTGGAGATCAAAATTAGACAACAAATGACATTTTTCTAAATTTCTAAAGTCACTGCTTATCTGAGATTCAATTTATCCTAACATAAACAGAAGGGATGAAGTTGAGGCGCATTTCATAATTTAAAAATATTCCAGGTTAGAATATAAAAAAAAAAAGCAATGATAATTTTGAAAAAGAACTGTGATCAAAATTAGAGAACACTTTAGGATACTTCACAGTTATTGGTGCTAATCTGACACCTGGTGCTAATTTCCTTGTGCTAAATCTAACAAACCCATTTTATCTGGCAGCACTCAGTCATTTTGCAAGATGCCAAGCAGCTCCAAGGAGACTCAAATCCTGTGATATGAAGAGATGACTCTTTCAGCCATTGCATATGAAGTTGGTTGTTGAAGAGCGTGATTTCTACAATATTTAAACTTTACAATGACACTAATTCATTCATGTCTTCAAAAAATACTGGTCATCCACTTAAGACAAATGCACAAGAGAACAGGATGATACAGAGACTCTCAATGGGGAATTAATCCAACACTTCAGCTGGAATTGCTCACCAGTTCATCGTTGAATGAGGCGAAATTTTGTCTCGGCAGTGTCTCACAGTCTGAGAGAATTTTGATGAAAGCCTACTGTACATTGACCAAGACTCTTGTCAACTGAAAGAATCAAAAGGCTAGACTATCATTTACTAGGGAGCATGTTGTGAGGAAGGAGGAGAACTGGTCAAAATTTCACTTCATTGATGAAGGGTGTGATGGGAAACTAAAAGTGTGTGAAGAATTCAGGTAATTTTGAGGCGGAAGCATGGATTGTGCAACGTTTTCTGCATCAGGAGTTGGGCCTCTTATAGAGCTATGTGATAAAATGAACACTTATGTTTATCGGAACCTCTTTCGTGAACATGTCTACAAATTAGCCTGCATCGCCAGATTGGCCTGCAATTTTTATGCAAGATACTGCCCCTTGTCACCCTGCAGAAGGGGTAAAGGACTCCCTTGAAGCTGAGAACATTGAAATAATGAAATGTCCAGCCAATAGTGCTGATCTGAACTGGATGAAGAATCTCTGAAAGATCACTGGAGATAACTTTACAGCTTAGAAATTTACTACATTTACCAAACTCTGGAAGACTAGAAAAAAAGTGGAACAAGATCAAAGCAAGGACCTCTACATTTCCTACAAATTTCTGAAAACTGTAATCATCCAAAATTCCATTATTAAGCTTCTTTTCGGCTACAATGGTTACTGTTCTCTAATTTTGATCGCTGTATTTTCCACAATTTAAAGGTTTTGGTTGAATTGCCTTGGTTATCTTGAAAAACATACTAGTAGAATAGTGGTACACCCACACCTAATGTTCCTTCAAATTTTGAGCAATGAAGGTTGCCAACATTTGAGAAAAAATCAAGTATTTATGAATTGTTCTCTAATTTTGATCTCCACTGTATATAACGGAATACAACATGACTGTATTACATGAAGTGTATGAAGCACTGTTGTGTTCCCTGTCCACTTGCTGGATCACATCTCAATTGGTACCTCACATTTTACAAATTAAGCTCCAATTACACACTCCAAACTCAGCAAGTAAACTTGACAGGACGTATAACAGCAGCATGTAAACTCGACAGCAAATACCACCACATGGACAAACTGAATATTTGTTATTGTATCAAATAATTGTAAAGCATCAACATGATTTTCATTTCTTTTGACTATGCTCAGGCAAATCAAGATTATTTTATGCTTACCTTTGCTTTTTTAGTATCATAACTTCTTTGAAATACTAATGCTTATTCCAAGTAGTGAAAGATAATTTCCAGCAATTAATATAACATTTATTGTATGTCAAATATGCACATACAGTATGTCAGCTCCTGCAGCATGGTTGTTATGCATTTCTTGTGAAATGTTGCATAAATTGCACTTCGCTTAAAGGGTTTCAATGTATAATCATTCCCTTACCACTGATTTCTTTCTCCTGACATTAACAAGGCCACAAAAATGCAGCTTGTCTTGTCACTAGAAAAACAGAAGCTCTTCCAACCTGAAGACTCTCTCATGTTTGGAAACTTAAAGCTATAGCTTTACTTCTGACTTTTACAAAGCACTGATACTTGAGACTCCTTCCAAAATTAATAAATAAAAATCATCATATCAATGATTATTATTATTATTATTTTGGAATCTGTAGAACATTCTTGTGTAAATTAGTATGGAAACAATAATGTATAAGAATGAGCGCATTAATATAAACCTTGCAGCCAGAGCAACTATTAGAGCCCTGCTATAGAAAATTAACTAATACCTTCTGACCAATCAGAATCAACAGTTGGGGCTTCATATATTGCATTGCAAGCTGAAGAACACAGAGCATCTTCCCCTGTCAAGACCCTTTAGCTATCCATTACATGCAAGTGAAAAACTACTGACAATGCAAAACTAACTTCAGATTTCCTTCTTTATTTGACTGTCAGGGGTCTTTATGTGAGTTGATCACAAGGTCAGAAATTCTATGAATACTATTTTTTCTTTGGATGAAGTCAAGAAGGAAATAGCCCCAAAAAACTTTGACTTTAGTAAAATATCTCAAGGCTCTACTAGTATATGTGATCTCAGCCTGATATGCTACGATGAATGTTTCATATCTTAATTGGCCATGAGGCCACAGATGTCACAAACATGGACCAACTTGCTTGATATCCTGCTTGGGAGTGACAGAATAGTGTGAAATATGCTTTTAGACATGACCCTGTGTGAATGCCAGAGCTTTGGTTATGCCAGCACATGCCACAGTTTGTTTAAATCATTCTCACAGTGTCTCATAAAGAATGGCTTTTTCTGGGGGCTTTTTAGATATCATATATTTTTCAGGACTTAACTGAGCGATAATTGATTTAACAATATGGAAAAACTTTAGTATAAGGTACACTAATCAACATATGTCAATACTTAGCTAATAGTTTCATAAGTAATGGTGTAAGGACCAAATGGTGTTCGTATTTGTTGTAAATAAATCTTTATTAACAAACTACGTATAGTGTTGTTTTTAGTATAGGAATAATATAGTATTGGAAATAAGATTTTTGTAAGTGTGTTAAGTACATTCTATCTGAAATTTTATTATTTCTGAGTTTAATTGCTCTGCTTCTCTCTGCTCTACTATGTTCAGATCAAATGTAACAGGGTTGTAGGTGATCCAGCCTGTTTTTTTTTTTAGAATAGCAGGGGTACATGGAGCCACAGTTATTGGGACCATAGTAGTCTCTTTTTGGCCTAAGCTCTTTTGCAGTTCATAGTTGCCTTAACTGTAACTTTTTTGCTTGCTCGGTGCACGTAGCCCTTCAGCATGTAATATGTTATGTGACAGGAATGAAGGAATGAGTAAACCTCATCATTTGTTTGTTTATTAAGCTGAGATGCTGAGTGAAAACCTGTATGTATAAGGGATATGAGTAAAAGATGAAGGTGTGTGCTATTATAAGAAAATAATCATTTCAAGGTAGTGTATTATTTTCCTAAAACAGCATGTCCTGAACTGTTTATTCCTCATATACCACAGTATAACAGGAATAAACCAATTAATAACCTTTGTTAAAAATTGTATTTATTACAGAATGACTTATTGCACTTTTTATATGGACATCATTCCATTTAATGTTGTAGATCCACCACCAAATGAGTTAGTTCTTATTATCACATGCGTACTTTAAAAAAGCTACAAAGAGACATTTCTTTCGCCAGTATCTCCTCATCTTCTCACTTGAAGTTATCAAGACAAAATATTGTATTTCATGTTACAGTGAAACTGGAATGTCCTCTGTCCAGAAGACTTTCATGTCTCAAAAAGTTTACAGCTTTAATTCTGACTGTTACAACGCACTGACATTGGAGACTCATTTCATGAATGCTTAATCAAAGTCTCCTCACAGAAAGCATCAACATATCAACAATTCTCTTTTTAAAAAAGCACATTTATTTGGAGGCGGCACGGTGGTGCAGTGGTGCACTGTCGCCTCACAGCAAAAAGGTCCTGGGTTCGATCCCCGGGTCACCCAGGGTGCCTTTCTGTGTGGAGTTTGC
>JAQQZR010000002.1:16641804-16658217 GCA_030068235.1 Notoglanidium macrostoma
CCCAGTGCTAAAGCTGTTGTCTTGTATGTAGCACCTTGGTCCTGGAGAAACGCTGTCTCGTTTCACTGTACACTGTACATGTATATGGTTGAAATGACAATAAAAGCCACTTGAACTTGAACTTGAACCCTCCTTAGAATGACTGAAAATGAAGATGAGTGCACAGAGGTCCTGTATATAAAGATTTTGCTTAGGGTGATCATTTGCAAGTGTAATGAAAGTCCAAGCTACACAATGAAAAATAGAATTAACATTTCAAAGCCAATCCAAATGTAACAAATCTCGAAATTAGTCATTAATTTATCTTCAATAACCACTTGATCCAAATAATCCTGGTCAAGGTAATGGATCTGGAGCCTAGCCTGGTTACACTGGGAGTGAGGTGGAACTACACCCTGTATGGGATGCCAGTCATTTGCAGATGACACACATTCACACAAACATTCACATGTAGGGAAATTTAGCATAGCTAACCTGGATATTTTTGAAAGGTGCAAGGAAACCAGGAGAAACCCATGTGGACACAGGGAGAACATCAAGATTGAACCAGAGCTGCAAGACGGAAATGTTGTGCTGTATATATGTTTTCACTTTATATAATTATGTATATCTTTCTTATTTGTGTAAGTATGTGTGTTAAAGGAGCTTACAGGATAATGAAGGTATACACTTATACAAACACAGAGCATGAGATGAAAAGTTACAGCCACAACCCACATACTCCATTTTTAGCTTTTACATGTGAATCCTTACTAATTCGTGATCATGAGATCATAATAAATTACATTAAAATCCATTTTGAAAGACTGTAAAAGAATTAAGATGTGTATAGAAGTTTTATATAACCTAAAGACAAAAGACTTTGCTTAGTTTAATAATTTGCACATGTAGGGAAACTCTTTAGAATTAATACTATTATAATGACATGATGAAACACTATATAATTTGCACATGTGAGTATTAAATGATTTACATATATGGGTACATTTAGGTGTTTCATTCATTTTTAAAAGATGTGAGTTTGAAAAGGTTGCTTTCGAAATGCAATAGTTTACTGTTTATCTGTATGCCTTATGTAGTTCATAATCTAGTAATGTATTCCTTTACTGTCTGTCCAAGGGAAAACATATATGCCTGGGGCTACTCACAGTAAATCAGAAGCACACTGACACTGTGGAAAAATTGCTTGCAACAGTTCTGCATTCCATCCACGTCTTACAGGACTGTCATAGATATACTCAACAGAGCTGCAATAGGCATTATTCATCAGCCTTCACTTCCTGTGCCCTCACCCTCAAAGCCCTCAGTCCATGACATGAGAATCTCAAGGTCTAATTTAGAGCAGTGAGTAATTATGGACACTGGATGTCATTGTGCAGATGATGCGTAGCTGAGGCCAGCTCGTCTCTTTGACATTAGCCAGCTCCTCTCACAATTAAATGGCTCATGGTGCATAAGGGAGGGCTCTTTTCGCACAAACAAATTATCTCAAACTATTCTTGTTCCTTAAACTCATGATGCATGAAGCGCATTACCTGTGATTTCAGTCCAAAGGCCCAATTAAAACTGCACAGAGCTTGCACTTCATTACCTGAGCCCTAGGCGGTTTTTGGGCCATTAACCTCACCTACTTGTATCAGTGGAAATGTTTGAGGTGAACATCTGGAGGTTATGAGACAGAGCATGAAATGAAATGTCTCTGCTTTTTCTCTCTGCCTTTTGTCCTGAGAGGCCAAGGATAATGCCATAAACACAGTGCTATGTGATAAAGATCCTGGAAGCATCTTCTGAAATCTTACCTATGCCATGTATACAAAGCATGACGATGATGTGAAAGAGGGTAGAAAGTCTATCAATAACAGTTTACACTCTAAACTGCAGATCTTTCTATTAAATGCTGAAAGTGCATTCAAAGTCTTTTCATTGTTTCATGGTCAAGTATTTTTGAGAAATATTAAGTGTTGTGTGCATAATGTACATGTATGTTAAAGCATTCATCTTTTTCCTAGTACTTGGAAAAATTCCTTTGCTGTCTATTTAAACTGCATCAGTCTATCATTATTCAGAGTGTACCTAAGTGGACTCTGCAGTCTTTGTGCATTATAAATGCTTGCCACATAGTAGGGCACAGTGCACTGATGAAGGACTATACATTTCCTTAAGCTCTGCAGGGCTGGAACACTTATCACTGCTTTGTTCACACTTTTCTTTATCCCTGGACTTATGGCAGTGTCTATGGCAGTATGTCTGAATGGAAGTGAGGTACCTGAATAACCCCTTTGACTCATTCCTTCATTGCCACAAAAATTTGTGTGCCAATCAGGCATCAAAAAGTATCAGCAGATGATTGTCTCTTTTTGTACTCCATTTCTAACTTTCTTTTGAAGAGCCTTTTTTTCTGCGCTCACTCTTATACTAGAGGTTGATCGTTGCTCCAAGGATTATATAAATGCATTTCTTTAATTCATGTTTGCCTTAATAATTTAGCTGTTCATCTATGTTAATGTCCCCTTCCTCTAGTAGCTCCACACACTGTTTAAAGTTAGCCTTGGGCTGATTTGAAGAAGTCTTGGTTAATCAATATTTTTTTAAGCAGAGGTCCAGACTAAATTTTTCATTAAATGTTAACTCAACACTTACACATTTCCAATGCTTCCACAAGGAAACTGGAGGCATGGTGTAAAATTTCCAGTTTGAATTTTATTCATTTAAAATGAAATCTATCCATCAAAAAGGTAAAAAAAAAAAATTTTAAAAATAAAAAAATCACATCACTGAGAAAAGCACTTCATGATTTATAATAAGCTCATGTGTTTCAATCACATAATATTCATGAAGTATTTAACCCTCTGGCCTTCAAAGATTATTTCTTCCCTCACTCGGTAGTAACAGAAGTGCAAAGTGCAATAGCTTGTAATCTACTTTTTTTGCAGAATAAATACTTATAGAAGGAAAACTGAGGTAATATAAATGGTGAAAAATTTAAATGGTGAATGCAGTTAACAATTACAGGTTGCTATGTAAGGAGAAATTATTTAGTAATGTAAACACAAATGTTCAATTATTATTATTATTATTATTATTATTATTATTGTTGTTGTTGTTGTTGTTGTTATCAATAATATGGAATATGCATCTGAATATGAAAATAATCTGAAATATGTATGAATATCACACATTTTAGTTGTTTTGATCCTGAACCATTTCATTAACAATACAGGGTATGAAGGGGAGAGAGAGAGAGAGAGAGAGAGAGAGAGAGAGAGAGAGAGAGAGAGAGAGAGAGAGAGAGAGAGAGATTCAGTAGAAAATACATCATCTCATGTTTGAAAGCTTCCTATCTGTAATTTCACATTATAAAAACAGTATGAGAGCTGAAACCAATAAAACCTTTTGTTTTATCACCACAGAAAGTGCTTCAGGTAGCATTTTTTTTCCTAATAGAAAAAACATAATTTTTCCCAAACCAAACCTTCCAAACAACACCTAGAGTGAGCACAGCCTTAGACAAGTAACATGGACAAACAACCTAACAAGCTAGCATTAACTAGGCTGCAGGACCTACACCTACACCTTGCAGTAACTTCCTGACAACACTGTCAAAGGTACTCCTACCTCAGCTTAAAGCAACATTGTCATTCACACACTTCATATTCACATCCACATCCACAGTCTGATACAGTAACAGTAAACAAAAATGGTGATTGACTGTAGCCTATTTCCCATTTGACTTTCACACTGGAGGACAAAATGACATGACAGAAAATGTATTTACTTGTGAATACACACCTGGTTGTTCTTGATTAAATTTAATACAATGCATTGAAAAGATATGACTGGGAGACAATTTACTCTCCTCCAGTCAACCAACCACTACCACTGACAGCAATCCGCTAACATCTTACTTGTAACCATTTATTTTTACATTTAATGTTGTGGAACATCTATGAGACAACTTAGTTCCTGTTATCGGTTACAGTATAACAGCTATAACCAGTTGCTCCCTCACCAGCTTCTCTTTTTCTGTTATACTTTGCTATAATTATACTGCAATACTTTTCAACTACTCTACATCCACTATGACCACTGCGTGGACATTATTATTTTCCTTCCTCACCTCCCCTGCATCAACCACACCTCCACATTGTGACTGCCACCTTATTTATTACTGCAACTACACATATTTATTTACTAGTCATCTTCAACTATTTATTATCCTTCTCTTTGTTATCGATTGTTCTTAATTTCTTATAGTTTACTATTTCTGCATTATCCTTTATGTAGTTTATTTACCTGTTGTTGTTTATTATATTGTATTGTTTACTTCACATTTCACAGTTTACTTGGCTTCTACAGGCTTGCCCCAAATGGTATCTTCTTGTACCTGTACAATGACAATAAAGGAATCTTTTCTCTCTCTCTTTAAGTTAATAAAGCAAAAACTAAAGCTTGTCATGTTACAGAGAATCCAAAAAGTGCAAGGTCCTGTGTACCATGTTACAAAACTTAGTGACAGCTTTATCTCTGGTGGTTATGAAGTGCTAACATCTTCCCTAAATGGTTAAAAAAAATCTCCTCTCAGAAACCATCAATGATTTTACATTTTTCTTTGTTAAAAAACAACAGAGACCCTGTGCATTAACTGTTACTATAGAAATGGTAACAGTATTAGAAGAAGTGCATTAATATAAAGTGTGGTTTGAATTATAGCTGCACGACTGTTATAGAAAATGAGTTAACACCTGATTTGAGAATTAACCAGCTCTGTGGTATGCCATGCAATACACCACCCAAAAATAAGAAAGAAGAATAATGTTGACTGACAGAAGTGAAGGCAACAATCATAACAGTGATGCATGCTACAGTATATCAATCCTGGTTAATACATTGTTGCTTTGATATCACTATTTAGCTTTGAATGATTCCTATTGTAAATGCATGAACTCTTTAATAATTGCCATACATGTTTAATTAATTACATCCTAACTATCTATTTAGCCTTGAAGCATATCTCCTTTGAATTAATCAATGAATTGCCTCCAGTTTTCATTCCAAAATACCTGGTTTCTTGCAATAGCATAATTTCCCATGAAAATTCTGATGTTAGTGAACATATAACAATGCTGTCAGAAATTGGATGAAGAAAAACATTCATATCCCTTTTATTGCTTTGGAAATGCTTGTGACTCATGATTTTTTTTCTATACTATTTATTGTAGACTGTTTTGTGCCAGGAGGCAACAGCATGTGACAAGCCGAGTATGTGAACGTTAAAGGATTTTTACTGAAAGAACTTGTGGAGCATTGTTTTAAACCATCAGAGAGGCAAGACATTTGAAAACAGAGCTCTCTCTCTCTCTCTCTCTCTCTCTCTCTCTCTCTCTCTCTCTCTCTCTCAGAACAGCTTGTACTAGTCTCACCAAGAACAAGATGATTCTTTGGAATACCTGAAGTAAAAAAAAAAAAAAACATTTTTTGTGACCACTTCAGAAGTTCTTTCTTGTGTGCTTCTAATTACTTAATCACATATATCCAGGCTCCAATTACTTCCACAGGCTCACTGCACTGAAAACTTTGTGTCTCAGTTCTGTAATTTGTGTATTCCATATATAGCCTTATGATACATATAATTTAGGGTAATGAAACCTTGGTCTACATATTGTGTTATATGATATCAGGTGGTGGACCTGGGTTATTATATGATCCAAATATAAAGGCAAATGTACCAAGGTCCCTGTCAACTCAAGGCCTTCACATTCTGCCTCTTTAAACTTTGTCAAGATGTTGTTTTTTTCTGTGATCATCCCTAGAAATTTAGAATTAAACAACTTCATCCAGTGGAGTATGTGCTGATTTTCTTCAGTGATAAAGAATATATTCCTTTTACAGTATGATTCCTCTCAAGAAGTTTAGTCTGAGGGAGTATTACCCTTTCTGTGGTTTTCTCTGGCTTGCTTATAATGCACCCAAATGTAAATCTGCTTTGTGAGAAGACAATGTCTATTGTTAAAGGTGCCATACAATAAACATTGTCCTGAATTTAATAAAAATTTTCCATAAAGTGTTTTGTCCCTTTTTGATATGAACAATAATTAGATATAAGTAATAGTAAGAATCTAATATCGTTACATGTTGCAATAATTACTGTATAAGTCACAATTTCTTTTTCATGCTTTTTCAAACTCAGTGCACATGTTTGTCTTCTACTAAGCAAAGGCGCTTTGTCTGTCTCATGATTTTATTTTATTTTAGTATATCAAGCAAGTGAATATTGCAGTGCTGTTGATGTATGCATAAATAAAATCTGCACAAAGATGAAAAAAGTTATTTGTGTCTTCGTTCACACGAAGAAAGATGGAAGAAAGATGAGTCTCCCATCAGAAACAGAATCAGAATATGAATCAATGTTGCCATCTTGTGGAATGCTATTATCACAAGACAGTGCTAAAGGATGTATACATTGAATACAAATGAGAAAAAAAAATTGAATTAAAATGCACATTAGTCATGATGTTGATGAATTAATTCTGGTGAAGAAATATTGTAGATATTAATATCAAAAGAACATACATACATAACACATTAAAAATTAAAGAATTAGGAAGACTGGATAATTTATATTAATCTTACCTTTAAACATGTACTACTACCAGATAATAATAATAATAATAATAATAATAATAATAATAATAATAATAATATCCAATATAAGCTGGTTTCTGAAAAGGTAATTTTATTTTTAATAGTTTAAAATAATTTTTTTAAAGGAACCATTTTCATACTTATTTTTAAAAATGTTTATTTTGTATATGGACTCCAAGAAATTCTAATTACACTTTTTAAATTACACTCTGGTAGCTGTGTAACACGTGTAACAGGATATCCAAACAGATATTCAGTTTATAACAGGCTTTTGGTCTTTCCATGTGAGCCAACACTGAAGTCTTATGATCACTTTCAGAGCTATTGCTAGTTTTCCGTAAAGAAATTCAGCAAACTGTCTGTTATTTGTTATAGTCAGACAGTACTTAGAATCTCACTGGAGATTTAGTTGATGTGTGTTGCATTTTGGCTGATAGTCTGTAATCACATCCTTTGAGTCAGTCCTTTAAACCTCCTGTGCTGTTTTGCTGTGTCCTTATGTTACATCATTCTCCACATGACACATGATTATGCGTCTGGGAACAGATTGGAAAAAAGCCTTACCTTCAGAGCTGTTTATGAAGAGAGCTAAAGCTGTTACAAAAGCAGTTGAATCACTCAGTGACCAGCCTGCCATATATCGAGGGAAATTATTTCAACCTTAAAATGTTCTCAGCACTGAACATTTTTGCATCACTCTGATGTTTTCCTTTGATGCGCTTATAGATTGGGAGGATTCATCTAAAATTTGTGAAAGCAGCTAACATGACTGAATTGTGTCAGTTACAATGCTTAACCATTCACCGGTCTTTGGGTATAAATCAGAATTTGAAGGGGGCATGTTTTTTTCTGGCTGGTGTTTTACAGTTATCATTTTTGACTAGCACCATAGACTCTAAACGCATCTATTTTGAATGGAAAATTAACACTTGTCTTCAAACATTCTATCCTCACCTTCAGGTTTTTTTGTACATGTGCACAAATCACACCAGGGAAGGTAAATGAAATAAAATAAATCTATGAAATTCTGTGGAAATTTTTCCCTTTTTTGATGAGCTGCCTTCAGATTCATTTATATAAATGAATGCAATTGATATATGCATTTAGAGAAGTGTCAGGCATAAAACATTGTGAAAAGGGCTTTTGTGTAATGGAATGCATTAGACGCTATTGTTTGTGGTGTGACTGTAATTTCAAAATTCTTGTAAAAGGCATTTGTTTGTGATTGCCAATAAGAGCATGCTTTCAGGTCCAATCACTTAAAATGGGAGTCATGAATTCTTAGAGAAAGATTGTTGATATTAGAACTCATAAGCCAAACAAATACACACCACCCTACAGTGCTCCTTCAGAAGCTCTGGCCATAAATTCATGGGCGCACATTGCCAAGGCAACAACACAAATAATCACACTTCTAGCTCCCCCCGTGCCTTCCCCTGCCCTGTGATTGGCTAGTATACCTCCCTTGTTACTGATTGGATAGAATAGTGTTGTGTGGCTCGGTCTGAGCCCCTTTTTTTGTTTCCCCAATACAGAGCCAGGGCTGTGTACAGGCACCAGATTTTTTTTCCAGTGCACACACACAATGGTGTGACTAGATATTTGCTGAATTTAACAAAAAGTGTATTGGGGTCGAAGCAATGACTGCACCTTTAAGGCATCATATCATGAACAAAAGGATCTCATGACCACAGATTTTGATGATCATTAATAAAGATATAAATTCAAACAAAATGAAATTAATAGGCTGTCACAATTAGCATATGCTGTGGGCTACTATCTTGTGAAGTTTAGAAGTAATCTTATAGTGGACAATCAAGAGTCAGCAACACACAGTTATTCAGCATATTGCCTAGCAGCTCATTTTGAGTGGTTCTAAATGTACATTTGTTCAATTTGATACATTGCAGTGTATGAAATGCACACAGAAGAACTAATATAATGAACCAGGGTTGTCAGGTTTCAGCAAAATGTTCAGCCCGACCACATTTCAAAAATCACACAAAAGGCTTGAATCTAGCCCAAAAAAATTCAGGCACTGGAAAATAGAAGGATTTGTTTTTCTTTTTCTCAGCCTTAGCATGGGAAAGAAGGTCATGAATGGTCCAAACACATTTCTGATATATGGACATTATCCAATCCATAGACCCCCTTTCCCTCTCTCAGTCTTTGTAATATATCCATCCAGCTATCCATCCATTACCTATACCACTTAGCCATTAAGGGTCACAGGGAAGCTGGAGCCAATCCCAGCTGACTTCGGTACACCCTAGCCAGTCAACAATCTATCACAGGGCTAACACAGTGACAGACAACCATTCACACACACATTCACACCTATGTGCAATTTATAGTAGACCTAATCTGCATGTCTGCAGGGCTGTGGGAGGAAACTGGAGCACCCAGAGGAAACCCACAAAGACACAGGGAGAGCATGCAAACTCCACAAAGAAAGGCCCCAGTTGGCCAGCAGAGAGGCAGGATAAACCCAGAACCTTCTTGCTGTGAGAAGACAATGCCAACCACTGCACCACTGTGCTATCCCTTTGCAATAAATCTTACAATAGAAACAGTTCTGTACATCATAGACACACTGTCTGCTTACATTTTGCCTTTGTTTGTGGAAATATATTAGAATTAATTCAGATTACTTGCTATAAAAAGATATTATAGTATTTTGAACCTAGCCTATTGTGGCATAAAAACCATGCCATTAACCATTTTGTGCTCCTTTTCCACGAAAAATGTTTAGAGAGGGAGCATGGAGCAGTGTGGTTCCTGGTCCAATGGATCTCTAATGGATCTCTATTAAATCTATGGAGCTAAATGGGCCAGACAGCACACTGCTCACTGCTGAATGGTTGATACCTGCCCATATGGATGAGCCAATACTGGTCCTAAAGCAGGCTATGGTAAGCCTTGTGAGACTAATCGCCTCTTCAATTATCAGCTGTTTTAAAGTATTTCTATAATTTGCAAAACCATATTACTTATAGCACTATATTTTGGCTCGCATATATTGTAATTGCACTTTCTCAGAAAACTTTACTATACCTGTGACAATGTAGCTCTCTAGGCTATGATCTTAAAAGCTGAAGCAATTTATGAGTCGCTAACATTAGAATTGTTCCTGGAATAGGCTTCTTCAACACCTCACTAAAATGTGTCTTTATAAGTGCAAGCTGTATTAGCACTTCTCAGAACTGTAGCCTATTTATTATTTCAATGGCTTGAGTTTGCTGCCCTTGAAAAAGTTAGAACACACTTTGCCATGTGCTTCAATTCATAGGTCTTGTGAAAACTCAAAGTTGTGTTGAGCAAAAAGATTAATGTGTACATGTTAGTTCTTTGCCAGAGGCAATGTGTGGGTTAAGGTCATGAAGTCTCAAGCAGTGAGAGACCTAACGAAGGTTGTATGTCAACCATGGTGGGGGTTTTCTGTTCAAGGACATACAGGTTGCGGAATTAGACAACATACAGGTTGAATGACAGAACAAATGAAATAAAGTGCAAACAGAATGTTCCTCTCAACCTTCAGATTTCAAAGGTTTATTCCTTTATAAATGATCATTTTATGCAATCATTCTTAATTTAAGGTCATGTTTTGTACATGCTATCTTGTATTACACTGTTTGCAAAGCTAACTGTTCTAAATGTGTTAATTAAAAATCTTGCGCAATATTGCAAGCAACCACAGAAATATGAATGTACTAAGCATAAAATGTTGTTTAAAATGAATAAAATCCTCTGCCAATCCTCAATATCAATAGAAGAGTTGATGTCATTCCCCATTAGAAAATCATGCATAATCATACCAAACTACAAACTCACATATGTAATTATTTAAATCCAGCAAATAAATTTGTATTGTAAAAGTTGAGCTATTACGAATACTAAATACATAATACATAGTGCATCTTTAATATATCTGTTGTTCTACATCCAGTATCCTTTTTAAGAACATTGTTGGAAGTCTGTACTCCCTTCTTGTAAAAAGGAAAAAGCAAACACAAAGACTAGGACAAATGCAGTGAGAGTTCTTTTTTAAGCCTGTCAGGCAATCAGTGTAACCTTTTAGGCAGAGTAATAGCCTGGAACTTTAATTGGCATGTGCAGTTCATCTTCACTAACAAAAGCAGCTAACAATAAGGTCTCAGAAGAAAGCCCACCTTTTCATTAACACTAGTGATTAAATTCACTTAATTGTTTGCCACAAAATGTTGTACAGGCAGAACAATTGCTGAGAGAACTGTTCATGATATCCCATCAACTACTGTCCAAGTCTGCATTTAGTCTGCATTTGTGCAGTCTGTGTAAATTTGGCCATGTTTAACCTTAAGTGACTTGATTGGTTTATTTACCCTCAAAACAAACTTCATGAGAACTTTACTTCAGTAGTTGGTTGTACTCGTTTCTATTTTACATCATTCCCAAATTTGAAAGATATTATCTTTTGTGATGAATGTCAGTGTACTTACATCTAAACCAGTCGTGAAGGTTATTCAATTAATCAGAGCTATTTTCACTGCAATATCTGGAACCTGCAGAGATGTTTGGATGCAACTGTATCATTTACTCATATCAAGTGCAACGCTGTCAGATCTTAGTTGAAGTTAAAAGATGAAATCTTGAATGTATTGAATCAAGTAAGATGCACTTGGGTTATCTTATATCTATCTAAGTGTGAGTTTTTTTATACTGGGTGTAATTTTATACACTTTTGCATAACAATCTTTTTATAGGCAGTTATTTTTAATGAGTTAAATAAGCATTCACTACTTATCTTTATTCAACATGATATAATGCCTACTACATTGTTAGATTAAGCAGGTGTTTCTTTTTTTGCTATATTATTCCCAAAGGCCAACAAATGTCAAAAAATGTCTAAATTGAAATGCTGCTTAATTTAAGAACATTTCACTTACTGACTATATATTCTGTAAACTTAATAGCACGTAGTTTCATCAAGAAATTGGTGATAAGCTTGGTGATAATCAGCACAGTGGAATTGTGGTTGGTCTCTTTGGGGGTTTTTCTGCATTTAGAGCAGTAACTGAGTACAAGTAATCACAAAAATTTTTTAATTTCCCCATTGAAAATAAAGCCCAATAAAATTATAGATGGTATTGTCATTGTTTATGCTGAAAGATAGTTTACTCCCACAATACACTTTAATTGCTTTTTGTAAATGTTGAGTGTGGGCTCTCAAGTGACTTGGCAGCAGTCTGTGTGACAGGAATTGCCTTTGAGGAATTAGAACACAAGTCTAAATCTTGACAAAAAACAGCAATTTTCAGATCAAATGTTGCCTTGAGACAAGCCTAGTATGCAAAAAATATTTCAAAGGCAGTAGGAACAATCAGTGGCTAGATCCAAGTCATCTTGGGAGCAAATCAGTGAAACTCTTTCATTACATTTTGGTAAAACAAGATGCTTTATTTAACAGTCAATACTGTTAAGCATGAGACTTTTTCCATATATAGACAAAAAGAGCAAAAAACTAAACAAATAGGAGAATAATGTTGGCATTAATATGTGAAAGTAAATGTTTATACTAGATATATGCATTGCTGTTGTCTCCACTGATGCAAGAGAAACCGTGTGGAGAAGTATGGATTACACCTGACATGAACTCACACTGGCAAACAGCTCCAATCTACTCCACAAATTACATGATTAGATTTTACACCTCAGACTCTGGGAGAACTACACAGTGTAAAGCATTGCACTGCTGGAAACAGAACCTGGTCTTGTATTATTACCTTGTAAAGCTTTGAATCTATACTCTAATTTTGTATAAAAGAAAAGAAAAGAAAACAAGAAAAGAAAGACTAAAGTAAAAATGCAAACCATACATAAAATGTATCTTCTACATTACCCCTGTAATGTACTGGTAGGGCTAGATCAGGGGAACAGTTAAAGCCATATATTTATGGGATTAATTTGTGATATGTAGATAAGGATATGGATTTACATTATTTTTATGCTCATCAAACTTTTCATTGTGTCCTTGTACCCTGTGAATAGGGGT
Organism: Notoglanidium macrostoma; assembly: GCA_030068235.1. Taxonomy (NCBI): domain Eukaryota; kingdom Metazoa; phylum Chordata; class Actinopteri; order Siluriformes; family Auchenoglanididae; genus Notoglanidium; species Notoglanidium macrostoma. Next base: position 16,654,478 of record JAQQZR010000002.1, read on the forward strand.
AATTTTAATCCTGGAAGAGACCACTCCCATTAGGATAGAGATATATCCCTAAGAGTACAGGTAGACTTAAACTATCCCAGCAAAATGCCCTCTGCAGTATGACATTAGTTTGTATATTAGTACCAATTATCCCTAACAATAAACATGTAACAATATATCATGCATTGATAAATCACGATACAAATTTATGACAATTTGAATTGTTGAAAATAAAAAATGAACCGATAAATCACTTAATTGTAATCATGTTGTTTAGACAGCAAAGGGCACAATAACGCACATTAGTGGGAATCCACATGACCTCACCATAGGCAGAAGTAACACAGCTCAAATGCTTTAAGAACACACAAATATCTGATATTAAATAGGAATGAGCTTTTGTGAGCATTACAAATAGATTCAACAAGAAATCATACCATCTTTTTACATCATTTTTTTTTACAGTCTGTCAAAAGCTAATGAAAAGAGTAGCAAATGGAGGTAGTTGTTTTAGGTTTAGGCTTTTTTAATTTTTAAGAAAAATCTTATTAACATTTTTCATTTTTAATAAAGTGAATATTTTATTTAATAGACTTATATATTACTCCAACCTTTACAAATTTTTTAAATTACTTTTGTTGGTTATGAAGAAAATTAAACAAAAGTTTAGTATTTTAATTCAACAAAAAGAATATTTAAGCTATAAAAAAAAATTTAAATGTTGCATTTTTTGGTAATTTTTCTTTACATTTTCTTTTTAAAAAATATATATGTTAAGGCAAAATTGAACTGTGAACCCAATATTGTGAATCAAAATTATCTTCTTGCTAGTATTGTTGCTACACTTTCTGAACTTCAGGCACTCTCAGCCTGCCATATAAACCATGAAATGTGTAGTACAGCCATGTGCTCTGTATATTACACCTGAATCTGCTCATCCCCCAAACATTTTCCTCCAAACAATAATTGCATAAGGCTTGTCTGCAGTAGGTGTTGTCAAGTAGGTTCCACTCCAGAAATGAGAAGTGTGGCAAGGTGAAACAATCACTGCTACATATATTGCCTGGCACTCAAAGTTTGCCTTGGCCAATCCTGAATATAAGCTACTTGTTGGGCAGAGGGTTAACTTCGGAACTGGGGCACTAAAAGTGAGTGGACTCAGCACTGATTGCAAAATTAAAAAATTTATAACATATACTTTGACAAGACAAACAGAAATTAAAAAAAAAGTCTAACATAATTATCAATTCTAACCAGTCAGTATCAGATTTCTACAGTTCAGTTACCACTTTTAATCAGCTTGGCTTGTTAGCTTCACATGTCTACCCTTCATGTGATGTAAGGTGATAGGGAATAACTAGATAGAGGCTGGGAATTTAGAGAAAATTGACTAAAAATCCCTCCCAAAAACATATAAATACATACAACATGATCCCTGTGACTCTAGGGCCAGATGTGGTCTTATGCATTAATCATGACCAACATGTCCTCATTTTGAACTCATTCTCTCCCTTTCTTTTTATGTTCATAGGGAACAGAGCAGGAAGTGGTAGAAACTAGTTTTCTCTTTTGAGACATGCCACTTTGTGGTTACAATCGAAGAATCTTTGATGCCAAGTGTTTTGGGAGTAGCAGTCTAGTGAAGTACTGTTTTAGATCCTTCCACTCTGTCTGATATTGTGAGATCAATTCCTTTGCTCATTGATTTCTTGGACACATACCCACTCCATCCCTACAATGGACCAGAGCAAGCCTAATCCATGTGTAGTTTAACTCTGAAATTATCAAACACATTAATCAGAGTGCCCCCTAGTGGCATGTTAGGTAAAAGAGTAGATTATCTTTACAGGTGTGAGTCCTGCTGGAAATTAAGTTTTATTTCCACTGTTTTAATCTGCTGTTACTAATCAAAATTTCAGTATATATGCTCTTCTCTTTATTCTTTGTCTTTTGTAAACAGACAGCAGGAATGATTTTTGTTGTCTTTTTTAGTGCAGTGATGCTGCATGACGAGATTCAAATCTGATTCTGAATCATTTTGCCAAAAAGCTCTGCCAAAAATCAAAGGCAATATTACCTCTAAGGCAAAGTGTAGGAGTGCCCTGTGGTCTCTAAACTGACAATGTACCATCTTCACCTCAGTTCTTTTTAACCAATCAATACTCAATGCTCCCTTCTGGTTATGATAAGCAGCAAGTACTACATGGGTGAGGGCACCAATGTTTGAATATGTTATGCATGCTTGAGAAATGTGGCAAGCACCCAGGTTCAAGACTTTAAAGTAGAAGCTAGTGTATTCCTTTAACAGTATACAGTAACTCAGACTTTCTCCATCACACACCACCATTTAAGTTTGTTTAACAGAATTTACTGTAGGCACTCAGACTTCATTTTTCTTATGCTAAAGAACTCCTGTTCCAGAGTCCTGAGAGTTGCTTTTTGTCATTAAGCATTATATGAGCATTACATCTGCCAAAATATTGTACTTTCCTGAGCAGGATAAGTTGTGGCTTGTTGAGGCATTTTGATCAGATGCATACCTCCACTTAGATGTCAGCAGGGGAGGTTCTCTGCATGCTATTACTTCCTATTTCATCAGCCAGGCCCAATGGATTATTAACATAATTATTTGTCCTTGACCTGGTTGATGTTGGTTGACATTCATTGTTCACAAGAAAAGCTGGCCTTTTATTCTTTTTATTGTTAGTGGCAGTCAGTCTGCTGCAGTGCACCAGAACTTTCTTCTCAAGCCTCTGAAGGAAAATACTGTCAAATTAAAGCTCTGACAATTTTTTGTTTTTCTTTTTTTAACTGTTTTATATTAAGGTCTAAGACATATTGTATTGTAGTTTGGAGGCCCAGCAGGTAGCAGTCCAACAATGTTAGAAACTTACAACTTCAACATAGCAAAGCACTGCACTTGGACCAATGATTGGCAACTTCTAAACAAGCTAATGAAGTCCAACGCAACCTATTTGACAGATCTCAAATTCCATAATATTAGCACATAATTTGTCATTACATATTAACATATAATGTGCTAGGAAATTAATAGAATTGTTAACTGTAACTGTGAATAACCGTGAATATTTATTTGACTTTCAAAGCAGTTACTGAAAGTGAGTGAGTTTCTATTTCTGAAAGACATAAGGGATGAGCTATAGTGGTTAAAGGGAGTAAAATAGCTTTTGGATTATGTCACTATCCATGCTTCCAGTGTTTGGAATGTGCAATTAACAAGACAATGCTCACAGCATCCCAAACCCACCAGGGTCACAGGCTCTGGTGCAACAAAGAATAATCTTAGTCAACAACGAATTGGTTGTTTTAAACAGAGACACTTTAAAAGAAGCCTCCATAAATTTTCATCATAGAATGTGCATGTTATAGCACAGGCAACAAGTCTGTACTTGTGGAAAATTTGCTCTTATGGTTGCGAAATGTTGTTAACTGTATCAACTCCTCATTCGAACTGCTGATGTTACTAAGGTAAAGTAGCACATGAGCACTGTTTTAGCACCTTACACTTGAATATATTTTCTTAAGCACAGAATGTATTGAAATATGACACAATGCCGCATTGTATTGACACGTTAATACCCTTTGTAAATAAATAAAGTAAATAAAAATAAATTCATAAATAAATGTGAACCTTTTTGGCGGCACAGTGGTGCAGTGGTTAGTACTGTCGCCTCACAGCAAGAAGGTCCTGGGTTCGATCCCCGGGTCACCCAGGGTGCGTTTCTGTGCGGAGTTTGCAT
>JAQQZR010000002.1:16672987-16683955 GCA_030068235.1 Notoglanidium macrostoma
TTTTGTGAAGCTGCTTTGAGACAATGTCTGTTGTTAAAAGCGCTATACAAATAAAATTAAATTGAATTGAATTGAATATAGTGTATATTGCACTGAAGTCATGATTTATTTTTAGCTGATTTCTATTACACTCATATTGTTCTACTTTATAATGTTGAAGCCCTACTGTTAATGTACTGCATAATCTGTAAGGATCGCCTTCAGCTCTAGCAACTGGTTTAATGTGGGTCTAATGGCCTGATATAAATGCTTTGCCTGATTGTTGCTTAGAATGTCTTCTAAAACTACAGGGTGTCCCAAAAGTCTCCATACATAGGCGGAATTAATACTCACTAGCAAAATGTCTTCCAAAATATTTCATACTTAGTTTGTTTATCTATGGTTCTTCAGATAGCCTTTATGAATGCCTTTGCCAAAAGAAGAATGTATTGAAATCATTCTCATAGCTATAACAACAAAGACCATTTAAAAGAACACATTTGAGGTGCAATTACATGCATAACCCCAGAAGTATTAACATGAGTTCATGAGTGGGGGAGAGAACTTCATTTACAAAGAAATGGCAATCATGTAGAGGATGTTTTGCTTAAAAAAAAAAGTTATCTTCTTCTATGTATGGAGACTTTTGGGACACCCTGTATTTTGTTGCATTAAAAGCCCAAGGAAATCTAAGATCATCTGTACAGCACTCCAAAGTATGCTTTATAAGTCTGTTAACTGAATGTGTAATAGAGAAAAATTGCCTTGATCTTTAATGTTCAAATTGCACATCTAAATTTGTCCATGGGCTTTTAGAGCTTAGCTAATGGAAATTAGATGCATGAATTGATTTTTATTTTTTTTAGCCATTCTTTAGTATAACTTTTAGTCCTACTTCCGTTAGTGTTAATTTTTCATTAAAGGGGCATAATAATCACAGACAGTTGAACAGAATAATACTGGTAGATGTAACATTGATGTAACATCTGCAACAGATTAATATGGAGCAAAAGCTGTTTACACACATGAGTGAGATGGTTGGTTAACCTTGTATTTCCAGGCTTATTATTCAGTTGTTCATTTTAGTGCATATTATTCAGTAATTACCAAGAATTAAGAGTAGAATAAATATGATTATACTATTAATAAAATCACCTAAAGATGCATTGACTTAATTTTATGAAATTAGGCCTTTCATATCATCAATAAGTGGAAATTAAATATTTCAATTATTTTCATGTATACAGCAAACATACTGACACTCTTCTGTGAGACAGCTAAATGCCAATGACATCTCTCATTGAGACACTGAGTAGCACAGTGCTTAGGTTACTGACACAATGACAGTGTTACACAAAAAAACAGGATGTCAGGATTACACAGGGAAAGGACAAAAACAAGCTTATCAAAATAGAAGTTTTTTAATCTGAACACAATGGATGGTGGAACAGGAAGCCCTGTTTGCCCTCTGTCCATTAGGGAAGTGATTGAAAAGGAAGTTTCGTTGCTTGTGCTCCCTGATTAGATTAACCTTACTGATTTGGGAAGCACTGTGTAAACAGCCTGTGCAGATGTCCTTCAGGAGATAACAGTCATCCTCCTAAGTTGTTTCCGCACTTTGGCAGTGGCATGTCATCTGACAAATGTATCTGGTGGGTCCTGAAGCCCCAGAGAATAGTAAATGCATTGGTTTTTTTTGCACAAAGTAGCTTGTGCTACATTTGAAAAACATCAGGAGGCCTGTATTCACATGCCAAGCCAACTTAGTGGGGAAAAAACAAGGAAAATAATGATTATGCTTTAAATATAGGAGCGTAAACAATTTGGTTTACGCACAAGTTACCTAGCATGGAAAATGTTACAAATTAAATCATAGAATAGAACAACAGGCTGGCATTTCACAATTTATTTTTTAATGTGTGTGTTAAGTCCTTTATATAGCCTTTTCCACTATCTCAACCATAGTACCAGTCCTACCATGGTGTAGTTGTGTGCCACATTCAGAAGATCCATGCATCCTTGAGCATCAGCAAATGAGCGGATCCCCAGGCAGTTGGATGGGTGAAGCTGTTTCATTAGAAAGTTGCAGCAGACCTCAATAACTTGTGAGAGCTGCAGAAGACATGCTGCGGCTAATAGGCTCTCAATTGTCTCTTCCTTTAGCTCAAGTACACCTGTAAAATTGAAGAAACAAATCTTAGAAGTCCTTTCAACTGAAGAAGCTGAAGCTTTGTGAGAGAGAATGCAGCCACAAGGTAAAAAAAGAAGTTGGCCTTGAAATTTTTAGGTGCTCTGCTTGATAGAGCCAGAAATGGGAGGGTATCAAACTATAAGCTGTTTGTATCCCTTAATATTAAAATATTGTAAAGGCTTACAAGGTTTAAGAACATAAAGGCACCCACTTTAAATATGTTATTGTCCAATACTGAATATACAGTATATCAAATATATACAGCATGTATGTATGTATGTAAATATATATGTATAGATAGATAGATACTAGATACAAACCAGTGTATGCAAAATGAACTAATGATCTCAGTGCTTCTGGATCAACACCTTCCATTTTGATCTCATCCTGTTTTGCCTCCCGCACATTGTTGGTGAACATGGCAGCAAAGTAGTCTGAGACTGCACTTAAAACAAGCCTGTTATTAAGAAAAGAGTACAAAACCACTTATTATGTTAACATCCAGGTTTTTCTCTGTTGCTGTCCATATAAAAGTACTACTTCTATGTTCATTGCTCTGTGTGGGAGATATTAGTCACCCACTAGCATGCAGAGTAGAATTTTTTTGTTTGTTTGTTAGGGTTTTTCTTGTTTAATCTGGTTATTTCATGAAGAGCTGGCAATACCGTGATTGAGTTTATTGACACATTCAGTCACTGGGGGAGCCTAAATGCATTTTCCTGCTGTGTTGCACCAAAACACAGGAGCTACACATATGCAAGGAAATCAGTCATAACAAGACAATTATATGTATTTTAATTTTATAATGCCAAGAAATGAGAAAGTAAAGATGACGAAAGTCTGTATTTATGTGTGTTTAAAAATTTAACTTATGCATGAACTTCATCCAGAGGAAATGTTTTAGCATTTTAAAGTCTGGTTACTCTGGTTACTAAAGAGTGAAAATAAAGAAAATAGCTTTTAAAGATTTTATTTTGACTGTGCCTCTGAAGCCTAGAAAGACAATTTGGCAGCTGTATCTGATTACAAACTTTTGAATATGGTTCTGACTGTTTTGCTTTGATATGTAGCTATTCAACAATTTGATTGAATAGTGATATTCTGTTTGAGAGGTTATCACACTTAGGTGGCAAGGTTTTAGGCATGTTTGGACTGACCGTTTTCACCACCAAGTTCACTAAACTGGCTGCAAGATTGATAGCTGATGCAATAAAATTCAGTAAGAAAACATGAGGTAAAATGAATGTATGGTCTCTTAAAGCTTAGGTGACAAAGTATGTTATAGGAATTAAAATCCAAAATTTTATATTCCAAATCCAAAAATTATATTCTTAGGGCAAATGTAATTCACTATTTCATCATTTTTACAGACCTCAGTGTTTGGAGTTTCACGTTGGCTCGAAGAATATTTACCTGTGTGCAGGGATCTTGTGATCACCAGCTATTAAAAGCACATCACACAACTGCTTGTGCTGCAGGTAAGTCTCCATCTTCCGGAAGGTCTGTTCCGCATGGTTTGTGGCCTGGAAAAACTCATCTGAACAGTTGGAGCTCATCCTAGAGTAACTACTCAAAGTCAACCTGTGAAGAACGAGAATATCAGAGTGTCAGTCCCAGGCCATAACAGGACACACAGTGAATGTAGTAATATAGTGTTTTGAGAACTTAATTGAACACATTTTAAAATAGAAATGTCTATCAGGATTTATTATTGCATACCTTGATGGACCTATCAGTTATGAATCTCTGTACTTGCATGTTAAGAGTGGATAATGTCTGTTTTAAGTGTGATATTTGTGCTGTACACCCACACCTGAAATGTGGTGTTTAGCAAAGGGCTGTTGTAAGTGCCAAGCAGGTAACTGCAACAACATATTTCCTCAGCACATCCTACTTAGAAATGCATAATAATCCATATCTCTTTCCTTCATGCTTGTCCTTCACACTTTTAAGTTAAAACCATTAGAGCTGAACTCTGTAAATAAATGGATTGAGAACCATAATATACCAAGGGGGCAGCTTACCATTTAAAAAAAAAAAAAAAAAAAAAATTTTTTTCTTGTGGATAGACATGGGCTCAGCATGGCATCTGGCTTCTTCCCAGCACTGTGATCATGTTAATGCTGAGCTATTCTCCCTGCAGACCAGTAGATTACATGCTACTGTGGAGCATCTCAGTAATCCTTCAGACCCATGGCAAACAATCCTAAACTGTTATTTTGATGCTCTTCATGGAACAAATCCATCACTGACATTTAACTAGTCCAAAGTATATACTTCTTTCTAAAGTCCTTTTGCATGAAGAAAGTATAGTAAAAGTATTTATAAAACAAAGCTGTTGAATGCTCGATTCTGATTTGTCAGAAAATGTTGCTTATTTTTATATAATATTACAGCTCAGACAGTAGTGCAGTCTCCAAAGTTTATATTAATGTGCTTGTTGTAATGCGTTATTGTTTATATAGTAACCGTTTAAACAGGGACTTTTATGTTAGACGCTCCACATAAATGGGTTAAAATGTGTTTGTTATTGATAGGATAAAGCTTTCTGTGAGATTTTTGACATGGGAAAGTCTTTAAGACAAGAGGGCATTGTAGTTTATCTGTCACAAAATATACCAGCTTTTTTGTGTTTTATGTAATTCAAGATAGAGAAAAAAAGAGAAGAAAAAATATTATAGAGATAAGATACTATTGGATTATCTGCTTATTGTTTTGTTTGACTGACCAAACAGTAATAATAAGGATGGTCTATAAAATCTAATCCCTAATGTTATATCAATATTATCTGGTTATCATGGTAATTCCATGTCCAGTGTGTTATTGTTATCAACAATATACTGCATTACCATCCAAAAGAAAATATGAACCACCCCAGAAAAACATAAGAACATGTACTCTGTATTATATTCTGGTACTAAAGATGTAATTACATAGTAAATCTCACTGAAGGCTGTTTTGTGGAATCAATGACCTTACGAACTATGACTCTAACTAGAGAGCTGGTACTTGAAGCATTGTCCTAGCCTTAAAGGGCATACATGTACTGCCATCATAATTCAGCTTTTTTTCCCCTCAAGCACACTGCAGCTCAAATTAGCTTGATTACAGAATTCACATCCTCTCTATTTTTAGCTGGAAAGAACTGTGATCTGGTGTCCTTGTGGTGAAAAGGATGCAACTGATGTTTTAGCATGATCATGAAAGTGATCATCATGCATATCACTGTGGATAAAAATCCAGATCACATTGATATGGATAAGGTGGAAGGATCATATCCAGATAAATGAATGCAGATGAACACAGTTAGATAAAAAAATAGAAAACCTATAAACTGGTTATACTAAAAGTATCTGCTTGCCTAACCATTTAATTATTTCATAGTGAGCAATTCCTTTTCACCTTAATCAAAGGTAAGCTGTAATTTTTGCTTGGGAACAAAGGAACATATTAGAACTGCTTAGACTGAATGTAATTTTTGCTGCTCTGTTCATGTGAGACCCTGTACATGATTTGCATACATGGTTTACTACACGTCCAGGGTCCCCAATCATTAATATTTTAAGGCTAATAGTTGCTGCTCATATAGAGGGCATTTAGAGGTTTACAGTATAATTTCACTTGTGTCAGATTTTGTTGAAGTATATCATAGTATGTCATATTTAAAATCACACATAGCAGAGTAACATCGGTTTTTCAAAAGATACCTCTAACGCTGAAACATCTTGTAATGCATGCTGTTCTGATATACTTTACTATGCACTTAACTGAGTTATTTCTTGTTGCATTAAATATATGGATAATTTATTGTCCTGCTGCTATCTGTTCTCTGGCATAATGCTGTGTTTGCTGAATAAAAATAAAGGTAGTATAAGGTGGTGGTTGTAAACATGAGAAATGCATTATTTTATTGCCAGGTTCAAGGAACACAAAAAGGACTTTTTTATGTCTCCCACTATCTTGGAACACAATTGCTTTTGTATTACTCTCTTAGAGGCCATAAATTTGCAGGAAACATTTACGTTCTCCCTAGGCTTTACTTTATGAAGGACAATGCATGACATTACAACAAAAAATGCATTCACTTTGGGTAACAATGTTTAATGAACAAATTAAACATGTCTTGCAAACAATCTTGAATAAATTGTAATACAGTATGAGACTGTTATGAACCTCTAAAAAGTTACTTGGCCTAACTATTACTTTTAGTTGTCATATACAAGTTCTAGGTAATACATACTTTCATCTAACTATATAAAACAAATAACCTTAAATGTTTTATTTGCTATCACAAAACAAAGAAATGGATGGATTTATTAGTTCCATTTAAATATTAGTGATGTAGCTCAATGTATATTTAATTTCCATATGCTGGGTGATGGGTGCAATGAGAATTATCCAGAAGGCACAGTGATGTCTTAATAAAACTAAATAGCTTCTATTAGCAAGCAAATATTTCTTAATTACACTATTTTACAGGTAATATTAGACTCATAACATACCTGCTCTCTAGTGTATAATATCAATATACAAAATAAAATGTTACTGTCCCATTGGTGTGCGCATTTTTGGTTAGCTACATTTTTGGTAAAGCACAGCACAGTTAGTGAAACTACAGTACTATGCAAAAGTCTTTTTTACATGCTTACGGCATTAAAGTGTGAGAAGAAAAAGCACACTATGGTATTAATTTGGAGCATAATAGGCACACTATGACATTAATGTAGAACAGAAAAAGCACATTGGTATTAACATAGATCAGAAAAGACACTATGTCATTATTGTAGAGTAGAAAAGGCACACTATAGTATTAATGTACAGCAGAAAAATGTACATTATGGTATTAGTGTAGGGCAGAAAAGGCACACTATACCAGTCATTTAGTGTAGAAAAGGCACACTATTGCAGTAATCTAGTGTAGAAAAGGCACACTATGGCAGTACTTCTTTGTAGAAAGGGCACACTATGGCATTAATTTAGTGTAGAAAAGGCACACAACAAAAGGTATGAATGCTAACCCTGCTCAAACCCTAAGCCTTAACCTTTGTATTTTTTCATAAGACTGTTATCAGTGTAGTCTTCTACTTTAAGCATAGATTTGTTTGAGCCTTCAGAAATTGCCACTTTCACACTACAGTCATATTACTGTATGTAGCCCCATACTGATTTCACTCCTAATATCAAAAACATGCCTCATGTTATTAAGCATGCCCTACTTTCAAAAATACATACCAGTTTTGTCAGAACATTCAGAATGCTTGCAAGTATTAAGTCCACAGATTGGGCATACCAGTAAAACAGTGAATTAAAAAAAAATTATGTTTCTGTCAGTAAAGGCTATGATAATGCTTATTAATAATGTGAAGTGATAAATGTAGCATAAACAGTACATTATTAGGTTGTGAATAAAGTCGAGCTCAATAAACTGTCTTGTCTGCCTGAAAGACAAACCCCAAGTTCCAAAAAAAGAAAGTAAAAATACAGAACCTGATGATGAATATAGGCTACTTTTATAAGAGAATTATACCTATCTGCAGCATCTCACGGCAGTGTGTTACAGAAAATCTTTATCACCCAGACAGCTTGACTGTGTGCATATTCCTCCAGACCATTTTCTTGCTGTGCTTTAAAACCAGATATGTTGCATACAGAAGGGCTCTTTTAGACAGAATCTGTATTTATGGAAACCCAAGGATTTATGTTTGGGAATTATTTTCATTCAGATCAGTGTGTTGTAGAGATAATTCTATTCATCAGCATTCAAAGAAAGCTCCGTGTTGCTGGAGGCATTTATCATTTTCTGTTGTCTGTCAGTATAGGCTGAAATAAAAAGATTTCGTTTTGTTTGATAAAGACGAAAGTGAATTGAATGCTGCCATAAAATGCCATTTCAGGGGAGATATGCTTCTCAGGACGCATTTTCACCTACATATCAATAAGACCCAGAATCTGTCCTTGTTTTTTAATTTGTTTGTGTGTTTGTTATTTTTGCTTTGGTTCAGCGGAATTACCAACAATCAAATGAGCTACAGAGTTAAATGTATAAAGTATGCCCTTTATATCTGATCATGGACAAACTGATACTTTAATATTGCCTAAAAGTTTTCTTAGTACAGAATTACAACTGTATCAAGCTATAGAAATCAATGTGGATGCCTATATGCCCAAGAAAACTGTATGAAAATTACCTCTGCTAATACTAGTAATAAAATATCTTATTGTCTAAACATATATCCTAGCTATTTATGAATCCCACATTGTCATAAATCAAAAGTTATTTAACCATAATTTCTGCCTTGTATGGATAAAGGTTCAAAAATAACTTTGTTTTATTTGATTCCTTCCTATACAGTTGGATTTTCACTCAAGTTTAGTTTTGTGTCACATTTTGAGAAATGGAGTTTGCATAAGGAGATTAAAAAGGTTAATTATGCAGTAAAGGGATTGTAAAGGTCTACTGGTTCTATACAATGAGGCTCTGTTCTTACAGAAAAATAAAGAAACTACAGACTCTAAGATTACACAGAGGGTGCTATATCAGTGTACTGAAGCTGCTGTTTTTGTAAATGGCTTTTTTGGGAAGATGCTGCTTATCTAAAATGCATACCCCAGTTCCACAGTCCTGTGACCAGCTTTTGCAGGTGCAGAATTGGTAACTAGACAAATATGTCTAAAGTATGTAAGCCAAGTTGAGTAAAACCACCATAAGTAACATATTTCTTTACTGACCATTCCCAAAAATGTGACCAACTACTGAGAATGTTTAGAAAATGTCATGGTTGCATTAAAATGAGGTATTATAATCTAAATTTCAAATTGATCATTTTAATTGTATAATTAATAATAATTTGTACTCAGTTAAGAAGCAAAAAAAGATTCTCCTGATGGTGAATAGATTACATCTGCACTGCAGAGTGCACGTTTTGAAAACAACCTCAGGCAGAACCCCATGCCAGATGGGTAAAAAGATGAAAGGATTGTTAAAGGTATCCATCCACTGAGTCTTGCCTTTCACTAAGGCAGTCATTTCTTCTTTCAGCTGAAAACCTTTAATCCTATTATGTTAAACATGTATTGTTTTTTGATTTTTGATAAATTACATGCCCATGCCTCTATGTAACTGCTGAATATGTGCAAATTAGAAAAATATATTCTCATGGATGAAACAGATTACCAATATATAATTAAAGGATAAGGACTTTTAATGTCCTCATATATTTTCTAAACCAAAATAAAGTCAGATGTCTAATGCATGTGCATGTTATGTCTTTCTGATATCACAGTCTCAGCAGCTGCCTATTATGGGCAGCTACCAATTAGGTCATGGCTAATGGACATGTGGAAAAATGTCTAATTTGATTTAATGTGGAGCCATGACAGCAGCAGGATTTATTGCTAGGGATTAGCATATTAAATTCAAATAACAAGAAGACCTGATGCATCAATAATTTGTGTTGCAACTGCATTGCAGACTTTTACTCTTTTCAGAGTGAGACCAATTTTATCTGGCATAGAATAAAATTTTCTTCCATTTGAGTAGAGTTTACTTTGCAAATTGTCTAGATGAGCTTTATATGCAACAATAATCATCCAGAGGAGAAAAAAGCCATACATTTTAAACCAATTAAACTAACTGACTATTCATATTACCTTTTAAAAAAAACACAGCACTTTTGTTCGCAATATTTCTTTATCCCCTTGCTTTCCATGCTTCATGGACCCTTATTTAAGATTACTCCTTGCTATTTTCATTGCAGTCAAATCTTACCTATATGATTATTCATAATATCCCTCAGAACCATAGTGTTTGAGGGTGAAAAAAGTAATAAAATGTTCTCTCATCTCAGTCCTTCTAAAAACAATTGCCCAGCTTTGAGTTTTCTGCATTTGTTCAAGCAGCCAGATTCATATAGCATTCATATAGTGGCTTGTCACAACAACAGGAATAATTTCTTAATTAGACCAAACCAGGTCAAAGCTCTTTCTCAGGCATAACTGACCTTGATTTTCTGAATATGTTGCTCAAGGACAGAATAGTTACTATGGACAACAGCAGCATTTTAAATCACTATAGTGGCACTTATTACAGAGGCATCATAGACTGAATGTAATATGCTGTACATCTCTCCTACCATATTTTACTTCATTAAACCTGGAAAATGACATTCAAGGTGTCAACCCTCTAAGGATACATGATGAATCTGCATTTGAGATGAAGCTCAACACACATGACTTACTGCTCCTGCTTGACCAAGATAGTCTCATTATTTTCCAGGTCAATTGAGAGGGAATTAAGGTGTCAAAATAACACCTGCTGACTCACACCTTTACTTTTTAAAGGTTCAAAATTCCTCACACATTCAGGGCTTAATAAAAAGGCCAGTTCAGTTGAGGATGCACTTGAATATAATGTCAAGAACTTAAAAAGGCTTAAAGCTCTGCACTGATCTTACTTTAATATAGAGATTAGTTAAACAAAGTATTAATTTGACAGTTCAGCAAAATCTGGCTACATCTAACCTAAAAACAATTAACTGAAACATAACTTCATGCAAAGCAAATAATGAGAAAATGTGACAGTTTTATCCTGGTCAGAGTCATAATGAATCCAAGAGCCTGTCCCAGGTACACTTTATACTGGATGTGAGATGGGAATAGAGGTGTTTGTGTGTGTGTATATACAGCTATATATATTAGTATATATAGTTTAGTATGACTATGAGGAGTGTGTTTATGGGAATTTTTGACCATTCTTCCAGAAGCACATTTGTGAGGTCAGACACTGATGTTGGACAAGA
>JAQQZR010000002.1:16706023-16717673 GCA_030068235.1 Notoglanidium macrostoma
ACACACACACACACACACACACACACACACACACACACACACACACACACACACACACACACACACACATAGAGTCAGCCAAAAAATGTAAACACACTTCAGGAACATGACTACTCCATGTCTGGAAGATAATGGCCACCACTTTGAGCACCTCTTATAATTTTAGAGGCCAAAGGTAACTTGTATTAATCTCATGATGTCTGAATAAATTTAGTATTACAATATTAAATATATAATATTTAATATTTTGTATGCTTTCTTTGGCTGACTCTGTACATGCATACATATACATACATATATATAAACACACACACGGTCATCATCTAGGGTAGCAGGCAGATGACTTTATGGCTTTAATAATGAGTGTATTGTATTCAATAGCCTCAAGGACAAATGATATTAAAAAGTTCTCCCTACTACCAGTAATTTGAGAAAAATGAATAGACAACACTTGCCTTTTGTGCCCATCTCATGCAATGTGCTATTGCTGCTATAACTTGAAGTACTTCCATACTTTCGAAGTCTTGAGTCTTTAGAAATTTTTACACTGAGCCTCATGATTTTTAAGTAGTTTCTGGAGCCAACCAACAACGCACACCCGCACAACAGGTCACATGTATTCGTGGCTCCGGTCATTGGTCGAAGACTAATTAAATGCCAAGACTGCCATCTTGCTTGCAGCATTTTTGTAGTGAGATTAGGAGACTGTTGCTAACTTTGATTGATGCTGGACAGTATTTAGTGTGAGTTTTCCAAATGACACTTTTACAATATCTGTTGTTAAAACCGCTATACAAATAAAATTGAATTGAATACTAACCGTCAGGAATTTTACTGAGGTTTACCTTGAAACTGGTAACCGTTTCATCCCTACAAGGCACACCGAAATATATTGTTATATGCCTGAATAGCATGCAAACATTTACCTTCAAATACTCTCCCAGTATGAGCAGCAGGGGATTCTTCTTTCACTTCCTTGACAAAAATCTCTCCATGACCCTTCTGCTCTATTTTAAGCCCATGTTTATCAGGGCCCATCCACTGAGGGAAGAGCACTTCTCTTGTGTCCTCTTCGTCAGCCATCTTGAAAAGGAGGAAAGAAGTTAATTACCATAAAGTACAAGCTTCGATATTCTGGTCCATTAAAATTATTAACCCATGAATCATTTAAATTTATAATTATTTTTTACATGCAAACATTTGACAAACAAGTTGAAAGTTTACATACATCAAGACTGAGGTCATTTTTTAACCATTCCACAGATTTTATATTAGTAAACCATAGTATTGGCAAGTCAGTTAGTCATCTTTGTACGAGTCATTTTTCTAACATTTGTTTACAGAGCAATTATTTCATTTTTAATTGACTATATCACAATTACAGTGGGTCACAAGTTTACATACACTAACTTAACTATGCCCTTTAAACAGCTTGGAAAATAATGTAAGTCTTTAGGCATTTAGCTTCTGACAGGCTAATTGGCATCAATTGGAGGTGTACATCTTTATGTACACCTAAGGCCTACCTTCAAACTCTGTGCCATTTTGCTTGACATCATGGGAAAAATCAAAAGAAATCAGCCAGAACCTCAGAATAAAAATGGTAGACCTCCACAAGTCTGATTCGTCCTAGGGCGCAATTTCCAAATGGCTGAAGGTACAATGTTCATAATACAAATAACAGCATGTTAGAATAAAAACCATGGGACCATGTAGCTGTTATACTGGTCAGGATGTACAAGTTCATTTCCTAGAGATGAACGTGCTTTTGTGAAAAAAGTGCAAACCAATCCCAGAACACCACAGGACATTGTGACAAAGGAAACAGGTAGACAAGTATGTATATCCATAGTGAGATGTGTCCTATATCAATATAACCTGAAAGACTGCTCAGCAAGGAAGAAGCCACTGCTCTAAAACTGCTATAAAAAAAGATAGATTGCACCTTGTAAGTGCAGACAGGGACAAAATCATTTTTTGGAGAAATGTCTGATCTGATGAAACAAAAATTGACCAGTTTGGTCAAAATGACCATCATTATCTTTGGAAGAAAATGGGTGAGGCTTGCAAGGCTGAAGAACACCACCCCAAGCATGAAGCATGGCGGTGGCTGCATCATGTTGTGGGAATGCTTTGCTGCAGGAGGGACTAGTGCACTTCACAAAATAGATGGCATCATGAGGAAGGAAAATTATTTGGACATATTGAAGCAACATATCAAGACATCATCCAGGAAGTTAAAGTTTGATGACAAATGGGTCTTCCAAATGGACAATGACCCCAAGCATACCTCCAAACTTGTGGCAAAATGGCTTAAGGAAAATAAAGTCAAGGTATTGGAGTGGAATCACAAAGCCCCAACCTCAATCCGATTTGTGGGCAGAAATAAAATGCGTGTGCAGTCAAGCAAGCCTACAAACCTGACACAGTTACACCAATCCTGTCTGGAGGAATGGGCCAGAATTCCAGCAACATATTATTAGATGTTTGTGAAAGGCTACCATAACATTTGACCCAAGTTAAAGAATTTAGAGGCAATGCCTTTGTATGTGTGAATGTAAAGTGTATGTGAACTTCTGACCCACTGGAAATGTGTTGAAAGAAGTTAAAGCTGAAATAAAATCATTCTCTACACTATTATTCTGGCATTTCCCATTCTTAAAATAAAGTAGTGATCCTAACTGACCTAATATAGGGAATGTTTTCTAGGAGTAAATGTCAGGAAACTTATGACTTTAACTGTACATTAAAGGGTGGGCCAAAAGTAGGTATACAGTAGTGATTGGGTCATGGTATTTTTTATTTTATTTAACTTTTTTATTGAATGGTTTTTGGGGGAATAGTAAAGGAAAGGTTTTTGAGGGATATCCCACATGTCCCACACAGTGGATGAACTGAAGGAGTTTATCCTGCAAGCATTTATGGACACTGTTGCTAACCAGAATTTGAGTGTCACAGTGTTGAGTACAGGTACCAGCAATGTTGCAACACTGATGAACATTTCGAGCATCTAAGAGTCTAATGACCTAATCAGTACAATGTACTTAGTTTTGGCCCACTATTTATATACAATCCCATTTCCAAAAAAATTGGGATACTGTGTAAAATAATAGAATAATTTGCAAATCATTTAAACCCATATTTAATTGAAAATAGAACAGACAACATAAATGTTGAAACTGAGAAATTTGATTGCTTTATAAAATATATATTTTCATTCTGATTTTGATACCAGCAACACTTAAAAAAAAAAAAAAGGTAGAACATTTCACCACTTATTAAATTGATTGACAAGATTGAGTATAAAAAAAGCATCCCAGACATGTAGAGTCTCTCAGCAATAAAGATGGGGAGGGGTTCAAAACACTCTGAAAGAATGCATGGGCAAATAGTGCAACAATTTAAGAATAATATTCCTCCATTGTAAAGGATTTGGTGATTTCAACCTCATCTACATGCATAATATTGTTAAAAGATTCAGAGAATCCAGAGAAATCTCTGTATGCAAGGGACAAGAGGGACAAGGCTGACAAACAATATTGGATCTTTGAGCAATCAGGTGGCACTGCATTAAAAACATGATTCTGTAGTTGAAATCACTGCATGGGCTCAGAAACACTTCTGAAAACCATCATCTGTAAACACAGTTGTTGCTATAGCCACAAATTCAGGTTAAAACTCTACCAAGCAAAGAAGAAACCATATATAAATAAGACACAGAAATGCCACCACCTTCTCTGGGCCTGAGCTTATTTTAATTTTTAATTCTTTTTGGAAATCATGGACGCCACATCCAGAAGGCTAAAGAGGAGCTGGACCATCCAGCTTGTTATCAGTGCACAGTTCAAAAGCCATCATCCATGAAGGTATGAGGGTGTGAGGGTGAATTAATGGTCATGGCATGGGTAGACTGCACATCTTGGAAGGTGCCATTAAATGTTAAACTATATATATATTGGTTTTTAAGCAACATGTGCTGCCATCCAGGCAATGTCTTTTTCAGGGAAGGTCTTGCTTGTTTCAGCAAGGAAATGCCAAACCACATTCTCCACATATTACAACAGCATAGCTCCATAGTAGAAGAATCTGGGTGCTAAAATTGCAACCAATCAAAATCATTTGGTGCATCATGAAACAAAAAATACAACAAAGGAGACCCTGAACTGTTGAGCAGCTGAAATCCCAATCAGGCAAGAATGGGACTACATACTTTCTCAGTCAACATTTGATATGTTGTCTTTGTTCTATTTTCAATTTAATATGGAGTACATGGTTTGCAAATCATCGCATAATATAAACAGTAAATAATATAGTATACACACCTGTAGATATAAATAACATGGTAAATAAATGGTCATAAATAAGTAACTAATATGGTCTCTTATATTTTATCAGGCAATCATGTGGCAGCAGGAAAGTCATGCAGATTCACAAACTTCAAAAGCAACAGAAAAAGTTTCTAATCTTCAACTGCCCAGTTTGGGTGAGTCTTTCCCCATGACAGCCTCATATTCCTGTTCTTGGCTGACTGGATTGGAACCCAGTGTGGTCGTCTTCTGTTGTAGCCCATCCATCTGAAGGTTCTATATTTTGTACATGCTGAGATGTTTTCCTGTTCTGTGGTCATTTGAGTTACTATATCCTTCCTGGCACCTTGAACCAATCTGGCCATTTTCCTCCAACTTTCCTCAACAACATGTTTCCATCAACACAATTGTCGCTCACATTTTTTTTTGTTTTGCACCCTTCGGTGTAAACTCTAATGACTCTTACGCATGAAAATTCCAGGAGATCAACAGTTTCTAAAATACTCAAACCAGCCCATCTGGTACCAACAACCTTGCCATGGTTAAAGTCACAGAGAACACACTTTTTCTTCTTTCTGATGTTTGATGTGAACAATAAATGAAGCTCTTGACCTGTATCGGCATAATTTTATGCATTGTGCTGCTGCAATATGATTGACTGATTGGATAACTGCATAATTGAGTAGGTATACAGGTATTCCTATAAGTAACTATAAATAAGTGTTCCTATAAATAAGTATACAAAATACTCAACATTATCAATGCTTTTAGGTTTAGGTTACCAATTAAGATACCAATAGTTAAGGAAAGATTGCTGAAAAATTTGAATGTTTGAAAATTTGAATAAGTATTTGCACTTGATGGGATCACCTCTCTAGAGTTATTTTCGGTAACACATTTTGCAAAGAAACTAACCTTCTAAGTTTGGCTGTAATGTGAGGCAGATATTTTTTTTTTTTACCAAGGTCTTGTTTTCTTGCTTTTTTCATTTTCATATAATACCATTTAATAGTTTTTAATATTATTTAGTACTTAATTAATAATTTAATGCTGTAGTTAAATAGTACAAGCAAATGCTATTCTTTCTATGTTTAATCTATAAAGGAACATTTAATATTCAACAAATATGCTTACTTCAAATCCTTGAGCTCTCCACTGTTTCCCCTTGAGTCTTTCACTGGACTGGACTGTATAAGCCCTAGTATAGCTACCTGAAATTATACAAAACAAAGCATCATTACTGCTCTAATTGGGAATTTCAGCACAGTGAATAATGATAAACATACAACATATACACAGATAAACTACACTGTTAAAAAAACATCAAATAAAATTAGATTGGAAGGTTTTACATTTTAAATGTAATTTTACACACATATTAAATTCAACATGTTAAAATGACAGATTTACAGAAGATTGGGTTACAATAAAAATGACAAAATTCATTTGTCTGTTTTTTCCCTACCATGTGAGGTTACATCAGTTCAGTAAACGTGTCAGTACGTAATAATCCACATATTCAGACAAAATAAAAAAACAATTGTATTAATACATGTTGTATGCCTAGTGAGTATTTCTGTAGGGTTGCCCAGTAAATATGGGGGCCTGTCATTCCAGCTTCAGAGACAAACATTTCATTGTTTGGTTAGTACCACCCCCTCAAGCATCCACTCGGCTATTAGCTACATGAGACCTTTCAACTATGAATACACCTACATAAATATTTTACAACACTGTGTTCCAGACTGTTCTTGTTCTAAATTATGTGAACTGACTGCTTGAAAACATTTACAACTGTTCCTGTAAACTTGTAACTTGGGAAATCAGGTAAAAGAATCAAATCCATTATCCTCATAGAATGTATCTGATGTACTGAAGAAAACAGTAAAATATAAGTGTAGAGCAAATCAGTGTTAAGTCACAGCAAAAAAGAATTTACTACTTTACAACAAAGAATTTACTGTACTAACTTACTAAAAACAGTATTTAACTTCTGGTTGAAATGCAGATGAACAGTCCCAAAACTCTGAGATTTAAGCCCTTCTACACACACCTGACATATTAAAGGAAATGCCAGAGCCTCCTTTCGCAGTCATGGTAAAGATCTGCTTGTTAACCAATAGTATCAGTACAATACATAACAAAGTTATTCTGACTTATAACCTTCATCCCATGGTCAAATATTTCATTGTTTCATCATTTGTTTCCTCATAGCAGTGGTCTCTTTCAGAATCCCAACACCCACATCCATCAAAACATCATCTTAGAGATTATCTTTTGGGAGAATGGTGCCAGAATTCCAGAGTACAGTTCCAGAGACTTGTAGAATCTTTGTTAAAGCATACTGATGCTGTTCTGTAGACTCATGGTGGCCCAACCCTTTATTGTGTCCCAGCGCCTTAGACACTTCATGAAGGTTTTTTACTTTAACCACTGGTATTTTAACAACTGTAATGTTTTTATATAAGGTATATATATGGTACATAAGGGCTGGGTGACATGGCTAAAGAACTCCTATCTTAATATGCTTAAGAGAAATTACAGTATGATATAGGATAAGATATAATACACTGAAAACTTGTAAAAGTATAATAATATATTATATAAGACTAAAAATACAGCATACTGTATATTTAAATAGAAAATATCTAACAAGCTTTTACCCTTAGAAGAGGTCGGTCCCTCTTCATGATATTTCACTGACTAGGTAAACTGCACCGATGTAATAGATTTGTCGATGTGATGCAATAGATTCATCGTGCTTGCACCTTTAGTTGTGGCATAATTTGCACAAGATTGTGCTCTGTCGACCGTCATCCATTCCGAAACTGAGCCATTTCCACACCGACTCATGCGTCTTCTTTTTAGCAAATCTTTGCCACTGGCTTTGTTTTCTTCAATTGTTGACAGACTTAACAGTTATCACTGAGGTAGGCCTGAGTATGGGACAGTGGTAAAAATTGCTACAGCAACATACACTGTGGTGACAGTGGTGTGAGTGCCCGTGCGCACCAATTAGCGAAACACCAATTAGCAAGAGAGAGAGAGCTGCACCGTTCTTTCCTGTTAATATGTGGTCAGTTTAAAACGGATGTAGATGGTAACCTGCATAGCCAATATTATCACATTTTATAGGAGGGATATTGTCATTTCTAATAGCATCAATAAAATAGTATTAAATACACAAATATTTTTTATATTCCATGCAGTCCAGCAGTATACTATACCAAGATCTCAAATATGCTCATAAATACAGCCATCATACAGAAATAATCCCCTTTCTGGCTATGTGCACATGATATGGCACTATTCACCTACCAGTTTGTGACCACATTTGGAACTAGAGCTGTCCTGTTCTCCAACATTGGGGATAGCATCCTCTCATTCCTTTTTATACTTGAGTGTTTTTTCTGTATTATGAGCACTTTTGCCTCGAGTCAGGTATCTCCTTCAGCATTACTGCTTCACATTTAGCTAGTCACTCAAGAATGTTCATTTCTATTTCTTATTTTTTCTTAATACTTGGGTCAGATTGACCCCATAATTCAAGCTATACTGAGTGAGTATTCACAAATAACCATGGTACAACACTTGAACTCATGCAGCCAGTGTCTGCATCTCTTGGAAAGTGAAACTCTTTATATATGGCATCATATATCACTACCTCTCAGGCACACAATGGAGTCCAGGAGTTAGACACTGTCAGTTTGTAGAACCACAGTTATGTAAATAATTAGCTTTTTCTTACTGCATTTTTCTACTGATGATTTGTGAGCGGCAATTAATCTTCCCTCTTTTTCCTAACACAAACCAGTATTATCCCCTCACACCCCATAGGCAAGTTGTGAAACGATATATCGGAGAACAACTGGATAGGATTCAAATCTGTGACTACAAGGTTCCATTAACAACCAAATAGTTCAGGCATGAGTTGTAAGCACAAAGGCCTGAAGTTTTTCTTGTGCACAAGATGTTTCCTGCACAGATATTATAAATCTATGTAATTATCTATGCTATTATTTTTATCTACTGTAAAATAAAGACCTCTATAAGGTTAGTAACAACCCAAAAATGATAGAGGTTCCCAAAATAATCTGTGACCACCACAGTTAAAAAACATTTCGAAAACAATAACTATGTTGGTAATCTTAGAAAATAGGGCACCCATAATGTAAATTCAAAAAAAGCCTTACACTGATTAAGAAAGTTGCCCAAGCAGTTCCTCAAAAAAAGTCTAGATTATTACTATTTGTAATATAAATTATAAATATTTCACAATGATATTCATGATACCAGAGAGTGAGAGCGCATGCACACACACACACAGAGAGAGAGAGAGAGAGAGAGAGAGAGAGAGAGACCATGTGCAGTACCACCACACCCCACTAGAGGGCTGAGACCCACAGGTTAATAAACAACCATTATACAATTATAATGGTGATTTTGTGTGTTGTCATGAAGCGAATACATTAATCTTCAATTGATGCTTTTTTGAGGTTTAAGAATGGAAATCTCATAATCAAGATCAGGGTTAATAATGAACAAAAATTTAAATTATTCATCATCAGTGTACCACATATTCAGTCGGTAGTTTCCAATAATCCAGAACCTATGCTGAGCAAACTGGATGTAAGGCAAGTGTGCACCCTGGACAGGGCACCAGCCAGTCACTAGTCATGTAATTATGTAAATTATACTGTAAAGCGTCCAAAACTGAGTAAAATGTACAATTATATTACCAAAATCCAGTCCATAATATTCTTAATTCTATGCCTTAATTATTACTACATAGAATAAAATACAATTAATCAAAACAGTAACAGTCCAGGTGACAAGATAACTTCACAACAGCCAGACATGCAAGGCTCAGATCTGCCAATCCGAAACACCTGGCACGGTGGTTACCAAAAGCCCAGAACATTCGCACACTCCAGTTTCTACTCCAACAAACTTCACTGTGCTGACTGGTGCAGGAGGGCAAACAGCATTTTTAATCACTTTCAAATCATTAACACCATTATAATGACTTGTATAGTGTGGACATTTTCATATACTTTTCTTTTTCAGCCAAAAGGTAAGTGTCATTTTCAAAGACATACCTAATAAACAGTGTTATTAGATTTAAACTGTTTATTTGTCTAATTTTAGCAAAGTCAAACATACATTGACAGATTTTATTTCACATTAATTAACTCAAAATATTCCTTCTTTTACTGTGACTACATTCAAGGGGGAAAAGTTGAGGGCACCAGCAAAAATACTACTAATGTGATATGGGGGAAGGAGGCAGGGCTTCTTGGGTGTGGCAGTAAACACCAGAGAGTTCAAAACACTTACGCAATTAATAATCCTTTTAGATTCATGTCATTTGGCACATCTGCTGTTTTTACTTGGAGGAAAAAGAAGACTGTTCTTTTTGCATAGTTTTAAGTGGTAACTTGTAACATAATACTGCAAGAGTGCAAACAAAATACAGTAATATATGGTAACAAAGAATATCTTGGTATTTTCTAACATATGCTAGATGCCTTTGTGAAAGCTAAGAGCAAACTGCAAATTAGTTGTGCACTACAGAGTATAAAATAAATGAAAATAAATAAATAAAAAACTTTTTGTTCTGTCTATTGTATTTTATAAGCTACAATGAGCTTTAGAGTCTCCTAACTGAAACGGAACTTGAATATTCCACATCTGAAGCGAGGCTATTTTTTATGGCTGGTATCGGTGTTTACAAAAGCAACAGGAGGGGAAACCTAGCAGTGCTGCATTTCAACTCCCAGCAAGTGCAGGGGTGGCTTGTTATTCCTCTCCTGTCTCAATCATGTTTTGTCACAATGCCAGAACAGTGTCCTCACCTCCTTTTTAACCCATGTACATGTTTTCATGGCTTTGACAAATTCCTGGCTACAAGTCCAAAGACTACATGTGGGAACAAAAGTATGTATATGGTTATCTTTTGTAATTTAAATATATTTCACCTGACAATTATAGAATGAAAATAAACTGAATGGAGTGAGAGGAGAAAAGAGACAGATTAACAGACTAACAAAAGAATAAGAAACAAAAAAAACAGACAAATAAATATACTATATAATATAAAGTATTATATCACAGACCTACATGCCTACATTTTTGGGGACATATGTATTCTGTTATCTTTATAAGTGGTGGTGTTGAGCTTTAAATCAAAGTTCAAGCAAACAGTGTCACATGGGGAAGATGACACTGTGAACAGGTGGCCAAGTCACAGTAAGAGGGGAGTAAGTAAAAAGTGTCACATTTCCCTGTACAAGCCTTTTACTGCAGTCAAGCATGCTTTTCATGTCCAACATTCCACATTTGTTTTTTTTTTGCAATTTACTGTAAGTTATTTTAAAGGTTTTAGGTATACGTGTTGACTTTCTCACTTTAAAACAAATGCTGCACTAAACACTGTTAAGATAATAGCAGAAATTCCACCTCTATCAGTAGTTCCGGGAGTTTCTCGAATATTAATAATTTTATAAAAACTCACAAATAATTTTTTGAGAGGAAGCACACAAACGATAGAGAAACAGAGAGGCACGACTGTGTGCGCATATGTGAGTGAAAGACGTAGCGAGAGAGTCAGAGAGCATCCTGATTAGTATGAGAGGACATTTAAGGCAAAATTATTCATTATTAATAAAATTATTAATTATGAATAAAGGTCAAAATTAATGAGTGTTGCTCACTGCGTTGATTGCAACAGTGGCTTTTATACTGGCTATGGTGGGTTAAATGACTGTAAGCAAAATGTCAATGTAAGTTTAACAGGTGTCATTTGTTCATGGGATGTCTTACAACCAATAGGTGAGCTCCCTCCAGCACCAAACAGGAAGCAGCAAAGCATGTACAGGAGCATGATGGGAAATAATCTCAAATGGAATCTAGTTGCAGTCTTGCAATTATTGACCCCCTAAGATCCCCAGTCTTTGCAAAATCATGCTCTGTGACTAAAATCTCTGTGAATTGTCTTTAGATGTGAGACAGTGTCTGACTTTAATCTTTAAAGAGTCTTTTCAAAGTCTTCTACTGTATGGTCAGCCAAAGATTTTAATAGAAAAAATAGCTATGAGATGTATGATAATTACATTTTAATGTCAGATTTTGTGCACGTAGGCCTACGCAACTTGGTTTATAGATTAGACAGAATTACTGAAAAAACTATTTTGTAAAGTCTCTTGTGTTCTTACATAGTCGGCCTGGCTTTTTGTTGGGATGGTACCTCCCTGAAATGAGTTTTTGCAGGGTGAGATGTCTATAAAAATGAAACTTAGAAAGGTGTCCAAATAACAAATGAACATTGTTGATTTTACTATCTA